>OZ005657.1:199806269-200406269 GCA_963930645.1 Salticus scenicus | reverse complement strand
TCGCCTTCCAATAAACTCCCTTTTCTCAGTTAAAAGATCCCATTGATAATCATAATTCTTGGGGCATTTATAGTATTTCCTGTCAGTGTGGTTTACCATATATTGGCCAAAGTAAACGCAGTCTTAAATTTCGTCTAAAAGAACATATGAATTACATCCGCAAACAAGAAACCAATAAATCGGCTATTTCTAAATATTGATGGGTGGAAAATCATAATTTTAAATTTAATTCAGCTAAAATAATTTGCAGACCTAAATCCATTCATGAACTCGATTTTTTTTAACCTTTTCATATTTATAAAATTTTTAAAAACCTTGTAAATTGTTATTTCGCTGTTCTCTATTTGTCTGGTTGCTGGAAATTTTATATTCAGTCCACATTTTCTTAATTTTTCTACTGTTTACACAGCTAACATTCCTAAATTCCTATTGGTCACACACTCCGCCTTTCCCGTAATCCTATTGGTTGAACTAAATTCGGTCCCTCTCCTAGCACTTCTCCAGATTCAAAATTCTTTATGCACTGAAGACGGTATGCTTAAGGCTACCGAAACAGCTGTATGCATCGCAAATATTTTTCTTTTGGAGCTTCTAAATTAGTAGTTTATTCGGCTTTTAACATTGACAAATGCTATTAAAAAAAAATGTTGAGCAAAATTTAGGCCAGAACCTCTTTTCTCTCTTAAAGCTAATTTTCTAGAAATGTGTTCTATATCCTATATTATATTCTGTGTACTTTCTGCACATATTTTCATGCATTATATTGTTATATTACTACTTTTTTGTACTGTGTTCCACTTCTTTTTTTTTTTTTTTTTTTTAGCTTTTTATTTAGTAAATTCTATTTTTTTTTTTTTAAATTATAAATACTTATTATTATTTAAATTTTTTACTAAATCATTATGTGTTTTATCATTACGTTTTCTCTTGCATCGATAATTTCTGAAGATTCAAAATTTTTAAACATGTTTTCTTGGACATTTTATTTATTTTTAACTATTTTTGTTTAAAATTTTGATGAGTTATCAGAGGTATTATTACATAATTTTTAACACAGTTACGTCTAGAAATTTTCTGTTTTGTACGAAATGGCCCACTTTTAGCGTTTTCCTAAATTGTAGCATTATTTAACAATAATATTTTATAGGCTCGTCTTATTATCTAGCCGGGAAGTCGCAACTTCCGTTAGACGTCTTCTACGCCCCAGCACTCCCCTTTACTCATTTGGACACATTTTACTTGAATACTTTTCTTGCATTCTCATATGAACCAATATGAACTGATTTTTTTTTTTTTTTTTTTTTTTTTTTTTCACAAATGTGAATGTGTGGTATTACTATTATTATTTTCTTTTCTTTTCCTTTTTGACTTCAACACCCCTTTTTTTTTTTACTTTCTCTTAGCCATAATGTAAAAAAAATGTTTTTGGAAAAAATTTTCGAAATTGAGTTTTTGTTATATTTTTTACGTTTTGAGGTCCCCTGAAACCAAATATCATGTTTTAACGGTTGGTCTGTATGTGTATGTGTGTGTGTGCCTTTTATCAGTATACCTCAAAAACAAATGATTGCAGAAAGTCCAAACTTGGTATTCTAAATGAGTATCATATAGGGATGCCACACTAAACCTTTCGTTTAGAGCACGGAAATGGTTCGTGTACAGGGACAGCCAGAAAATTCAAATACATTACGTCTATGGGGGGAATTGCAAGTAAGTAGAATTTAACATCTACAGACTGCACTAAACCAAATGAAACGAATATATTATATGCTTAAAATATGTTCATGTAGATTATGGTATAGAAATCATTCACTGTTTGTTTACAGGGCTACACAAAAAAAACTAGATTATAGTGCGACAATAGTTGAAAATTGATGGAAGTGTATTTCAGGTTGTGCTGTGTGTTATAATTATAGGATTATATTTATGGTACCATGTGATGCGTACATAACTTTCAGAAAATATACAGGGCTGCCTATATTTAAGCCATAACATTCTTTTATATTGTTAGTGGATGTGCTTTACTATAATATTTTACCATGTTCAGGAAATCTGCTTAGGAATTGAAATTAATTCTTCATAGCATTATGGTAAATAATGTTTTTCTTTAATCTAAATACTCATTGCTGGTTTTTTTTTTTTTTTTTTTTTTTGTATATTTACACGTTTGGAGGCTTCCTGAATACCGAAGTCAAGTTCTTAACATTTGATCTTTGTCTGTGTCTCTTAGAGTGAATAAGAAACAAATAATTTCAGGAGATTCAAATGTTGTATTTGGAAGTTAATTCGTTTGTTAGAAAAGTTTGTTCAAGATTCATAAGTTTCAAGGAATGTTTTGTGTGAAAGTTGTCTGAATAATTTTAAATGAACTGTTGAATTTAATAACAGATTTGAATTCCATATAAATTTAGCTACAATAATGAAACGGGGGGTTGAGAGGGCGGTAGCCCTTCTCACATATAATTATTTGTCAAATAAAGCTGTTCCGAAGCCTAATTTGAATTGTTTTAACATAGGTTTACATAACAATACTCGTTATCTTACCCGTCAATCTCCAATCTATATTTATAGTATTAATTTTCCTGGTAAGAGAACGTCGTGTGAGTGACACACCAGATTATTGCTATATAAATTGGGTTGGTGGTCCTAGCTCCCCCACTACCACAGTGTCCAATCTAACTGGAAAACTGAAATACTTGTCAGATGATTCTTATGTATATATCCGTCGACTGCATTCAAGTTATTAAAAACGAAAACTTTCACACCTTTTTGATTCTTTTTTTTTTTTTTTTTTTTTTTTTTTTTAAGGAAAATCCTACAGGCAGGGCTCTTTTTTTCTAAAACATTTTTTTACACATATAAGGTAGAGAAAGTATCGTTTTGGGGTAAGACTATCACAATAACAATAATTTGTAGGAAATCCAAACTTGGTATTTTAAATCTATACCATATGGAGATGCCAAGAAAATTAAAATACATTACGGCTAAGGGTAAATTTTTTTTAGGTGCAATTTAACATCTTAAGGCTGCACCTTATATATATATATATATATATACAGTGGTGGACATAATTATAAGACACCTATATAATTTGACAAATAGTGAAAGAAAAGATTCAGAGCTTAAAAATGTTTTATCAAATACGTGAAAAACATAAATTTATTCTGTTATCACACGTAATTGTTTTACAGAAATGATATTTTTTACAGAGTTTAATAAAAAAAAAAAATTAAAAATACCATGGACAAAATTATAAGACACCCTAACATTTTAATTAAAACACCTGCTTTTTTTTCGAAAATAATGTGCAATATGCAAATTTTCTGCACGCGGTTAGGACGTCAGCAGTTAAGTAAAGCAGACGATAACCGACTTCACGCATTTACAAACATGCCACGAGGTACAGAATTAAAAGAAAGTGAAATTCGAGAAATTTGGAGATTAAATGGAACTGGTGCTTCAATTAATAATATTTCAAAAGTTATTAAACGCTCTAGATGTGCAATTAGAAATGTTTTGAAAAGAGGAACTAATGGATCGGTGATTAAAAGGTCTGGATGTACACCTTACTTGTCCTCGAGAAACAGACGCCATGTGCTTTCGCTCGCTACACAGAATAAGATGACCACTACAGGCATTAAAAATGCTTTGAAACTGATTTGTTCAAGGAGAACCATTCGCAAGGTGTTGCATGATGCTTACTATATGAAATATAAAAAAATTCAAGAAAAAACCACCGCTTCTAAGCCGGCACAAAATGGAGCGTCTAAACTTCGCTAAACAAACTATGGTCTGGACCTCTAAATGGTACTCTGTGTTATTTTCTGATTAAAAAAAGTTTAATCTGGATGGTTCTGACGGGTTTCAATATTATTGGCATGATTTACGGAAGTCTCCTCATGTACTAATGTGCCGCCAAATGGGTGGAGGCTCAGTAATGGTTTGGGCTGGATTTTCGGCTCAAGGGAAAACGGATATTGTTTTTGTGCATTCACGAATGAATTCCGAAAAGTATAAGAATCTTCTTAAAGATCAACTAGCCATATACGGTGAACTTCTTTGTGGCAAAAACTACACTTTCCAGCACGATAACGAGACGATTCATGCATCACACGAAAGAAAAAAAGTGGCTTTCAGTGCAAAGTATCAATGTTTTCTCGTGGCCTTCTCGCTCCCAAGATTTAAATCCCATCGAAAACTTGTGGGGGATCTTAGCTCGTGCGGTTTACCGAAATGGGAGGCAGTTTATATGTGTCGAATACCGAAAGAATGCTATAAAACGTGCTTGAGAAGAACTGTCTTGCGATATTTTGTTAGAATTGATTTATTCGATGCCGAATCGCATCTTTCATGCTATAAAAAACAATGGCGGCTCTACCAAATATTGAATAACCATGTTAGAGGATTTTCTTTTAGACCATTAGTATCTGCTAATTATGTTGACCACTGTATTTGGAAAAAACGGTTGGTGTCTTATAATTTTGTCCATTATGTTTTAAAGTTTTTTCATTAAATTGTATGAAAATATTATTATTATAAAATAATTATACATGATAACAGAATAAATTTATGTTTTTGACGTTTTTAATAAAACATTTTTAAGCTCTGAATCTTTTCTTTCACTATTTGTCAAATTAGATAGGTGTCTTATAATTATGTCCACCACTGTACATATAAACATATATATATTTTTTACATTCATAAAAGAATGTTCGGTATAGAATATGATATGGAAATTATTCCTCATTTATTTACAGAGACTCACTAAAGAATTCTGATTTATTAAGTTTACCCTTGGAAAATCCTGGAAGCGCATTTGAAGTTGTGTTATGTGTTTTTCATATTGTGCTAAATTTTTGTGCACTCTGATGCAGTGTGTTTATATAAATTACACGGCTTCTCAAAATTAAGGGAAAATATTCTTTTCTATTAAATATAATTGAGAGAAATGCTTTGCTAAGTTTTACCAAGTCTAGGAAAACTAGTTATACAGAGTAATTAGTTTCTCATACCTATACGGTTAAGAAAGTATTGTTTGAAGTTCAATTTTCAACACTGATATTTGTTATAACGATGCGTTTTAAGGTAATTTGATTACGAAAAACAGTTGATATGTGTATATGCCTCTTTTATCAGCGAAACTTAAAAACGCATTATTGCAGGAAATTTACGTTTGTTATATTGATATCAAATGAGGGGTTTACTTGAAAAATTTCACCAAGATTGGTAAGTTTAAAGGAATGATGTGTGTGAAAGTTGTTTGAATAATTTGAAACAAACTTAAAAATTAAAAACAACCTTAAAGTTTTTATAAATGTGGGTGCTATATTCAAATGGTAGGGGGAGGGTTAGTTCCCCTCACACAGAAATATATGTCAAATAAAACTGTTTCTAAAGCTTCCCTCTTTTAATTTCTTATCTTACCCTTTAATCTGTAATCTGTTTTTCACAAATATTACATGCAGAATAAAAGAAAGTTGTGTGAGTGGCACGCCAGATTAGTTAAATTAAATACAAATTCTAAATTTCGTTCGGCAATGAATTAATTTTAGATGTTTTCGTTATTAACAGACTATTATTTATTATTAACAAAAAGAAAAAAAAAACTGTTTTCTTTCTATAGAAAGTTCATTAAGTTTCTACTTACTGATTGCATATCCAACTATAAATCTATATCTAAATATTTAAATTTCCTTTATAGATAAACATTCTTTGACAGCGTCAAATTTTTTCAAATACAAATACATTAAGGACACATTTTATAAATCAGCACAATAATCTTTATAAATTAATTAGAAAAGAATAAGTATCGCATGAACTTAATTACCAGAATAATTATGTTACAATAAAATTTAAACTACATTAATTTATATTTTACTGTTTTATAATTTAAAAAAAGGAAAAAAAAGCTTTATAACATTACTTCACGTTATTTAGAAAATGTATATATTTTATTTATCTTTCTATACTTCCTCTATATATGTGTTATTCTATAATCATTTAATAATGCATAGATACATATATAGACGTAGTTAAATAACATAAATTCTTTTTCAGAGCATATAGTATTACAGAGATCTCAACAGTTCAATTTTCTTTCTTTCTTTTCTTACCCTTTTCTTTCTTTTATTTTAAGTAATATTTTGTACTTGTTTTCAGCATTCTTCTTCGGTTCAATGTTACAAAATTTGCAGAATGTAAATAGTGGTATTCAAAATACAGATTGCTCCGTGACCTGTTATTATGAACCAGTGATTACAGTGAAAGAATGTAATTACTACACAGATACAATTACTTAATAATATGTTCAGCATAACTCTAATCATCTTAGATAAAATGATTAGATTATATAGCAAAACCCAAAACCTTATACTCCATGATTCCTTAAAAAAAAAAAAAAAAAAAAAAAAAAAAAGAGTTTATAATCGTAGTTTGAGAGTTAATAAATATGTAGATTTTATTCTTTAACATTTTATATATTTATGTATTTGCAGCTTTATTTTTTAATATCACTTCTAGAAGTAGGCATTCTGATATTTATATATATATATGTATATATATAGAGAGAGAGAGATGCAAAGATAAAAAATGGAGTTAAATGATATAAGCTTAAGCTAATACATTGAATAATCATAACAGTCTCCAGTGTCTCAATACGATGAACAATCAACTATGTAGATGTAATTTTAGGAATGAAGTATTTATCACAAACCTAATCACTGGAGATAACTAAAAGAAAAAGAATAAATTACTTTCCAGTAAACCCTGAAATGAATTAAAGTTATATTCCATCCTTTCCTAAAGATAAAAAAGAGAAAAAAAAATTAACATCATATTTTGAGATGTAGAGAATATGCAGTTGTTTTTATATATTAATCGTATTTAATTATTTTATCCCGGTAATAATAATAAAAAAATAAATAACAAAAAATTTCCTAGCGGTTTCATATTTTTCTATAAGCCGTCTCTAATTAGTGAGGAAAATGATCACAAATTCTATTCCCAAATACTAAAATGAGGATTTAAGAGGAGAGAGAGGGGGGGGGGGAAGTGCAAGAAAATTGAGTGGGGCGTCAAGCTGGAGCAAATTTTCTTCGAAAGCAGATTTTCCGCCCCCTTTCTTCTCCCCCTTTTGTGTAAACCTTGAACGGATAGATGGATGTTAAAAAAATCGATTCTAGAGATGATTCTTTCAACTCTAGAACAAAAAAGGCCGTAAAAGTAAAAAAAAATAAAAATAAAAAAATAAACAAAAATTACCAAACGACGAATCGTTAAATCTCAGAAAAAGTTTCGATTCGTCGGTCGCATCAAAGAAGTTACAAAAAAGTAAAACACCCTGAGCGAAAAAATGAAAGAATTTTTGAAAGACGCTAAAAGTAATTTCTAAAACAACATTTTTTTTTTTTTTTTTTTTTTTTTATCGGATCTTAGAACTAAATTATTAGTTTTGTCTCGACATTTTATTTCATTTTGCTTTATTTCTCTTTCTTAGCATCTTCCCACTTCCTTGTCCATATTTCCTTTTTTAAAAATTGTTTTATTGTTTCTCCCCATCTATTTATTTAATTTTTTTTTGATTTGTAGATTGCTGTAAAAACAAAAACATAACTTACCAAATCAACTGATATTTTTTTTTCTCAATATACTTTAATGATCATCATTATCGTTGGGTGTTTCCATGAGACAGTTTTGTTATTTCTTTCAATTACATGCAGCGTCTTTCACTTGACCTGTATAAAAATTTTCACACACGAAGAAATTTACTGAAATTTAACTTTTTTTTATTATTATTCTACTCTTAGCGGCATATAAAAAATGAGAATCAGACATTTCGTTTTTTGGCTCCGAATCTTAAAACGAACTCACTTTTCAAAATCAATAATGAAATTTTATAAAAAGAAAATAATTAATTCCTTTGGCATTGATTAGTGAGTACTTTGCAAACTCATTTGTAATTCATGTCAAATTGGTTTAAAAAATTGTCATGCATTTTAAAAAACTTCCAAATTCTGATTAAAAATAAGCAACGCGGTTAAGCTTGCGATTCAGAAGAATAATTGTCAAAAAAATATACCGAGTGAAGTAAAAGTCACAGAAAAAAAAAAAAAAAAAAAAAAAAAAAAAAATTCAAAAACTATTGACCGTAGCTTTGTTTTCCCTGAAATGTGTAGAAAAGCATAGATTTTTTTTTATATATAAGAAAAAGATATTATTTAAATTTTTCATCAGTTCACAGTATCCTCTGACATTTTAAATATAGATCCGTCTTCTCAAATGACATCGTATTTCAAATACTAATTAATCTGACTTTGGCATTTTGCATAATATTTTAGATGTTAGCAAATATTTAAATTATGTAGTTATTGCTCATTAGTGTTGTTAATCATTCTAAAGAGAAAATCATGAAATTGTTAAGGCATTGTTAGGTAATTGGGAAGAAAACATTGTTAGTTAAGCTTTATTATGAGAATTCTCAATGTACAACTTTTGACGACACTTTCATAGAATAACGATCCTCACATTGAACATTTATAGTTCTAGTTGTGCTGTTGAATGTACTGCGTCACTGAAAAAAGAAATTTTACAAATAAAATGCCACCTGATTGATAAAAATTAAGCTAATTTGAAAATAAATCTTTTGTTACTTAAAAAAGTGATCCCTTGTCTATGTGAGCATTTCAATGGAAACTGTGTAACACTTTTTGAATAATATGTATTTTTTAATTTGTGAATTTTGCATCACTCGTTATACATTACCAGACTATTACAGTTTTGTTTTAAACGGACTCAAATATTCGTCATTGTCGTTACATGTTTCCATGAAGTAGTACAGATCGACAGCTAAGTCTTTCAGACGTCCTTTGCAAATATTTTCAGGTAAGATATTTAATGATTTTATTTTTTATTTTTTATTAACTCAACTTCATTTAAATAATTTGAATTATAAAGTTCGTTTTGGAATCGGGGTTAAAACCAAACTCACTGTTCAAAATCAACCAGGAAGGAGAAAATTCCACGTTTTTTTCTACCACTCTTTGCATACAGAAATTTTTATAGTATTATATAGTACTTTTTGCGAATTAATAGAATTGTCGTTTAAAAATAGTAGTAACAAAAAGTGCGAAAATTTCTCATCTTTAATATCAATATATGAGATTCGAAAGGAAAATAATAGTAATAATATTATTATTATTACTAACGGCATTCTTTAGTGAGTACTTTTGAAATTCATTTATAATTTATGTGAGACCGATTTACAATTTTTTCTTCAAAGGCTTAATACAGCATAGCAAATATAAGCAATATAGTTAAAATAGATAAAAATGATATTAATGCCTGTCTATTACGGTGCAGTGTATTAAAATGATCGTCAATATCTTTGAGTGTTACTCACATACTGTTTTTTTATTTCCTTTGGATTACACAAAGCGTCTTACCGCATAATGTATTTTATATAAAATTATTACTGAAATTTAAAATTTATATTATATTTGACTGGATTAAAGAAATGAATCAGACAGTCCTTTTCTGGCACAGAATCTAGCACCAAACGCTTTTTGAAATCAACAAATAAGATTTGAGGAAATGAAAGGAATAATATATATATATATATGTATATATATATATATATATGTATATAATCTGGTGTGTCACTCACACTACTTTCTCTTACCCTGAAATTTAATACAATAAATACAGGTTAAAGATTAATAGGTAAGATAACGAGTACTGTTATGTAAACCTATGTTAAACAATTCATATTAGGCTTCTGAAGAGTTTTATATGATAATTAGTTCTGTGTGAGGGGGGCTACCGCCCCCTCAACCCCCCGTTTCATTAATGCACCTACATTTATATAGAATTTAATTCGGTTATTAAAAAATAAGTCTGTTTTTAAAAAATAATTTATTAAAATTATTATTTTAAAAAATTATCTTTCATGATAATGCAGACGATTTCCATATTAGAGAAGTAGTATAACACCAAATATCCAAAAAAAAGTCCATTTTATTCTCAAAATTAAAAAAAAAAAAAAAAAAAAAAAAAAAAAAAAAAAAAAAAAGTACATTTTTTTAAGTTTTTTTTTTTCGTTAAAAGTAAAAAAAATCGATAACTTTGTTTTAAATTATTGCAGATCGATGGTTCAACCATTCGTTTTAAAGGTATTGGCGAGCTCTTTTGAAAGATACCCATTATGAAAATTTACTCCCCTCGAGGGGGGACTTCCCCCCCAGGGGGGGAGGCGAGGCTCCTGCATGCATAATTTTTTTTCCCAGTTAACTATCTCTATTACAAAATATATATATTCGTTTCATTTGGTTTAGTGCAGTCTATAGACGTTAAAATCTACTTACCTGCAATTTCCCCCATAGACGTAATGTATTAGAATTCTCTTGATTGTCCCTGTACACAAACCATTAGCTTGATGTTAACGAAAAGCTTACTGTAGCATCCCTATATGATACACATTTAGAATACCAAGTTTGAACTTTCTGCCATAATTTGTTTTTGAGATATGATGATAACAGACAGACACACAGACATAGAGACAGACACACATACATACAGACAGACACACAGACATACAGACATACACACAGGCCATTTGCTAAAAACATGATTTTCATATTCAGGGGACCTCAAAACGTGTAAATATAACAAAGTCTCGCGTTCGAAAATTTGACCCAAAAACAATACTTTCTCTACCTTATGGGTAAGAGAAAGTAAAAAAGATAACCAGACTATTACAACATAGTTTTAAGTGGATGAAATGAGCATCATTATCGTAGGGGGGTTTCGAAAGACAATTTTCTTATTTCTTTGGATTAGATGCAGCGTGTTTTAGATGTTTCGAATAAAAATTTCACGTGCGATAATCACCAATATTAAATTTTTTTTTCGTAATATGCCAGGTTCTCTAGCGACTGCTTTTTTCCCTAACACTTTCACTAGAAAATTTTATATAATCTTTAATAATATGTTTCCACGATCAATTGAAGTAAAAATTACTATACGAATATTCTGGTGGAAGAGTCAGCAGAACAAAAGACAGGTTCGTAGCAAATCTGCATACATAGTCGGATTATAAAAAGAAAACTGGTCTGATATCGAATTTTAAATTAAACTCACTTCACAAAATCAATAACAAGTTTTTGGAAAAAAGAAAAAAATAACTAGTGGATCTGCAGATCAGGAGCCTCAACGTCCTATTTGCATCACGCATTCATTTATTCCTTATTATATAATATATACTGTACAACACCGTTTATACGTCTTTCAAAGGATTGACGTAAATGAAAAGACGTATAATCGAAAAAAAAAAAAAAAAAACTTTAATTACTGTAAATTTAATGGTACTGAAGAAAAATTTATGTGAAAATACTAATTAATAAAGATTATTATTATAGTAATTGGCATATCACTTTGTAGTAGAATTTACATTTGAATATAATAATTAAATTAAGAAAGATTTATTATAAAAAGTGATAAATATCCTTCACTAAAGCATGACTTGAGTATTAATTATATATCTCATATCTTGAGTATTATGCAAGTATATTGCGTATATTTCATAAGAAGTATTATATGGTTCATGTCCATACACATAGTTATATAATTATATTTAAAAATCTTTAATATTTACATGACGTGCTGATTGTCTGTGAGAATTAAGAAATTCATTGCAAATTAAATGATTTTTCATTTATGTTTCGATAAGCAAAATATGTTCTAAGTTTTCAATACAGTTGATTGCGTCTTTAAATGAAAAGAAGGAATAACTTCTTCATATTCCACATCATCATAATTTAAATTAGCATCAAATAAATTGTTTTCAATTAGTTCATCGATTGTGAATAATTTTGAAGTTATGATATCAGTATCACAGTTCACATGCTCATCAAAATAAATATTTTGAACGGAAAAATAATGACCGGGAGAGATTTGGGAGTTTCAGAAAAGTGGAAAAGCCGTATAACCGATATTGAAAGACGTATAGACGAATAATTTTAGCATTAAAGTGAATAGGAATGAATCGGGACTTTACTAAAAGGACGTATAAATGTAAAAGACGTATAAACGACAGTCATATAAAAGGTGTTTAACTGTATACATATATATTGATTCGATTGACTTCCTACATAAACAGAAACGTTTCTGAGCGAGGCTGCCGACCCCTTAGCCCACCGCTTTATCTCTCTTTCTATAACTATCTCCATATGTAGGTATATGTATTCCGAATAACTGATAGTCTTGTATTAATTCACTGTAATTCATAAATACTTGTACTAAATTTCATGCTAAATGATTACATAACATATCGTAATTATTTTGTGTAACCCTGTAACTTAATTACCAATTCTATGCCCACACTTTTCCACAGAAAAACATGCTTTTAAAATTCTAATAAAACTTCATTATATTTAATAGGGTGTAACCATGTTAAGATACACTTTTAAGAAATACTGATTACAGACCGTAACAGTACGAAATTCTTTTATGCATGCCAGAAAAGGAGCCACAGTAATTATATACACTAAAAAAGAATACACCTATTTAATTAATTATAACTCATTAATATTTCAACCTAATTTGACATCATATGGATAATTACAGAATGTCATACGAATTCGTTTGTGCGGTCCCGTAAATAAATCCTTTAGTCTATACTTATCCCTTTTTTTAGAGTAAACATGCTTTTATACATCTTTATAATGTATGTTAATTCCATTATGCCGAATGCAGCATAAACGCGTTAAAATGCGTTTAAATAAAAATTTGTCTATAGGCAATAATGCCATGAAATTCTTTTGTGTGTCTCTGTAAACGAATCATAAACATTGTATACATCAGTAAAAACTATTCAACTGATTCTACGTTCTTCATGAATAATTGTTCGAAATTTGACATAATTTGGAGGATTACGCGATATTGTCGGAACACTTTTGTAAAGTCCTGTATATTAATTATGAAGCCTAATGTTCACATATATTCTGCAGAAAACATCGATTTAAGTATCTCAGTAATGTACGCTAATTTCATTTTATTGAATGCAGAGTAACGATGTTAAAATTCGTTTAAACGAAATTCGCACCATAGGCCGTAATGATAAGGGAAACTTTGGCGTGTCCCTTTACACAGCCTATAAACAATATAGACATAAAAAATTATATGGCTATTTCTATACAGAACCTAAGCGTGTGCGTCCATTTGTAAGTTAGTTGGAGGAATTTTCCGGTCGTAATTGCGGTACATACAAATTCTGTCCATAGGCCGTAATGATAAAAAAAATTTTGTCGTGTTCCTGTACACGAACTACAAATGGAATACACACCCAAAACTATACAGCTAATTTCATATGAATCGTGAACATGTGTACCAAATTGAAGTAAATAGTGGGATTTTTGTGGCCGCTATCGTACAACTGACAGACAAACAGACAGACAAACCGACACACAGACAGAACCCAAAATTTCTTTGATTCTCCACAGGGAGGTCTTCACTGACATTTCGGCAATAATTCCTTGACATTGCATAGTGAGTACATTTTAAACTCAATTTTATTTCATACCAAACTAATTTTTAATATCTTTCTATTTTCCAGTGACTTACTAAATGATAATATATTCAAACAAAAATGAACCTCATACACGATTAAAAAGAATAAATAATAGAATAAAAACATATTATCTGACTATTATAGTATCTTGTTTAAGTGTAATAAAATTAATTAAGTAACTATAAAACCATTAAGAAAACAATAAAATTAATTACTGTAAGTAAAAAAAAAAAAAAAAAAAAAAAAAAAAAAATGTTTTAACCAGTGTTGTGCATGAGCGCGTTCGTGAGTTCAGTTCAAATTTTTTGAGTTTTGAGTTGAATTCCGCTCGTTTTTTTAAATTCTGACCTTGAGTTGAGCGAAGCGCATATTTTTTGCGAGTTTGAGCTGGAAAAAGCAACTCAAACTCAAACTCATATTAAATTTATTGTTTTGTAAGAATATGTTGCATTTTGAATAGTACTCTTTTTTTTTCCCCTTTTAAACCTATACGAGTGCAGCTTCCTATGACACTTTTCTCTATCTAACGCTATAATTCTGAGAAAAATACGTGGAGTAATGTTTACCTTGTAGAACATATTGGGAGCATTGAGCTTAGAGGATTGTGCTAAAATATGTGTTATTTGATCTTTAAAGATATTTGAAAAAAATTATATGTTCCGAATAGTCAAAGGTCTGAAGTTACTTTGATGCAATAATTTATGCATTTTTATTTGATGGAATAATTTAAACACACTGGCTGTAGCGTGTGATTATAAGGCTTCTTTTAACTACCTGTAATTTTTTATATGAGACTAACGCGTATCTATTCATGGAGATATAAAAGCATACCTTCTAAACAATTTGATATTTCTATACTAATATTTTTACTTTCATTACCCGAGTACTGTATGTAATGGAAGTATTGTATTCAGTCAAAAAAAAAAAAAAATGATACCGAATTTAACAGAATTTACATGTTTTTAAGTCTCTTGAATGCAAAAAAGTAATTTTTGACAATTGGTCAGTGTGTATGTGTGAATGTGCCGGGAATCTTCTGGCTATCATATCTTAAAAACAAGTAACGATAGAACGAGAAATTTAAGTATTAAAACACGTCTAGGTTACAGATGATTTTTACAACTTATGGTAAAAATTAGTAAAACAGAAGCAGGACCTTAAGTTCATATCTCAAATCTCCATCGGTTTTCTTCAAAGTTGCTTTAAGATCACCCTATCAGATATCTTTTTGTATGTATTAGTTTTTTAATACAGAAAAATTGATAGGCGTCCTGTATATATAGGTCAGTTTGAGTTCTTGGAAGTGCGTTTTTTTTTTTTTTTTTTTTTTTTTTTTTTTTTTAACAGCTTTACGGATCTTTTTTATTTTAGACTCTCTATATTAATTCCTTTCAGAAATCGTTTCATATATATATTTGTTGATTTCATGTGTTAAGTTTGCCAAGCTTTGGTGAAAATCGGAAATGGTACCGAAAGTCGGTACCTCAAAAATGGCTCTAGCGAATTTCTTTAAATTTGGTACATATATCCCTTTTCAGGTGTCCTTCGGCATACATTACTTGGTTACTATAGGAAACTTTACAGCCGCCATGATTAGGCAGGTCAGTTTTAAATCTCGAAAAGTGGTGTTTCAAAAAACGACTCTACAGATTATTATTTTTTTTTTTTAACCCGCTATATAAACTTAGTTAAATAAAACATCATACAATTTAAAAAACAGTAAACTTTAAAACAATAGAAACATTTAAATCATGAATGTTGTCACTTATTAATGAGCACCAATGTTTTAGACGCATAAACAAGCAGACGTATAATATATAAGAAATTTAAGATTGATAACTTCTCCCAGAACAAACATCTTCGCATTTCGTTCTAGTGTTGATGGTACATGGATTAAGGCCGGTTAACTGCACGTCAGTCTTTCACCTGGGTGGAATGACCTACCTATGAGTCATTTTAAGACTCCCTATCCGGATTTACGTGAGATTAGGAGAAAACCATAGAAAATTGCGAATGGCTACATCGAAGAACGCGACATGGGTTCGAACCCACATCTCACATATCAAGTTTTGTAGAGTTTTAAGCTATGGAAGTTGAGATATAGCCTTCTCATTCTTAGGCAAATTTTCAGTATAGCAGCTCCACCTATTGGCTATATGAATCTAAATTGAATCAGCATAATGTTTCATAATGTCCTTCTCATATTTCAACATTTGTTTGATTATATGCAACCTGACATATAGTCTTCCCTTAAATCACGGAAATCACTTTATAGCAGCGACACCGCTCGGTTGGCACCAAAAGTTTAAGCACTAATTTGTGTTAAGGTACATCTACATATAAATTTATCTTTAATTCTGTGCTGTAGTTCCTGAGATATAGCCCTCCATGAAAATTTGAAAATTACTGCATATCAATGCCATCCGTTGAGATATTGTTGCCAAATATTGATAAACACTATTGTATGTCGATGCGTAATTACATACAAATTTTTATGCAATTTTGTGCAGTTGTTCGTGAGATATGGCCTTCCCTGAAGTTGTGAAAATCACTGTATATCAGTGCCCCCTGTTGAGCGATGTACATCGAAAGTTGGTAGGTCCTAATTTAGGTCAAGGTGCGTCTACTTATAAATTTTTATGCAATTCTGTGCCGTAGTTCCTGAGGTACAGTCGCCACAAAATTTTTACCTCACACACACACACACGCACACACGCACACAAGTATTTTCTAAAAATGGTCAAATCGTATTCTGGAACTCTTAAAACGCGTAAATCCGTCGAAAACCATAAGTCGAAAATTTTACTAATCCAATACTTCTTTATATTGAATATTGAAGAAAGTAAAAAATGTAAATTATCTATGAGAGAGGTTATTTACGGGAAAATCTATTTAGAAAAAATTGTGTAAAAATGTACTCAAAGGTGAGTTTTTAATGAGTTTCACTCCTTTTTAAAAATGAACTTGAGTTGGACGGATTCATTTTTTTCAGACATGAGTTTGAGCGCGAATTAACTCGTTTATGCCCGATGAACTTGAGATTGAACTAGTTCGTTTTTTTCGTGAGTTTGCACAACACTGGTTTTAACCCCCCCCCCCCCCCCCAAAAAAAAAAAAAAAAAAAAAAAAAAAAAACTATATTTTAACAACTTTGCGACTTTTATTACACACTATCAGACATATAATAAATCTTTTTGAGATAGTGTTGTCAGAAGTCATAATATTCACCTCATCAATAAGATGCCAACTAAGTTTACTGTAATGACAAATTAATACATACATCGTAAGGAAATATAAAAAAGAGTTTAGAGAACTAGTTAAATATATATATATATATATATATATATATTGGTAGGGCTGTTTTTTGAGACACCAATTTCATAGGTCTAAAACTGACCTACCTAATCAGGATGCATATTAATTTTCCTGTAATAATCAAGTATGACAAACGAAAGAACATCTAAAAGGTAGTTTATGTGGCAAATTGAAAATATATATACATATTCAGAGCAGTTTTTATGATACTGACTTTTGGGCTCATTTACGATTTTCACCAAAACTTGAAAAATTCATCTGTTCACTAAGAACCAATCAGTGCATACGAACGAACATCTACAGGTGAGTTAAAGTGACGAGTTTAAAGATAATTTATAAAGCCGTTCTATAAGAAACCTTTTTGCGAGGTCAAAAATTGACCTACTTATTTAGGATATCTACCAATTTTCGTAAAAAAAAAAAAAAAAAAAAAAAAAAAACTAATACATACAAATTCCATCTAAAAAGAGGTTAATATAACAACTTTGGACAAAATCATTTGAGCCGTGTTGGTGATATACACTTACGGTCTTACTTCTGGCTTTCCATGTCCAATTTCCGGTTTTTAAATTTTCGCGAAAAGTTGGTTAGTTCATCTGCCACCGGAACATCTATATTACCTTAATTTCAAAGTTTTGTTCTTTTATAATTTTTTGTTTTGGAACCAGTGTTCGATACCTTAATCAACTCTTTCGGAACATAACTGTAATGCGAAAAAGGCTAATTGAATCATTTTTACTCTAAAAAAAAAAAAAAAAAAATCCAGAGAGCATAAATGCGCCAGTAGTGGACACTTCAAAATCAACCCTATAGTGGACACTTCTCGTGTTGCAGTAGTTGACATTTAATTTATTTGGAAAAAACGAAAAAAAAAATAACTGACTGTAAATGCATATTTAATTAACAATGTGCATTTACTATTTCAATAATGCGGTAAAAAAAAAAAGCGAAAAAATATACAAATTGAAAATTGTAAATTGAAAATAAATTATCTCTGAAAATTTTAACGGATTCGATAAAAAATTGTTTTACTTCAAACAAGTCTTATTTTGTAAACATTTTAATCATCCTCTTCTCTTGTGTGATTATCTTATAAAAAGTAAGACTATCAAGCCTTTTCTTAGATGTTTACTTAAATTCTGTGTGTCATTTCTAATAAATGCTAATGTCTTCTAAAATCTTGTGGAAAATAACCTCTAATGAATATATTGAATCACTTCGATATAATTCTGAGCGAAAGGAATAGATATTTGTTCAAATTCCTTATTTGAAAGAATTTATAAAGATTCAAAGACGAAAGGAGGCCGCTTGCCACTATGCAGCAGTTTTGAGCGACTTTCATCATCATCATCATCATCATCACGTGCTTTGGAAGTTCCTACAGCTGTCAAGACAGCCGCTTACTTTCACCAGAGGAAGACAAAATACAGAAGGAGGGCTTGCATCTTCTAAGAATCGGAACAAGATCTGAGTGGGTTCACAAGGAACCCTGGCGTGATGAGTTGATGCATTCAGCAGCATGACGGAAGAGAGAGGCAGAGCAGAGCCGATCTGAAAGCTGTGATACATATGGCAACAGAGCAAGTAGCACTAAACCTACAATTTTTTTTTTTAATTAGATAATAGTGATAGGCCTAACAAGACTGTTAAGCAGTCAGAATACTATACAATTTAGAATAATACAAAATAAAGAAAAAATTAGCCTAGCAAGACTGTTAGGCAGTCAGAGAAAAAAATATTTACACTATTTATAATTAATAAAATTAAATTAAAATTTACAAATTACAAAAGAGATATTTACACTATTTATAGTTAAGTTTAATAATTAAAATAATAAAAACCCAACGTAAGGAACTGGCTGGAAGATTGAACCCAACTGGCTGGAAGATTGATCATTAAATGAGTTTTATGTGGTTTTTAAACCGTTCAGTTTTTAAAAATTATGACAACTGAAACAGCCTTTCCCCCTTCCATTTTTTCCTGTTGTAATAATTTTACATTCATTTACAATTTTATTTTGTAAGATTGTAAGTAAAGGAATTCATGTATTAAGGGGGTGGGAGGGGTAAAGAGTAAATTAATCAAAGTAAGTTTGTTTGTTTGTGGTGGTCAAGGCCAATTGATAACGCTAGAATCCTAGGTCTTTGGATTGAATGCCCTCCGTGGGAGGTTCCTTCTAAGGGATCCTAGCCCGTATTTACGCGAATTTCGGAGAAAACCACGGAATACTCCGAACCGTTATCGCTTACTCTTTATGAAAATTACAATGAGTGTTTATGTTTTAAAAAGTCATTTTATTTCCGTCTTTCCACAGTTTTAAGTAGCATTCACTGTAATTTTCATAAAGAGTAAGTGATATCCTTAAAAACGGTAACGTGGTGACAAAAAAAAATAAAAAATAAATTAAATAAATAAATAAATAAAAAATATAAATAAATAATTAAATAATAATAATAATTTTGTTTCTCTCTACCCAATTATGTGCGACATTTACTGTAATTTTTCATGTAAACTTTAAATGATTGTTATACAAAGTTTCGTGAAAATCGGTGAGAGAGTGATATAAAAGCAATTATTTTCCTTCAATCTAATAAAACGCATTATCGATGAAAAATCATTGTCAGCAACTTTTATCAATAACTGATAAAAATACATGGTAATATACATGTTTGTACAGGATAAGGTTTTTTTTATGCATGGCACTTATTGAACTAGAATTTAGTTCAAGCAGAAAACAGAAACCTACTGAATTAACATTTAGAAATTATCACTCAGAGATCATTTATGCATTTTGTGTCCCCTTGTATATGGTTTTATGTTCTACAAGCATCTTATTGCATTAAATACAATTAAGTTTGAAAATTCATAATTCATTAAAAAACAACATTTAAATAATTTACGTTTATATTCAGTAATGTTTATGAATTCTTTTGTGCAGTCCTCTACATAACATACAGCATTTATATTTTACCTATAACACCCAAAATTTGTTAAACTTAAAAACACATATCATAACTGAAAACGCACTTCCAACCAGGTACGAAGCTTGGTTCAGAAAACTCTTGGAAATGTTGAAAAGACAAGTTTTCAAGAGCAGAGGGAGACTGAATTCAACTTTTCGAGGACGCGAGTTGGATCTGCTAGACGAGAAATCGAAAATAAAATTTCATTTTTTCTGTGTAAAATAATCATTTTTTTTTTTTTTTTTAATCTTAAATAAAGGAAGCGTCTCATCCATCGCTTCCATGGACGCTTCGCCGCTGCTTCCAACAATTTTCATTTAGAGACATTACTTCGGCTACAGCACTGTATACAAAATCTTTTGTATGTCTCTGTTAAAAAAAAAAAAAAAAAAAAACTATAAATGATAATTATTATATATTAAACAGTGTAACACAATTCAAATATTATTCAAACAGTTTCTCATAGAGAATTATGTAATGAAACTCTTGTGAGGCTCTGTAAATGAATAATAAATGATTTGTACCCCAAATTCTACAGAATTTAGGTATTAGTACAGTCCGCAACAAAAGTGTCCGAACACTAGCAAAAATTCCTATGTAAAAAAAGTACACTTTATACGGTTTTGTTAAATAAATCCTTATCGAATCATGTTCTTAGACTGAGTAAGAACAGGATTCGACAAGGATTTATTTAACAAAACCGTATGAAATGTACTTTTTTTATATAGGAATTTTTGCTAGTGTTCGGACACTTTTGTTACCGACTGTACATGTCATTAATGCATATCAGTTTTATGCTTGAAATGGAAGAACGCCACTAAAATGCACCTAAAATAATTTTTTTCTATTCATCGTAATGTAACAATACTTTTGGCTGCCTCTGTTAACTCGTTAGTAGTTGCTATAGACAGCGCCACCTATTACAGATTGCGCACTTTTTATTTAACTCTCACCAATAATTTTAAGAAGTGATGTGATCGACGTTACTTCGATTTTATTTGCGTTTTATGTATATCAAACGCTACTTCTAAAAATTTTTGGTGACTATTGAATAAAAAAATCTGGTAACACTGAAGGATGGGCGGCAAATCGACCAACTAGCGACTACTAACGGGTTAATAAACTTTAAATATTACACGTTGCACTTTAAATAAGGATCACGCTGTGTTAAATTTTAATTACATAACAAAATTCGAGGAATGTATTCATGACCGTTAGAGCACTGCCAGACGGCTAAATAAGTCGAAGTACTAAACACTTTTATCTTTATTTGAATGTATTAGAAAAGCTCACTTGTTGACAAATACAAACTTACAATACTGAGATACCATGAAATTTCCATTATTTACCCTGGTAAACTCAATGTTAAAATGCATAAACACCTTGCATTTCACGATTCAAACCAATAAAATTGCAACAGAATCGGAGGGGGAAGGAAATCCACTGTATATCATAGAAAAAGGATTTTTTCCCATGTGGGGTGGCATTATTCTCCCTTTAAGGTGCCATCCTTTCAATCTCGGAGCACCTTGGAGTAGGGGTGCCATCTTTCACCCTTTGAGGCACCCTGAATTAGGGGTGCCATTTCTTTCACCCGTTTTAGGGGTGCTATTTGGCATCCCTAGGGGTGTCACCAGTGAGACAAGCTTTTCAACCCCAGAGGGTGCCATGTGTCACTGTAGTTTTAACAGTGTACGTATTTTAATGTATTTTTTCAGAATAAAGAACTTCAAAAACTATTTTTCGAAAAAAAATTCTTATATCCTTATTTTCATAGTTATAGCTAAGGTTCATGCCAGCATGACGACATGGGGACAACTGTAAAGTCATCAACAAATGTCGACATAATCACACACATAGACGGCCAATTTATTGCCTAAGATATTATTATAAACCTATTTTTTCCTATTTTTTGCTTTAACACTGCTCTCAGGTTTAGTTTTATTTCACTTTCTTTCTCCCCCCCCCCCCCTCCGATGAAAAACTGCGCTTAGTTATTTCATACTGAAATATTGGGTTGTTCGGAAAGTAATTTCGTTTTTTCCTTCGAAAATGAAAGACGATTTTTTTATATTGTATAAATATTTTAATGAATTATATATTCTCCACTTTGATCGGTTTCTTAGCGATCTGACGAGTTGTTATTTGGCAATTTTTCATAAATCAATACTTTATTTTGTCTTCATTAGCACAAACTGGTTTTCTAGAAAGTTATGCATCTTCAACTCAAAATTGTCAGAACAAAATTTGGTAAACCAATTTTGACAATAGCGTTCTTTAAATAAATTTTCTGTGCACACATCGTATACTTTTTTTTCCTTGTTTGAATAGTATTTTCGCATTTTTGATAGCAAAAACAAAATATGCCGAAAATGTCGCTTCTGATTTTCTTTATTTGATAGGGCACCAATCAAAAACTATTGAGCAGAATAAAACGACCTTTTTCACAAGCAAGCCTTGCTATATCAGCTGTCACAATATGTAATGGCAATGCAACTTAAATGTGAAGAAGGTGTGAAAAAAATACAATTAAGTCCTCTGCTGAAAAAAACGAAATGACTTTCCGAACAACCCAATAATTGTTGCTTGTTTTTTTTTTTTTTTTTTTTTTCTTTGCAACTTTTTGCGAACTTCCTTTATTTTTCACCACCTGTTTTTCGGTGCATTTTACTGCACGTTGGTAAAAATCTTTCTTGTATAACTTATACATTTAAATTAATTAATTAAATAAAACTTTCATCTTTTTGAGGGAATTAATAATAATAGTAAATACAGAAAAAATATGTTTGTGTTTAGAACGTCATTAATTTGTTTTTGCTGTTTTTTCACTAATGCTTTGATATATAAAAAATGCTCTGGAATAGTCTGTACTTAAATAGGTTTGTCTGTGATGTTATATTTTTTAACTAAATCATAACCTAGGTGATCTTACATGGCAACCAAAATTTCTATCGCTCTCGTGAACCGTAATTTTAGCTAAATTGCTTCCATATCTTTCGTTTACTAAGGGGTGACACATTGATGTGTGGTCTCTAACATAAATATTAAAAAAAAAAAAAAAAAAAAAAAAAAAGGTTTTCTTATATTTAGTGTCATAGAAAAGTAAAATTAATAGGGTTTTATTTTCCTAAAGTTTGAACTAGATTATAATGTAATTAAATTAAATTAATTCATTAAAAGTTCTAAAATTAAAAACCAATAAAATTTTTTGATGTTTTCTTAATCCACTTCGCAAGTATTATTTTTTTCAAAAACTTGTTTATATTTTCTGTTCATATTTAGAACAGTGTGTCTGTATAAGTACAGAAACGGTAAGTTTCTATAATGTAGCTATACGAAGACCCAAAACACAATCTCAAAAGTGATGTCTAACCTCCAAAAATAAAAAAGATAAATTCTGATATCAAACATTATAGGCTTCAGTGATTGGATAGCGATCTAATTGTATCATAGAAAATTATGTTAACAATGGAGATTCAATTCTGAAAATTTCATTTTCTCTGAAATTTTATGATTCTTTGATATATTTTCAACAACCTTGATTATGTTTGATAGTTATTCTGATTGAATATATCAATGTCTGAACGGAAACCTAAAAATAAATAAAATAAAATTTAATTATATACACACTATTAAGTTTATTTTATAATTGCTAAAAATAAAAATAAAACCGAAATGCTTCAAAACACTTAGTTATATGCAATCAAATATAAAATTCAAACAAATTTGTGTTTTTCTTTTGAAGATTTTTTTTCTTTTGAAGTAAACCAAGTTTTAATGCAATTTGATTAAATTGAATTCCCTTGAAGCTGCATCCCTAAACAGACTGTAAAATTTCTTGGATTTCTTTTTATTTTCAGATTTCTTAAACTACTGCTTCCGTCAAAGAATTTTATGAAGGTTTAGTAAATTTAATTATGAAATTTTTACATTTAAAAATATTTTTCTTTTTTTTTGAGTTGGTGATTATTTTGAACTGATTTGAATTTACAGTATAAAAGAGCATTTTACTTAGAAAATGAAATAGTCCTAATTTTTCTGCCAGGTTATTTCAATTTGAATGATAATTAAGTCTAATTGAAGTAAAATATTTGCAGTTAGAATTCTTACAGATTAAGAAAATAATTCTATATTTCACTATAATAATATTTCTTAATTTTTTAGATACTGATACGTTTATAGATATTACATTTTATAAAACGTATATTAATGTATAGATACCAAGTCTTTGTTTTTGGCAGAAGATTTCATTCCAGTATTTTTAACCCTTTGCGGCGCAAGACAATTTGAAATATTTAAATTATACTGCCACCGGAATTCATGAACTAAATTAAACAAAAAGAAATTTTAAATTTTAAGGTTTAAAAAACAGGCCTTTTCTGATATGTTATAAACGTGAATTTTTGCTAAAAAATTTCCGGGATGAATTTTTGCAGCTGGATCATAATTTTTGCGTCCTTGCAGCGAGGACACCGCACGTTAAGGGGTTAATAGCAAACTTCAGGATGTTAAAATCTCTGAAAATTAATATTTAGCTGTTTCTCTTAAAAAATGGTGGTAATTGTCATCTTTTATAATTTACTTCGTAGCATTGTTAGTCCCTCCTTCTTTTCATACCACTTTTTTAAATGTAATTTTCCCCTATTTTATCGACTCAAAGCTGAAAATGACGAGTTCGGTCCCACGCCACGCTCGTTGACATCATCGTTTGCAGTTTTCCGTGTTTTCACCGAAATTCACGTAAATATGTTCTAGAACCCCTTAGCAAAATCCCCATGAAGGCCATTCCATTTAGTGTAGTGAATTGAACTTAACTCATACATTCAACCAACCAACCTATTTTATCGTTTATATACATTGCACAAATATTTTCTATAAATGAACTGGTGTTTATTAAAGGCGGGGTTAAAAATGCTTCGGAATAAACTATAAAAGTCAGCAACTCCAAAAGTCGCATTCTCCGCCTTTTTTTCTACCACTATTTTTATAGAGATTTTTTTATGGTATTTTCATAGTAATTTGTCGTCATTAAACAGATAGAGATTTTTAAATAAAAATAGTGGTAGCAAAAAAGTCGGAAATTTCTCACCCCAAAAGTGCCTTAAAAAAGGAAGAGGAGAGTGCAACTCTTGCACCTTTGTATTATGTATGAATAATACAAACCTTTGTACAAACACAACCTACAAATGCACCTTTGTATTATGTATGCATAAATTCAGAACAACGACTAAGATACAGACAATGGTATTGTATGAACAACAAAATATAAGGATTAATTCAAAACAAATTATGTCTATAATTTTTTAAAAAGTATTTGATTAAAAATATTAGTTTTTAGAAATATTATTAGTTGATTTGCTAGTACAAATCGAGAGTTAATTAGATAAATAATAAATATGAAAGCATCTTTTATTTTGTATGGTTAATTTTTGAAAGGACTACTTTGAAAGGACTTTGTAACTACTTTCAGGATCTTAGACATTGTTTTGAACGGAATTTTTGTTTCAGAAACATGCTGAAAAAGTGTCCTTCATTATGACTTTCATAATACTATGTAATATCATGTCTATTTATTAGAGCCATTTACGAGAAAACTCTTTAAAGTGCAAATCGCCTATTTTCTTGAAAATATTTTTGAAATAAGAGTTAATGACATTGAGTTATT
Organism: Salticus scenicus; assembly: GCA_963930645.1. Taxonomy (NCBI): domain Eukaryota; kingdom Metazoa; phylum Arthropoda; class Arachnida; order Araneae; family Salticidae; genus Salticus; species Salticus scenicus. The sequence continues at coordinate 200,380,765 of OZ005657.1, read as the reverse complement.
TTCTTGAGATATTAGCTGCTAAGTCGCAGTAAAAAATCTGTAAAATTTACTAAAAATGAGTTTATACCGGGAATATATTCCAAAAATGAACCCTGTTTGACTATTTAATTATTGCGATTTTCAAGTGTGGTTGCCAAGGAGATTAAATACATGTAGATATTTTTTCACTGTGGTAGTCCAATAAACTCCACTGGAGTAGCGATTTTTTTGCAGTTTTTGTCTTTCTCTTGAATATATTATTATAACTGCAAAATTGCAAAATTATGAAATTATGAAGCACGATTTTGAAGCTAATTCCAAGATTATCAAAATTCCAAGATTTTTCTCCTGTACAACTATGGAATTCTAGTACAGATTTTTACAAAATGTTTAGTATTATTGTTCATGAACTTTAAAAAAATACTGCCTGATGTGTAAGCAACCATAAAGTAGTAGTTGTACATATGTGCTTTCCTTTTTAAATATTTCTATTCTGATTTGTTTATGTCCATGTTAATTTCAATTAATCAAATATTCTTATTCGATTTCAATGTTCTTATCGTCTGCAAACTAATATAAATGAACATGACGAATACATTTATCATATTGTAAATGTAATCTGATATGGATAATGTAAAAGTAATTCTAAAAGTTTAATTTGAAAAATTTTAAATAGATGTGACGTTGAAAAATACAGGAAATAAATGAAAGTATTAGATATAATACAAAAACATGACGACAAGTTTGCTGCTGGTTTTTAGAGAATGCTAGACTACTAAGTTCCTTGACATCAGGACTTTTTCGTACTTGTTGTTCAAAACGTAAAATTTAACTAAATTTAGTGGCTTTTCTATTGCGATTCAGCAAATCCATTTTTTACCCGTGAGTTAAGTGCAATGTAAAATGAATTTTGTATATTTTTCAAGAAAATCTACAATTAGCACTTGAACGCATTTCCTTGTTTACTCTTGGCAAGTGTCATGTTTACACATTGATGACTACATATTTTTCTATTTTTATTTATAGTCCTCGCTTTTTGGCATTTCATTAAGTGTTGCACTATTTAACAGAAGGACTTTTCATGTTCGTATTTAAATCACATAAATTGTATTCTCATTAACCGATGCGGTGATTGCCTTTGAAAAATATATACATCGAGAGCACTCAATGAATTAAACACGAACGCGCACAATCCTTTTAAAAATAACGTATTGTGTTAGTATAACGCCTATAGGCGGAGCTTGTTTCTCTAATGAAACGAGTTAACTCGTGACCGGTCAACAATATATTATTATCAAGATGTATATATATATATATATATATATATATATATATATATTTAAAAGTACATTAAAACAGTGAATTAAATTATTAATGAAATTGCTCATTTGTAGAACATTTACTGATTAATCGTTACTAGTCTCGATATTATTTCTCTTATTAGAATAGTTCTGTTGGCAACTTGAAAATTGTTACTCTCTGAGTTTGGAATCCGAATCACATGTGGATAATTTTTATAATTTTTTATCTCGATTTATTGCAAGGTTGTGTTAATAATTTTTCACGCCTCTTTAAATTTGGGTTTTGTCGCTAGATAGGAAAATGAAATATATTTTTTGGCTTGAATTAGCTATACAGTTTTACAAAATCTTGCGATTTCTTTGCTCGTAGAAGTACATGTTCCCTGAAGCTTAAATATTTTTGAGCATTTTTTTTCCAATTATCATTTCCAGTTATCTTTTTTGCCTACTTTTTATAAAATTATTGGTTTAAGTATAACTTTCATGAATTTCGCATAAAAATCACTCCTAGTTGGTCTTAGTGTCATGGTCCTACATGTTAAAATTAGCATAAGTAATTTAAAAATAATTTATCTATTAATTGGTACTGTAAATGAATCATAAAAAAATACGTGCCAACATTTAAATTGAATTACAGTAACTTTTATGTGTGTGTTGTTGGTATTATCATGTATCTAGTATTAATTGCTAAATTTTATAACGTAAGTAAATTCTTTACTTTATTTATAGATACATTAATTTATTTACAAAACATCAGGGTTTTTTTTTTGTGTATATTACGCAATTGTCTAACCTATTAAAGATGCTATATATATATAATATATATATTTAATAGGTGGAAGATTACATAAATTATTGTTGAATCAAAAATAAAAATAATAAAGAAAAAATATTTTGATTTGAAAGCAATTAACGGCAGTATTAGCAAATTTTCTAAAATTCCATTTTTTTTCTTTCAGAATTCCTTTGAGTTTTTTAGTAGTTCTAATTTTGCTTATTATTAAGAAAATATTGTAAACGTATATTTTTCAAGGTAGTTGATTTAAATGAAATTTTGTTCCGAAATCATACTGAAAATGAACTGTTTATTATGGCTCTCACGATATTGAGTAATTATATCTTGTTGCTGTGCTACTGTTGATAGATCTCAAAATTAATATTACTATTAAGTTACATAAAAAAAAACAGTAAATATTTTTATGCTTATGTTAGACGACCAGAGCCTGATTAAGGGGGAAGCACACATTATTTATACTTACACCGTTATTTTTTAACAAATACTTTCCTCCTATAATGAACAGAAAATTCTCATTAAAAATTATTTTAAAAGAATTCTGGTGTCTAATAACGGTGAGTAAATTGGATTGTTTCACACCGTTCATTTTTTATAAAAAATATTTCCTCGTCAAAGCGTGGAATTTCTATGACATGAAGTAAAAAATAATTGTAAAAATATTCCGGTGAGAGCGGACATAATGAGTGCTTCCCCCTTAATCAGGCTCTGTAGACGACTAACGATTTGAAATGATTTGATTAAAGATGAATTATTTTGTAATAGACGGAAGATTCCATAGATTAATGTTTGCTTGTAATATAAGTTAAATATCTGTACCCTAGAGGTAAAGTACACTATGTCCATTTTTTATGTGAAAAGACTTAGTACCAAAATGTGTTATTAAAAGCAGTATTTCCATTTAGTATATTATATTATTGATACTGTGTTAAAGTATCATAAAGAGATTATTCATACTTGCGCGGAAACGTGCAAAAAGTTGTAAAAAAAAGTTTAAAAATATTAAAATATTGCTCTCCTAAAAAATAACTTTTTTGGACATGATGTGCTTTACCTGCGGGGTACAGGTATAATGCAACGTAAAAATACATTTTGCACCGAAAGCAATTAATAGCATCATAATTTACTTAGCATAATTTTTAAAAGTTCCATGTCTTTCATGCTATATGTATTAACTTAAGATTTCTAAAAATTTTTTCTGATGACTAGAACATTAAAAACATCAGAGATTGCTCGAAAAGTGTCAATCACTGGTGCACTTACCCTATATATATATTTTTTCAAAATCCAGTTGAGTTATGTAGGAGTTAGTTCCAGTTTTCTTACTTATTAATAAAATATTTAAAAAAAATATTTATCAAACTGGGTGATTTGAAAGAAATTTTTGTTTGGAATATACGCTACAAAAAAGAGCTATTCTTTATTTCTCTCACGGTATTAAGTAATTAAGATGTCTTGCTGTTGGAACCACTGATTTATTCGGAAGGTTTCAAAATTAATGTTAATATTAAGCTATATAAATTTATTTATTCACAAACCAGTCATGTAACCTACCCCTATATTTACCTTCAGAAAACTTACCAACGATCTCCGAACAAATATTTGAATAAAACCAAGCGAAAATAATCTCGATGCTAGACTTTGATTAATTCACAGGGGTCCGTGTATCATTTGTTTGCTTCCGTTCGTGTAGCAGTATTTGTGAAAGTGATAGCGAATGACAGACTCTTTTCTACTTATCAAGACGTGCTTTGCTTCATAATGGATGTCTTTATTTAAATTTCATTATTTTTTCCCCCAAAAAATAACTTGAAGATGATGCTTCAAACAAGAGTAGAATAAGTTAGGTCTTCCTTTTTTTTCCTTTTTCTTCTTCTTCTTCTTTTTTTTTTTTTTTTTTTTTTTTTTTTGCGTCATTCTGATAAAAGCGTAATGATATTTGAATTTTTCTTTTTATAAAACTAAAATGACTTAAATATTTAAAACAAATCTAAAATAAGTATATAAATGCAAGACAATTTTTTTTCTTTTACTAACTCTTTGATGTTCACTACATATATTCTTTTGAAAATTGCTAAACTAATTTGAAAAATGGCTATTAGACATATAACTGACTATAAATATGGAAGGAAAAAAGAAAAAAGAAAACATTTCTAATTTTCGAGAATTTTTTTTTGTTTGAAACATTTATATGTTAACCTGATTAAATTTAAATAATAATTAATTTAATTACTAAAAATAATATTGTAAGTAAATACTGTAAATTGCAAAAATTGGTAACAGTTGTTTCCAGCCAAAATAATAGCACGACACTTCATCAAAAAAAAAAAAACTTGGCACGAGTGTATCATTAAAGCAGCAGAGTGCAATCACATCTACTAAAGAATTTGAAATATTCTCTGTGTATACTCTGAGACATCGTTTCAAACATTTCGGTGTAATGCCGTTATTTACCGAACAGAGTAAGAACAAAAGATTAAAAATCGATTAAAACAAGGAAAAAATATTGGAAAGTTGTTCCATAAAATAATGTAAAATATTTGGCTTCACTGCGAAACCAAAAAATAATTAAATAATCACTACATATAGTTTTGTTTAAATAAGTTATTAAATGAAAGAAAATATTTTTATCTTTATTTATTTTTTACCTATTTATTCTGTGTTCACAGGAGGCGAAAAAAGGTATGAAAACTGCTTCAGTTTAAATATTTCTTGTGAATACTTTGTACTTACAACTGATATTAAATGTGCATTTAATTAGAATACTTAAAAGTTATTTGTATTTATCTGGAATACTTACTATGTTATCGAGAAATTGTATAAACCATTGCAAGCAATATCAGTCTCACAGAATAAGTAAAAGTAACTGTTATTTTATGTTTCAAACAAAGTTTAAAATGTTATATAAAGTTTTATAGTAAATGCTATATAAAATATATATATATATATTTTGTTGTCTTTTTTCGGAGCGAAAACCCAATAAAAGAAAAAAAGAAGGCTGAAAACTAGAGTTTTATAGAATTTGTCGTCACTTCTTGATAGAAAGATTAATTAACACTGGCTATGTTAACAATTAAATAAATAGAGAAAAACTTAGCAGGGTTCACGCCAGCATAACGCCAAAAAGATAGTTCTTGCTAAATTATCAACGAATATCTTCAAAATAGCATACATGAATGAAAAATTTGTCACCTAAAATAGTTTTGTATTTTTTCCTTATAATTAAAAATACATAAAAACTAATATATTTTGGTTTTTGTAAAATATCGGTATCTTTTTAGAAATCAAAATCCTTGTATTTAAAACAAACTTCTAAGTGTAACTTTCAATGTTTGTGTGTTAAATACATTGCTGCCGGCATTTATGATTCATTCCGTAGCATTATTAGTACCCGACATTTTTTTATACCACATTTTTTTTAGAGTAATTTTTTTCAATTTAAAATTACAATTACAAGGGAAAACTTACTCTATCAGAAAAGTTGTGTACAAAAGAGGCGGGTTTAAAAATGCTAACGAATAAAATTAGAAATATTGGCAGTTATGTAAACATTATTCTAGCTCAATAGTCAATTACAAAGTTTTTTTTTTTTTTTTTTTTTTTTTTTCAAGTTTCTACACCAGTTGTACTTTAAGTCTGATATATTGCGCCATTGCTTTCATACTGCTCTCACGATACCAATTTTTCCTATTGTAGGATCGTTCATAATTACTTCAACCTGAAGGAATTGTTGAGTGTTTTTTCATTTAAGGGTGTTAATTTACTTTGTTCATCTTTGAACATTAGTTTTCACGATGCATTTTACTATGAGTTGTTAAAAGCCAGCCTTGCATAATTTATATGTTTAAATAAATTACTGAAAGTTTTCTACCATTGCGAAATTAATAGTGATAAAACAGAAAAACATAAATGGTAGGGTTTAAAATAGCAAAGAATTAAAATACAAAGATTTTTTCTATTTTTCCATACAATTATTGCCGAAACATCAGTGGAGGCCTCCTTGTTGAGACTTAAAAAGATTTTGGCTACTGCGGGTCTGTTTATGTGTCTGTCTATCTGTATCTTGATAGCGGTCTCAAACGTCACCCGAGTGACTTGCAAATTGGTAGACATGTTCATGAGCCACGCAAAATCAGTTGTAGTATGTTTTTGGGTGCGTATTCTGCTTGTGGTTTCTATACAAGGGTATACCAGAATTTTTGTTATCATTAAGGACAAAGGACAGAATTTGCATGCACTACAACAGCAACGGCAAAATATCGCTGATTGAATTGAAAATTGGTACACATGTTTAATGCACCATACGAAAATAGCTGTATAATTTGTGGTGTCCATATTATTTATGGTTCTTTTGCCGGTACACACCAAAATATTTCTTATTTTTACGGACTATGGACAAAATTTCAGTTAAACGCATGTTAACATGGTTTCATTGCATTCGACATAAAGAAAATAACATTTATTATTAAGATGCTTTAAAACAGCTGTCACCAACATTTTACACTTCACACACCTCTAAATACATAATTTGAAATCTATCTAACGGACCACTAAGATTACAATTCAAAATCCCAGGGACCACTAAATTCATGATTTTAAAATCCCATGGACCACTAATATTATTCATTAAGAAACGTAAATATAATTCTAGAACTAATAATCAGAAAATATCCATTTTATAAATAAGAAATAAGCCTGTTTAATATAAAACATTACAAACCCTTATTTTATTATAAGAAAAACGTAAATACGCATTTAATCATAAGAAAGATGCTGAAAGGTTGACTGTAATAAAACAATTATAATGAAACATTTATAATGAAAGAGCGTAGATACCTTTTTATTACTTCCATATTATAAGAAATACACACTAAAAATAATTACAAGATAAAAATAACTTTTTATCGACCACGTTCTTAAATTTTCTGTTGAATCATATAAACTTGACAATTCTATGTATTGATAAATACTTAAAAAAAAATTTTTTTTGATGAATTATCCCACCAACTTGAAAGAAAATGATCAAATGCATAATAAATAGAGCAATTATAAGAAATTTTCAAACATTTATTAAATGAATAAAAGTATTAAAAGAATGTATTGTCATCGTGTTCTGAGCTATTCTAAAAGTTACAAATGTATAACTAATCCGGAAGTTAGTTAAAAATCGATTGCAAGATTTGTACTGGACAAACAAACAAGGAACGAGTTGATAAAAACGTGGTAATATATCTTGTGAGGTTGAGACGTCAGAACGTCACCACAGTTGTTTAATTAAGCTCTGGATCCAGCAAAGTAGAAAGTGGGGACGGTTAAAATCGCTTCGTCGCCAGTGACTCGGTGAAGGTTGAGGTCGAGTTAGTTTTGTGTCGGCAGGATGCTGCAATGAAAGACTTAGATTTTGAATATTAGATAAATTAGAAGTGATTTTTAAAAGGACGGATTGAAATGTAGTGAAAGGAGGGTGTTGGAAGAAGTATAAAAATAGAGCTGGTTTTAGTAGATGGTGTGGATGTTGGAGGATATTATAGTGGATGGTGATGAATCTTATTTTGGCGAATATCGAGAAGTAGAGTTGTGGAGATTTAGTTGCGTGAAGTTAAGTAGTGATGAGTGTTGGTGTGCGTATCTACTAGTATTCGGAAAGGTAAAGTTGGGTCTGAAGGAAATCCTCGGATCCATAGTGAAGTCGTAGTAGCGGAGTACGAGTGCAACCGTTTCTACACCTTCGACTATCTGCTGGGGTGATATATTTAAGATTATCTAATTAAATTGTTGATTCATATATTTTGATTAAGTAATACGATGACTGAGCTAAGTTTTATTACCAGGCCGCCCTCCCATTAATCTGGTTCAAATAAACTCTTATTGTTTGTTCAATTCAAGTCTCTGGTTCTCTTAGTAATCTAATTAAGTATTTAAGATGGAGTTTGCAGGAACGCAAACTCCACAATCTATCCTGATAAATTGCAATCTCCATATATAACACTGTATGTATTAAAACTGGTAATAAGTATGTTATGTTGTTATAATACACTGCTCAAAACAATTAAAGGATATTGTAAGTCTTATATAAAATAACGGTATAGGCGAAATTTGTTTTGCGGAAAACGGAAGAAGAGGGTCACAAATACAAATTTTTCTCGTTTTCAAACTTCGGAGTATGCAAATTTTGAGTTTGACCTGAAAAATGACGATTTAGCGGCAGCAAATGAAATTTGGCTTTACACTAAATGAAAGACAAAGCGGAAAAGATTGGTCAATATTCAGTATGTGCGTTGTTTCGATGATTGTGATGCCTTAACGAAGTGATTTAACCGATTCAATAGCTTGGAGAGTTGTTGGTCGGATTGAGGGAGTCTAAACACAAACCGAAGTAGCCGAAGTCACTGGAGTTCCGCAAAGTGTGATCTCCAGGAGTTGAAACCGACTTTTGGAGACTGGAAATGCAGGCTGAAGATCATGGCAAGGTCATAGAATGCAACAACGTCAATGAACATCGATATTTAACATTAACAGCTCGGAGATACCGAAATATGAATGCCTTTCTTCTTCAACAATTACCTTCTCTCGGCTACTGGCGCCACATTTTTGATCCAAACTGTCCACAACCGGCTCCACGCTATAGCAACAGGTCTGATGATCTCATCCCTATGTTGACGATCGGTTAGAGCTGCATTTCGAATAATGTGGGGATCAGTTCACCTGTCAATGGATTCCCCCTCCTCCAACCGCCAAATCTGATACTTTTGTGCACGAACGCAAGATTGCTTCTAGTGCAACTTTCCCAACAAATGAAAATATGCCTATTATCGTGCTGATAAAAAAAAGGAGACTTGCCAGAGAAAAAATATTGCGCCATTAATTTCTCTCCACTTTACATGCTCTGTTGCCCACTCCCTGCGAGCGCGACGATTTCTTGCTGCTAAAGTAACACACATTATTGGTCGGTGAGCATACAGAACTACAGCGAGCAGCCGATTTCGGACAGTTTGAGTCGAAACTGTGGTGCCAGTAGCTGAGCGAAATTGTTTTTGTAGAAGAGTGGCATTCATATTTCGAAGTCTCCGAGCCGTTAGCGTTAAATATCGATTTCCATTGAGTGTTGTTGCACGTCTACGATCTTGCCCTGGCCTTCAGCTTACATTTTCAGTCTCCAAAAACCAGTTTCAGATCCTGAAAATCACACTTCGCGAAACTCCAGTGACTTCGGCTACGTCGGTTTGTGTTTGGACCCCCTCTAACCGACCAACAGCTCTTCAATCTTTTGAATCGGTTAAATAACTTTGTTAAAACATTGCAATCATCAAAACAACGCACTTACTGAATATTGACCATTCTTTTCTCCTTTGTCTTTCATTTAGTGTAAAGCCAAATTTCATTCGCTGCCGCTAAAACGTCATTTTTGAGGTCAAACACAAAATTTGCATACTCCGAAGTTTGAAAATGAGAAAAATCTGTATTTGTGAACCTCTTCTTCCGTTTTCTGCAGAAAAAATTTCGCTTATACAGTTATTTTGTATAAGTCTTACAATATCCTTTAATTGTTTTGAGCAGTGTATTAAAAACCGATAGGAAAATATGTTTTTTACGTTCATTTGAAACCTTTAAAAATTTCGACTATCCTAATAAATTTAGAACAATTACTGAGTGAGTATCAAATGCAGATCAATTAATCAAAGCAATAACTATGCAAGAACTTACAATTAAAATTTCTGTAAGAAAAGATTATTCCACATATCCTCTTTGTCATCCAGGAAATTTTGAAGTATGATGGTGTGCGTATGAATGACTTAGAAAATTCTGAAGTTAAAACTAGCATCGGTATAATCTCTAATAAACATTTAAAAAATGCAAATGATATCGAGATTATTTTGCGGAACACCAACATTTTGTCACGGACAATTAGTGGTACAGGGAACACCGGTTGGTCACCACTTCTTTAAAACATGTTTTATCTCGGAAAAGGTGTGCATAAACTTAACAATTATTTATAGAACCACAAAAAAGATTTCTATAATGTTATACAATCATATATTGGAAGTTAAATTTTGTACAATTATTTATGGGTTATATAGAATTAGTTATATAATTTATATTTGTGAGTGTAATTTTTGTAGCTCGTATATAGGAACACACAAAAGAAATTTGTACCATTACGGACTATAGACGGAATTTCTTTTAAGTGTATTTTAACACGGTCACACTCCATTCAGCATAATGGAATTAACATATGTTATATTAGAATGATTAAAAGCATGTTTTCTATTGAAAGTGGTAGACACAGAATTAATAATTAGTTTACAGAGCTACACAAAAGAATTCCGATATGTTATGCAATCATTTGGTATCATATTTAGCACAAGTATTTATGATTTACAGGAAATTAACATAAGGTTATGAGTTATATACACATATACATACATACACATATACAGAGACATACATAGAATATATACACATACACAGAGATACACACACACACATATATATATATATATGTGCAGAGAGAGAACGAGATAGCGGGGGTGAGAATGCAGTAGCCCCCCTCGGAAACGCATATGTTTATGTAGCAAGTTAATCATATGTATGTACACGCTTAATTTCAAAGAATGAATTAATCACTCCATCTAGGAACGTAATATTTTACAATGACATTCATTCTTTCTGAGTATCTGCTTTATCAGAAACTGACAATTTGCGAAAAAAAAAACTGGTTCCAAATATTCTCTCTTTCGGGGTGAAAGAACAAAACACTACATTTCGAACTGAAAACGAAAATAATCGTTAAAGGGGTGATTCAAGGGACTTCCCATTGAACCGATTAAGTCATGTGATATTTTGTTGTTTAGCGGGATCCACAGATTTAAAATGACTGCCTGCTGCTTGTGATCCCTTGCTGACTTAGAAGATAACTAAATGCTTTGAAAATAACTGAAAAAGATGATGCTTAAATAATTAAGGGTAAGTACTGTTTTATTTTTCGATCTCAATATGTTTTCTGAAATTACCTACCTAATAACTCGCTTATCTATGTTATTGTAAATTTTTCATGTACTGTACTAAAAACGATCGGTACTTACGTATTAACTGCATGTCATTTTACGAAGTGAAGTATAATCTGCACAAGTTTATCATACTTTTTTATCGTTTAACAGTGTTTTTGTAACTTTTTATCATATATGTTTGTAATAATAACAGGTTTATCATCGTGGCGAATAATTGCTGGCATGCAGTTAATACGAAAATGCCATGTTTTATCTAAAAAAAAGAAAAAGAGTTTTTAATTATAATATTACTAAATGTATATACATACAATTGAATTTTTTTAATGCATGCAAACTTTGTAAATTTTATTATGATAAATTTCTAAATTTTGCACCTTAACAGTAATTTTTAGATTTCTGGTAAAATATAATAAAAAAATAAAGTGGAGTTTATGATAAATCTATACAAATGTTAATTCTTTTAAAGCATACATGTAGTATGCACAGACATCCTTTGTGTGAGGATATATATATATATATATATATATATACATTAATTAGTTTGAATAATGCAAAATATATAAAAACGATCTGCTTAGTAATGAATAATGCAAACGAGACGATTAGGCTCCTGATCTGCAGATCTACTAGTTAATATATGTAGCATAAATATACATAAAAAATAAATACTTGTATATATTTCTCCACCATTTTATAGACCACCAAATTGTAACTTAGGTGGTCATTTTGGACTACTAAATTTTCATTGCTAGCCCTACCGATAACCGAAATGTTCTGCTTTCAATGCAGGAAGACAGGTAGCGATCACCTGGCCACCTTCGTCGGCCAAGCAATTCGGATTTTTCTGAGGTTTTTCTCTGAAGTTCGATTAAATATGGGCTAGGACTCCTTAGAAAGACCCCCATAGAGGTCGTTCTCGCCAGCCTCAGAACCTAGTTTATGTAATTGGACTTGATCTACATAGCCATCATAAGAACTATTGCTAAGGAAACCCTAAAAATCAGAAATATTTTGTATGGACAATCTGTTTTCTGCTGTATTGGATATAGCCCCTGGATGGCACGTTGACAATTATGTGTGAGAATTAATACCATTATGAAAAGCCGTTCATAGTTTACAGAAACGATTTTGGAAATTAATTTTTACGTTTAAAGTTCAGATTCTTGAAAAAATATGCTTCTATTTAATAGTCTTTGTTCTTATCTATAAGTTCTTCTTGAATTTTCTATAAATATAGTATTTTTCCTAAAATCGTTATTTTAATTTTGTCATACACCTATTGTTCTGTTTTCAAAAATTCGTTCAATATTCTTGAATTTCATTTATCAATAAACTGTTTTTTACAAATGGTTTTAAAGCAACTGTTTTACAACAATTGTTTTAAAAACATACATGTTTAATTTTTTTTTTTTTCAGAAGTACTGTAAAATCCAAAAACAGCATTTTCGTATTTAAAATAATCTTTTACTCGATGATAGCTTTTACTTACGACAAAATTAAACTCTCTATGAAACATTAAATAAATATTTAAAAAAAAAAAAAAAGTCCTTTAAATTATTATTTTTTTAATTTTCCAGTTTATTTTAATTTTAATTTTAATGCTTTATTCTTTTTCCTGAGACAAAAACTTTGTATTTTCATCCTTTTATAGATTAAGAAAAAAGAAAGAAAGAAAAATCTGAATGCAAAGTAGACAAAAGCAAAAATACTCTTAATTTTGAATGAAAAGAAGAAGCCTCACTTGAAATTAATTTTGAGTTGTAGAAACTAAAGAAATCGTTGAATATTCAACGAGTGTACTAAAATAACTTTGCTTTACATTTGTGTTTACATTAGCCATCTCTGGTGGCTTTTAAACAAATATTTGTACAGCATGTTCTTGAACTAATCATCACGAATTCATATGTATTTCAGTAAAATTTTAATTGTATTTTTCGGGTAGTCATCTTTGTTTTAACAAAACAAGCACTTCTTAATTCATAGTATTGTGTTTAAATTTGTAAACAGAAACTTAAAATTCTTTTATTAACAAAAATGAATAATACAGGATACTCACATGAGATTGGACTTAATTCACGTAATTTATGCAAGGGGGTTTATAGTGTAATGTAAATATGTTTTACGCAAAAGAATTGTATAAAACATCCTTGTTAATATTTGAGAAACACGGATTTTTAACAGAGCTTAAATAATTTCGCCCGTGAATTTTAATATTTTCTTCAAAAATGGTTATGGAATAAATAAAGCTTAGCTTAAAATAAGAATATTTATGGGTGATTTTCAAATCAATTGCCTGTTTGATGCTCTAGTTTTTCAATCTTGATTTCGTGTTGATAAAATTATTATTTTGACACCAAAAGCATGAAGCGGTGTATCATTTTCTGTTTAATTCGATGCATTCATTATATTTTTTTATATGATAAGCAATATAAAGTAATATGTATCAATTAAAAAAAATGCAAGCGATTTCACTAACATGCTAAATCTGATATTTTAAAACTTAAATGTATCTTGTGTCTTCATATGCAGCTCATGTTACCTTTATAATATTAATATTGTTTACTTGCAAAATATTTGTATATTGCAGTAAGTAACAGTAATAAGAAAGTCGTGTTGTGCCTTCTTGCAACGTACATGTCTAGAATTGGATAATTTTATTCTTTAGTTGCTGTACATCAGAATGTGTATTTCATTACAATGAATATTTTAATTATCTTTCAAGAGTGTTACTCATTTACTTTACACTATTTTTTATATTATAAAAATAATGGAATTAGGAAATAGTTTATCTTTTGTTTATTAATTAAGAGGCATTCCGAATTTTTCTAGAACACTGTTAGAATTTATTCTCGTGAAGGATTCTTTAATAAATCTCATGAATATTACTTTTCATCAGTGTTACTTAGAAAAGGTAACATTCTTGAGAAGGAAGTAAAACTCGTGATTTAAAGCAAAAAATTAATAAATATATCTGCAGTTACAGTTATATGTTAGATTTTACTCATGATTGCATTTATTTTTGATTAAGGGATATATTTTGTTATATATATATAACGAACACTTAGCACACAATTTTTATTTTAGCTCAAATCAATTTTAAACGTGCGACAAATTCTCTACCAAATGTATTGACAACCAGTGTCTATAATGCAAAGAAAAGATATATTGCCTATGTAGTATTGGATTATAAAGAATTGACTAATAATAAATAATAAAAGAGTAGAATCTTGCACAACCAGTTTCCTGCTTCTATATACAAAATGATTTGAGAGAAAGAAATTTGTATTAGTGTCCCTTTATATGTAAAGAGGTAAAATTTCTTGCACAAAATTATAATGATAGACCAATAAAAGAAAAGATATACGATAGTTTCCAAAGTGAAATAGACGAAGAATCAATTTTGTGGATACAGACGATAAGTTTGAAAATTGTAATTCTGCAGAATAACAGTAAAGAAATAATCCTTTCTACAACTGAAATCGAAACTGACACATTTGTACTATTTGAGTTTGTAAGCGGGACTCGAAAGAAAACTAAATTCAGATACATTGCAGTGTACCAGTCATCACTTTATGAAGATTTTCAAATGAAAATAATGTTTCTAAATATTTCTGGAGAAAATAACATTTTATTCAAAATGAATGAAAATTAAATCCCTTATGTAGACTTTAGAAAGTGAATGATGATGATCTAATTACATTTTTAATATAGCCTAATTTTGTAAAAAACTTTTCTTTCTTTCTTTTTATGCAAAATGTTTCTTTAAATTATTACAACAAGATTGTTAGCCTGTCTCAACAATGTTACGCTCTCCCATGAGTGTTACTACCTTTTATGAGCCGTATCTAAAGCTGAATATCAACAATGCATTAATACGTTTGTTAATTTATATGAATAAATTGTTTTGATAACTAAAACGTTTTAGTTATACATTGTAACTTCAGTGAAAATCGATAATTTTTTAAACACTTTTTTGTTAGAAGTTAAAATCTTTGTTTACGAAAGCAAGTAACATTCATGAGATAAATGTATGTTTAACAGGTTGAGCGCCCCGCAAATTCTTAAAATCCATTAAAATATCATAATGATTCCTCCTGTAATAACTAAAAATTAAGAAAAATTTAATTAATTTTCAATAACTAAATGTAACATTCTTTAGTTTTATATCCTATTTTATATCCGCCACAGATGGTTGACGCGGCTTTATATCATATTTGACACTGTCAGCCACCGATGGCTGACAGGGCGCTCAACGTTTTAATTTTTTATTGGTACTGCTTTTACTTTCGGGATAAAACTTTTACTGAAATGTTTGAAGTATAACATGTTCTGCACACTCCTAAAGTTTCAAGATGATTCCTTCAGTACTTAGAGATATATGACAAAATGTCTAGAATCTAGAATGACTGATATGACGTTGAACGGGTTAAATACCAATAATTATTAAGATAAACAAATATTAATATTATTTTGATTTAACCAATGTATTTAAGATAAACTAAAGTTGGTTTGTAAGTTGAATTATTTATACATAAGAATTTAAAGAACGTTTTTTAAAAGTAACACCCATGTGAAAAACAGTGACTTGTCAAGACTCTCTTTAAATTTTTTAAAATATAAATTAAAGAAAACTCAAAAATGATCTTTGCTTAGAAAACTATAAATTATAAGGAATTTATGCGTGAGTATGTGTTTGTGTTTCATGTAAGTCGATTTTTTAAATTATGTAAAGTTGAAAACGGCAATTCATTTGGAAATTACCCATATCATACATCAATATTAAATAACGCCACCCGATAGAAATCAATGTTTTTTTTTTAAACAATAAATAAATAAATAAAATAATTAACAAATGAAGCAGAATTTTTGTTATTCTACTTACTTACATATAAATAATTAGCTGGCTTTGCTCGTTTCCCTATCATTATATTTAAGTGTATCATTTTTTCAATAATAGGTCTCAAATTTCAATTTCTATATTTATTAATAAGCCTCAATAACGTGAATACTTCTAGCCTGCTACAAATGAATTATTTTTTAAATAATTCTTTTATAAACGGAACATAACCATGAAATAGTAAATCTCCTAAAATAATAATAATAATTAAAAAAAAAAAAAAAACTCACTGTTCGATTTGGGCCCCTTCTGATGTGGGGACCCGGGGCAACTGACCAGTATGTCCTTGCTTTAGTCAGGCTCTGCACATACCAACCGCTGAAAACATGATTTTCGGATCCAGGAGACCTCAAAACGAGTAAATATAACAAAAACTCACTTTCGAAAATTTGACACAAAAACTATACTTCCTCTACCTTATGGGTCAGAGAAAGTAAAAACTATCAATTTTTGTAAAACGAGACTTGATTTATCAGTCATGATTTTTCTGAGTGTGAAAACAGAATTTAATAATTTGGCGATATATTTTTTTTTTGCCAAGGATGACCGATATCAATCTATTCCGCTGCAACATATTAGTATCTTATATCGGATACTTTATTTAGACATTTGAAAACAAATTTGACTTCAAATTATGATAGAATATTTATCATTTTCCTTTTAATTAGTATATTAGTTGGATATTTATTGTGTAAATATCATCCTTTTAAATGAAATGTTTGTGTTTTCAATCGAATATGGAAGTTTGCCAATTTTTTTCTAGTGTTTTGAAATTAAAAATTAAAATTTTGTCAATTTTACAACAAAAACAAAAAAATTAAATCATTAAATTCATTTTTTTTACTTATTTTTATTTCATATAATTTCACGCGCACTTTTTATTTCCTAATTGAAAATTATTAAAAAAAACTTTTTCGATATCGCTTGTAACGATACTGATTATTATTAATTTTCTTTTCTTTTTCTTTCAATAATTAAAAAAAAAAAAAAAAAGATTTTGATGAAATTCTGGCAAAAGTAGAATTTAGTTTAGGACGGAGGACTATTAGTTTTTTTTTTTCTTCCCAATTATAACATCGCTTTCAAATTATTCAATTATATTTTCGATAAATTTTAGATTTCGATAAATGTCCAACTATCGAAAAATGATTTCGACAAATGTCCAACTATCGAAAACGACAACGCAAAAATCCCAGATTGAGACTAATAGGCCCTCAGTCCTAATAAAAATAATAATGTTGTTATAAGAAAATAGCTCGTTTTTGTTACGCAGACAAATGAAATATTTACCTATAACACCCAAAAGCCTTCTGATAGTATACTATAATTTGGAGTTAAGGTTACTATTTCTAACTATTTATTCTATTGCTATAGTGAATCACACAATCTTATTAAAACATAGCAGTTCACTGTATTGAAAAAGCATGTTTTCCATTGAGTAACTTCTAAGAAATGACGCCATTTTCAAAGACGATAGTACCTCATTCGGGCGATTTTCTTAAAGTGATGTCATTCTAACAAGCAGTAAAAATTATTTTTATTTTAATCATATTAAGACACTATGTCATTTTGACGTATTCACTATTCACAATGAAAAATTTAAATCGCATGTATGAAATTTTGTCGAAAGCGTTATTTTAGAACGTTTTTTAATAATTTCGCCGCTTTTTAATTTTGGATTTTTAAAATCCTCTACGTAGGGAGAATGTATAGTACATTAAAAGTAGACTATACATAAAAGTTTGAAGTTTCTATCTGCATTATTACTATAGAAAGCTTACGGAAAATCTGATTTTTGAAAGGGTTTTTCTCACCCATTTTCATTGCGCATGCACTAGAGGTGTCAAACTCCCACAGTACTTCAACCCTAGTAATAAGCAGAAACTGTGAAAAATTCTGTAGGCATCGGCTCAATGATTTGGGAGGAGATGTAAAACACGCATGCATACAACAACTTTTGTTTACATTAAATTTCACTCTTTAAAATAGTAATCACCCAAACCAAATTTAAAATGTTTTTAACATTACATATTAGAAGTTTTTTTTTAAAATCGGAGAATACAATACACAATAAATATTGTATGCCTAAAATAACTATATATTTATAAAAAATATACTTATTAAATTTAAATAAGGAATTTGAAAAAACTACATATAGATATTATGAAATTTTTATTCATGAATTCATCAACCGTGAATATTTATTTAAATCAAATTGGAGTGTAAATATTGATATTTTTATTTTTTACCAACTATGCGAAAAATACCAGAGCCGGGAATCGAACCCGGGCACCTCCGCTTAACGCGCGGATGCTCTACCACTGAGCTACCCTGGCTGACAACCAGCTAGGCACTTTTCGTATAATATATAGATATTTTGTACAAACAAATTGAACACACATGCTTAATTCTAATAAAGAATAAAAAATTTTCAAAAAATTTGAAGAAAAAATATACTAATATAAAAAATACGAGAACAGTTAAGAAATTATAATAAATGCGTAATTACATGTTCTGAGCGTTTCAACAATCATCCGAAATAATCCGTACTTCGGAGTCACATTATAGATATAAAGCCCGTTTGAGTATTCATTGAATTTGTTTAAAAAAAAAAAAAAAGAATTATAATTATTTTGTTATTATTAAACATTGCTCTTTTTTTCCTGTCAAGTAAGGTTAGCAGGTAAAATTTCTCATACCTATTTTATTACTTTTTCTAATGTCTGATACACTTATTAGAATTTTGAAATGTTCAATATTACGTATGCCATCACATAAATCTTAGAAAGCTAACATATACTTAAACTCAAATTACCAGTAAGAATAAGAAAATTTATTATATTTACAACAAGACACAAAATAATCAGCGTGAAATTGAGACTATTAAACCTTTATTAATATTACGTGTATGTAATAATTTAGCCATAAATGAGCTTGAAATTACAACAAAATTTAGCATAATATGTGAGCCAACTGCTAACTTATATCAATTTACTGGAATAAATTGATCTGAAACTGAAAGGAATCACACACAAAAAAAAAAAAAAAAAAAAAATCTAAATTTTTCTTCTCAAAAATAAAAATTCGTTCGTTAAGGAATTATCGCTACTGATGCATCCAATTGGAAAGACGAATCCAGAAAAGTCATTTTCAACAGCATTTCTTATATAGCCGATTTTTTTTTCTCTATAATAATTTCTTCACCAGTATTTTTTTTCCTTAGTTTGAACATAGATAAATAGAAATTAAGATTTATTCCAATGTTTGTTGATTAACGAAGGTGATTTTTGCGGTTAGTGATAATATTAGAGAATATTAGTGAATTTATATTAATAAATCTGTTTTTCAATTCTCAATCTTCAAAATATACATGAACTGAGGTATTATATAAGATTAGTTTGTGTTGCAATAACAACAGGTATGTTTTTACAAGTGAAAGAATGCAGTTAAATGCATTTTATATACTTAAGACATATTTTTTAATATATGAAACATTATTTAGTTATCTATTTTAATAAGCATAGACACGTGTAAAGAGTTGAATATCTTTTGTTAAACTTTATCTGTTGTGATTATCCTGAGAATAAAACAAACAATCCCATAAAACCCAGCAAATAAAAACTTAAAAATTACATGAAACGTGATTATCTTAGGAACAACCTTAAAATTCTAAATGCCTTATAAAAATGTGCGATTTTTAAAACAATTTATACCGTAGATTTGCGGCTAGCGTAAAACATTCTTAACTATATTTCTTTCACAATAATAAATTAAAAAAAACTGGTGCACAATAAATATTTAAACTTAAAACCTTCTTTACACACCATAAAATTAAAGTAAGTACTACCGGTTTCGAAAGGATGTGGCCTTTCTTCTTCAAGTGCAAAAAACAAGTTCTTGGAGGCGAAAGCAAAACTGTTTGAAAGATTATCTGGAAGACAAAAGCAATCTTGCTTTTGCCTCCACGGTAGTAGCACGTGTTTTTTGCACCTGAAGAAGAAAATACACGTCCTTCCGAAACCGATTGTGCTTACATTAATTTTATGGTGTGTGAAGAAGTTTTTAAGTTTTAATATGTTTCTTTTATTATAGTATATTGGATGCATAACAGCTACACATTTTGTGTTTTTACAACATATAGAATAAGTTCGGAGTTTCTCAAGATATCACAAGGAATTTTAATATAAATCAGCACACACACACACTCACAGCAGCAGCGCTAGTGGTGGTGTGGTGTTTGGTTAAGGATGATTGTTTAGGGGAGGAACCTATAGTCCTGGAGGCAGGAGGAAGAAATTCCGGCCTTTAGAAAAGATTCTGGCTCATACTTACATGATTTTGGAACAGCACTACTATTTGTAAAATCAGTATACAGGAGTCCAAAGCAGGTTGTCATAGATTTTAGTTTTTTATTTATTTATTTATTTATTTATTTTTTGTGCGGTACTTAAAGAAATTCTGGTGAATGCATCGGGAAACTTAAATCTTTGACTACAAAATCATGAAAGACCCATACTTTAAATACTTATTGAAGCGATCCCCAAAACACTTTTCCAAAGAGTTTGCAATTATGCAAACTAACCCTCACACGCGATTAGTTGGCATATCCATAGGAATGAGTGGCATACTTAAAACAATACTGAGGCAGAACACAAAAAATTTCAAGGAAAAACATTTTATTTTACCAAAATATCTTATTTTAATAACATTTCACCAAAACTTTCTCTTTAAATGTATGAACAATTAATGAATTCATCATGTAAAATAAATTCTGCTTAGTATTGTAGCTACCTATATTTATTAAAATAGAATTAACTCAATACTTGAAATCAACCACGAATGAAGGTGTTGCATGTTAATTTATTTGAACAGGTGGGATTATTTTGGGCGCAATTTTACTTTGGTCTTACAAAACTGAATCATTCTCGTCTTGCCATCTCTACTTTTCCCTATTTTTGACTATGGTGGACATGCGAATCTTATTGCCATCGGTTTCGTCAGTTTTCTTAGTGTACTGACGGAATTGGTATTTAACAAATATATATATATATATATATATATATATATATATATATTATATTCAAGGAGATTAGGAGGTCCTTGATTTTACGGAAGATTCGTTGTTATTCTTCTTTAAGTCACCATTCGGCGCCATTTTGGGATTCTACGGGGTTCGTAGAAACTCTCAAATGAAAAACATTGCTATCGTCTTGGCAGGAGGTTGAGGATGAAAACTCGTCATCTTGGCATGGTTCTTAATCCTTTGAACTGTCATCATTGAGTAACGTCAAAATATGCCATAGCTGTGTTATAACAACGTAATTACACCAACAGGCCTCATAACTAACTATGTCAACATGCCCCACAGGGATACGTAATAGAAGGTGCATACGGATACTACTGAATCCCAAATTTCAGAAACAAAACATTGTGATGCATCATGTATGTATGCAACAACAGTTAACCACTCTTTCGTAAAGCGCCATAGGCGGCGCCTCAATTTGGTTCACCTGTTCACTAGGCCAACAGAAAAAAAAATACGATGAAAAAATTTACTCACCAGTGAAGAATATGAGAAAACAGAGAATTTTACTTCATGACATTTTCAAGCAGACTGAATGTATGCTGCATAGTGCACCTGGGCATACACTCTCCACAAGAAAACTGACAGTGCTTTACCTCCACTGTGGAAATAAAAATTTGAGTGCCTGCCAACTAGCCACTTTTGGCAACTAAACCCGGTCTTCCCTACTGAAGGTGCTATTAAACACCTTAGTTGGTATTTAAATTTCCAACTGCGATCATTATTAAAAACTTTCATTGATTAAATACTGAAGCCAGTTTAAAATTCCAAATCCAGTGTATGAAAACGGATATATATAAATGAGGTTACAAATGAGTCATCACATATTTTTAAATTGAAAATGAGATAATGATTCTCCTGACTTCGTACTGAGTAACTTATGTGAAAATATAAAACCATTCTTTCTTCCTGTATGCATTCGGTCCGGTGGAGATACTACTTTACTATAGAATTGCATGGGAAAATAGCATGGAAAAACGTACAGAAAAACATGAAAAATTTACACAATTTCAAGAAGGAAAATACAAAATAAACTCCTACAAAAAATTACGCAGCAAATTATGATAAGGTAAATCCATCGAAGTGTGGAAATGAATGTGGTCAGAATCAAACTTATCCAAAAGTCTCTTGATCCCACTATGATGTCTTACAACATCAAAGCATGGTACTTCCACCAACTTCTAAATTTCTTCATTTAGAAACAATTTCATTCTGAGTAGCTTCTTATGCGGAAAAACAGAATCACCTTCTCTTTCCATACATAATTTGTCTAGTGAAGCGACCACTGTTCCATAGAATTTCATGGGAAACAGCATGAAAATTTGCATAGGAAAGAATTAAAAAAATGTGCAATTTCCATTACGCAATTCCATTGTGAATATACAAGAAAAACTCGCCCAAACATATAAAAAAAAATTACGCAGCAATTTATAAGATAAATACATGACAGAACGGAAAGGATGTTGGCGGTGAGGCATTTTTTCATCGTATTGGGTTTGCCGCTGTAATATGTGCTTGGAATTTTCATAATACTGAATTTTCTGAATCAAAATAATAGAAAATTTTCTTGATCACACTACAAGATACATAGAAACGTCTTACAATATCAACACATAGTACATTTTCCGCCATTTTAAGAAATCTATCACATTTCTATCTTTATGTATTTGGATTTGACCTTTTAAACGTGACCACTAATAATATTTTATCAAAAATTGGAGAATACACAGCTTTAATAATATGCGCATACAATTACCAAAATTAAATATTGGTAGTTTCCACTATCTTTTTTTGTAAGTGTCCAATTCTTCAAAAATATAGTGCTGGGTACAAATCTTTCACACAAATGTATTAAAATTATTTATGATCATATTTATAAACTCTACTTTTTTTTCAATGCTGATAATCTTAAACTGTTAAAAATAAAATCCTATGTGTCTTCACAAAAATTGGTTCAATATTTTTAGAGTGAGTGAGTGAGTGTGTTTTATGTCGCAATAGAGCTACGTTATGGAAAATCAATATTTTTAGGAAGTGTGATGCGCTATGTTTTGTCATTTACAAGTAAGTAGTGCAACAAGTTAGTAGTAACAATTAAAATGGGGAAATTTAGCGCTCCAAGTTGCTAAAAATATTAGCTGCAGCTATAACTGAAAGGCCTTTTCTAATTAAACGTAGAGCTTTTGCATATATATATATATATATATATATAAACAGTGTTAAAAAAGAAAACATACTTTTCTTTTTTAAAGGGCAAATTGTAAAAGTAGGTTTTCTATATGAAGCTTACTATAAGCTTTATTGATATACATAATGTCATACAGTTGCTTTATTGTTAAAAAAAGGAAAACACATACTATTTTTAAAATAGAAATATTACTTTTGTGAATAACAAAAATGAAACTTAAAAATGTTAATAGAGGACTCTACGGGACTTTTTGTTTCATTCCTTGTCGGCATTATTATTGCAAGATTCGAAGTCAAGAAATTAGTTTTTCATGCTTGTAAGTTGTGTGATCGAAATGCACAACTCTTTTGTTTAACAGAAAATTCATTTTTTTAAACCATTGTACTTTAACAGCTGAAACGTTGTTATTTGGCGTAAATAGGAACTTTCTGAAGTTTGATGGAATATGCACTTAGAGAAATTTTAGCAAAAATGGAGAAACTTGGGTAATTTTTATCACATGTGAAAGATGGGGAAAATTAGTGCATCTCTCTGTTATTGTTTCTATTAGCGGTTCTTAAATAATTGAAAAGGCTTAAGTTCATATTTGTATAGGCACAGTTATGTTAAACATGACTATCCTATACAACAGGGATGCCACAGTTCTATGTAGGAATTTAGTATAGACTTGTAATTACCTTAGGTTGCACCTATAGGTTGCTGTCTATGTTTGACATGAAAAAAAAAATGCAAAATTGGTGTCTGAAAAACTAGTTTTATATAACACAAAATGATAATTTTGTAACCAAATTTTATATATTGCAAAAACACACAACAATTGTTTCTAGTTGAAATAGTTAAGTACAGTTTTTCTTATGGTAAAATAAAGTAAAAACAAATGCAGCGGGAAAGAACCATCGCGTAAAACATGTAAAGATGTCGAGATGAAAATAAAGATCTTTTTTTTTTTCAAATACTGGTGAAGCATGAACTAAGTAAAAGAAAGGGAGACAAGACATTAAATACTTTTAAAAGGGTATATAACATAAAATACGCATGAAATAGTTTGAGAGACAGAAAAAGTAAATTTTCTAATTTCCAATCATTAGACATGAAAAGTGTAAAAGAAAGATTATTAACAAGACCTTTGAGGTTTTTTAAAGTCTAAAATTTTCATGAAAATCCAAGTAAGAAGACGAAAGACGAGGAAACATAATAATATTTTAAGAATAATTAAAATAATGACTGCGCGTATAGTTCTTGATGTTAATCTCGTTGTTTAGAACGATCATAACGTCATACATTTTTTGACTTTTCTAAGACCAGTATTAATTTTCATTTTCAGTTTAATTTTCAAAAAATTTTTACATCTTCAAAAACATCAAACATGTTACAGATAACCTGTTGCTTACGCTTTTCTTACAGATACCTGTAAAGTACGTCCATAAACATACATATATGTATATTTTTTTTTGAGTGTTATTTTTTACTGAATTATTTATTTTTATTTATAATTATTTGTTTTAATTCTTACACATACAATTACTTATATTATTAAAGTTGTATAAAAATATTTATAGTTAAAATTGTCGTTGTTTATATATAGTAGTTTATAATTCATGTTATGTACATTTTTAATGAGTTATTTATTTTTATTTTATTGTCTTCTGTCCTTGTATTCAATTCAATTGACATCAACATTATTGAAGAACTTTTAATTATTTTATCTTGCCTTTTTTTAGAGGTTTTGTTCCTTGTTGCTTTTCCACTGCATTCGTGCTCCTTTCATGTCTACTGGCTGAAAATTATTTATATAACCCCTTTCCCCCCCTTGTTGTTCTTCATTTTTTCTATTTTTAATTTTAGGTTATATACATTTAAAAAGTTTTTTTTTTTTTTTAATCCTATTTGCCTCCTAATTTTTATTTAATTTTATATAAATGATTAATTTTAAATAAATTATATTATTTTTATATTCTTATACCATTTTACAAGTTTCACTGTTTTGACGTCATTTTATACAATTTTTCTTGTTTTTACGCCGCACTCTTACCATTTTATTTCTCCTGTTGAGTAAAGGTCGTGCATGAATTTTTCGAACATAAACAACGTGTATTATGCATGTTTATGCTTCTATATGTTATGGTATTAATTTACAAATACTTATTCTTTATAAGTTAAATTTATTGATGGTAAATTGGGTCTTCTAATAATACATGTGGCTCTATCCAGCGGAAAAAATTACACAAAAGTTTACTTAGTACGATAAACAATTGCTTGTATAGATTATACAAGAGACGATATTTATTTGTGTGCATGTTATAATACGCCGGCGCGTTTTTTCTTTTTTTCCTAGACCACTTTGAAAATGTCAATAATGAGTGTTCTTAGTGCAAATAACATTGTTTTTATAAAGAAATATAATATTTATATTATTTAGAATAATGATGCATATTTGATATGTTAGTTTAGCAGATTTCGTCATCACTCCAAATAATAAAAACTTGGTATAGCTTCTGTAAAAAATAAACCATTAAGAGTTGCCAACTTTTATAATTTATTCCAGAGCACTATTCATACATGTTTTTTTTTTTTTTTTCACACAAGTATCTTTAAAGTGTAATTTTTTTCTTATTTAATCGTAGTCACATATTGGAGAATATTATTCTAAATAAATTGTAGTGTGAAAAAAAGGTCGAGTAATGCTAACAATGCTCCGGAATAAATTAAGAAAGTTAGAAGAACTGTATATTCTTAATTTTACATAAGTTTGGAATTTATTCTTATTATTGGGTAATTAAATCTCTAAATCCTTTTCAACATCTTCTATGCGTTTTTTTTCTTTCTTTCTTTCTTTCTTTTTTCAAAATGATTAAAATAATTATAATAGGTATTATTATTATTATTATATATATATTATCAAAATTTATTATTAGTTTTTTACAGTATATATATATATATATATATATATATACAGTGGAACCTGTCTAAAGTGACCACCCTAGGGACCGGCTAAAATGGTCACTATACGCAGGTAGGTGGTCACTTCATGAAGGGTCTTTAAAATTGGAAAATGGTCGCTTTAGTCAAGAAAATGGTCACTTTAGTCAGGTGGTCACTTTACCATGGTGGTTACTTTTACAGGTTCCACTGTATATGTATATAATATTTCCAAAAGATATTTTTTCAGAGCCTACAGTATAAATATTTTGTACTTCCAAGTTCTTATGGCCCACCAGCAGCCGAGAGATTCTGGCCCCCAAGCTGGTAAACATGAGACGCCAGATTTGATCTCAAGCTGCGCTCGTTGGCTTAACAGTTCGGAGCTTTCTGTGGTTTTCTTCAAAAATCGACTAAATACGGGCTAGAATCCCTTAGAAAGATCCCCACGGAGGACAATCCCCCTCAGGCCGAGGACCCTAGTGCAGTCAATCGGCTTTTATCCTAAAACAATAACCAAATTCTTCTTGGTCGTATGAACTTCTTGTTAGAGAGAATTTTCATTTTCAGATTATATTATGCTGTGGATTATACGATATTCTTCTTTTAAAATACCATGAAATTTCCATTATCGGATTATAAGCAGCTGCGGATTATAGACAGGAAATTAGGGTATATATATTACAATATAATGAGGTAGGTATATAATGAAGTCACTCAGAACAATTACTATATTATAGGTTTTACTTTAAAAATATTAAAGAATTTTTTTACTCCACAATGATATGTCATACAAATATATTACAAAAAAAAAAAAAAAAAAAAAAAAAAAAAAATGAATCTCGAATTGTTAAAAAATTAAAATGATACACTAAGTTGTTTGATATTACAAATTTTAAAATTGCAGTGCTAAGTTTTTAACATTACTAAAGAAACCTTGCACAAATACAATGCTGAGTATTTAAATTCTAATAAAGTTCTTATTCTTCCAAATGACGAAATAAAATTTTATGTTTTAAATTAGATTAGTGACACGTCTGAGAAAACAATGAGAACAAATTTGTTTCTGCAGCGTTTGATGACAGGAAGTGTGCTAAACATCTTCATTTAAATCAAACTGTAAGCACTTTTTTTATTCCGAATAAAAAGTTTCCTTAAGGCATACAACCAAATAAGGAACATAAAATAGCATTTTTATTTGATGCTTTTCCTTGGCTTCAGATAATTACATTTTCAAAACTTGCTTAGATTCATCTCTCTTTTTTTTTCTTCTTTTTTTTAAGGGGGGGGGGAGATGTATGTAAGAAATTGAAGATTTATTTTAGTAAGTGAAGGGATTTTATTTATCTTAGTCACTGGATTATTTTTTACATGGTCTAAATTATCAAATTTTTGTTTTTAGTATTTGCATATACTTAGTCTGTTTCGGAATTCAAAAAAAGTGAAGTGGTGTGGTGGTGTAGCAGATAAGGTCGACTGATAACGTGAGGGTTCTGAGCCCTATTGGAGTGACCTCCGTGAGAGGTCTTATAAAAAGTTCCTAGTCTATATTCACGCGCGGGTTTCGGAGAAATCTACAGAAATCTTTAAAGACTAGGCCGTCGAGCGTCACCTGGAATCACTTCTCGTGCACCAGTTTCGGGAGCTTAACTTCTGAGTCAGAGGTGAAACATAGTTCGAAAAAGTTGTTTAGGTTATGTTAAAATTTAGTTTAAAGATTTTAGGACAATATTAGTGATGTTATCTCAAGAAAATTTCTCACAGTATTTTTCCTGTGTTATGTGATAAGTACAAACCTTGTTATTCATTTAATTGACAGTTTAAACTGGGCATATTTAAATATATTGTATACGCTGATTAATTCCATTTTAATTCCTATTTTGCTTACTTCTGGCTATTCTTTATTTTATTTATTTATTTTACTTGTCGAAATAGTAATTGTTTAATGAACGTAAAAGCAAGGTCGATGTGAAAGAAAATTATGTCTTCAAGCAATTTCTAACACTCCCTAAAACTTTGATGCAATTGACAGTCCATATTCTTCATGAATCGAAAGCATTTTATAACAATTTAGTTTCTGTTTCTGGAGAATGTGGGGGGGGGGGTGCAGTGACGTTACTATTAGACCATAATACCAGTGATTGTAACATCAGTGTTGCAATCGTATCCGGTAAGAGTGTCGTGATGTTGTATTTGCGAAAGAAATGCTAACATATTTTGTAACCAAAATATAGAATGGCAAAAAGAAACTTGTTTTGCTATATGCAGATATTCCATTTTGTTTGAAAATATCTATTTCTCTAATTAAAATATTTGTTAGTTCATTCATAAATGAATTTGTTAATTAAACGAGATAAAATAATATATATATAAATATATATACTTACTGAATACCAATGTGATGGCTGTTTAGCATAGGCTACAGTGGCCAAGAGGTTCCATTTTCTGAAGCTGGTAGACCGATGGAGCTGGTTTCGAATCCTGGTCATTTTTTTTTTTTTTTTTTTTTTTTTTTTTTGCCTAGCTGATTAGAGATTTCCGTATTTTTCTGCGAAACTCACTTAAATACGGTTTATGACCCTTAGGGAGACAGTACTCATGTAACTATCTCTCGGCCAATTTTGCATCCCTCCAAACTTTTGGACTCGGCCTCACTGCTAGTCGTAGGAAACGTGGTCGCATTATACCGTATCCTGTTTCGAATATGGCACATGTGATCCGCCAGCTTTTTCGTCTTTTTTTTCCCATGCTCCTTGTGGTACGTCTACAAGCGATATCATAGTATATCTTAGCGACTTTTTTAATTAACATACGCGTTTCCACCAGTAGTCCAGTGGTTCTACTCTCAAAGTTGGGAAACGGGATGTGCTGGGTTCAAACCCAGGTCCATACGTCGGTAGCCAACTGGATGTTTCCATGTTTTTTTTTTTTTTTTTACGAAATGCATGTGTATATGAGATAGAACCCCTTAGAAAAACCTCCATGGAATATATCCCATCAAGGTCCAAGGACAAAACGGTCATAAAATTTACAATATAACAAAATTATTAATTCCATCTACAATAATAAAAAAAAGGAGTGTATTATGTCAGATTATTTCCTAATAAATTGACTGTGAGGAGAACGTCCATTCTTTTGAAATCTGCAATAAATTCAAAAGAGAAATCTAAATTTTATATATACATATGTATATATATCACATTTTTTCATATTTGTTTCTTTATGAGTTATCTAAATTAGGGCTTTATTAAACAGATTTTCTTGACGTATTAAAATTAGATGTATGAATCGATACTAAGCAATGATTAGGAATGTAAAGTAGAATGGTTTAATTGTAATAATGATCTTATAGTCACGTTTATGGCATTCAGATATTCCTTATGCTGTCTGGAGATGATATTGAATTTCCCCCCTTCCAACTGTACAAATTCACAAAAGCTTTAAGAATTCTTATTTTTTTACTTTGAAATGTTGCTTTTAAAATGTATGTCGTTGCATTAGAAATAAAATTATTCTATTTCATATATTTCATAGTGAGATTTTGTGCATACAAAAATGTTATGATTGTAAATAAAATATTTGTATGCTGAGGCCATAAAATGCAAAACACGTCATAGCTGTTTCGGGTTGGATTAGTTGCGCAAAGCTCTTCATCAAGTAGAAAAAGTAGGTGCAAGTGCAGCAAGAAAGCAACAACATACAATACACCATTTTCATGCTATGTACGCGCCCGCTGACTTTTAATTGATTCACATTTAATTTTTTGACTTGAAAAAACCATTATGTGCTTTTGTTTTTCAATTTATAGTATTCGCCTTTAAAATTTTTATTTGACATCATTAAAGTACTTCGTTGCTTTTCAGTGTGAGTGTTAGGATAATCAAAATTAATTTTTATCTTGATAAATAGTCTTTATAAAGACCTTTTTCATAGCTGAATGATTAGAAATCTGGCTTTGAGTTGCCAGGTTCCAAGTTGAAGTTCCGGTTCAAGTATGAATGTTCGTAGTGGGTGGTAATCAAATTTAAGCTGTAAGTTCTGGTCTAATTAGCCTGAGTATTGATAATAAAAAATAAAATCCTAGTATCTCTCCTACCCATGTGCTCAATCACTCTTATCCTATTAGGAGAAATTACACAAAATAACTCTCTTGGTTTTATTACAGCTGTTGTTTTAAATGATAGCATAACAACAAAATAGTAATGGAAATGCATAGACGAAGAATCAATTCAAAATTATGCAGCAATAGTTTAGCAAAAAATTAATATTTGGATTTTTTATGACTTGCTGTTGAATTCTGCTCAAAGTCTCCTAGCTTTACTTTATATACTGGGAGTTCCATAAGTCTGTAGACATTTTAAAAATTAATACACTCCTGATCAAAAGTTTAGCAGGATTTGCAAACGAGCAGTTTTTTCAATTTAAAAACTAATCTTTCGATGAATGTTTTCAAACATTGGGTATTTAAAGAACTGGGTCTTCTTCGTGTTTTTCAGTGAAGATTCGTTTAAGACAACATTTAGAGGGCCGGTAATAAATTGAGCAAAACAATAATGTTTTTGATCCCCCTGTATCGTTACCTGAACAGAACTGTCTGTAACTTTAGGATATGTTAATGTAGACACAGTACAATTTGTGGACGAATTTGTGTGACGACAGCATATTAAATAACATTTATTTTATAACTCAAAAAAAAAGCATGTTTTTTATATATAATATACAGAGTTTTAAACGAAAATTATTCCCACTTTCAGAGAATTGGAACAAAACTTTTGAAACAATATACTGCAATTGGAATTAAAATATCTTAAACATCTCATGAAATATGAACATTTTTATGAAAAACGTTTTCATTGCGCATGTGCGAAAGATAGAAAATTTTTTAGTACATAGGTTGAAAGCTAGCAACTTTTATCAAAAGTTCATTTGAATATAGTAAAAATTAAGCAAATTGTCAGCAAAAGAACGAGTTACATTTTAGGTATTTTCCAAGAGGGTATTTTCATAAGTAGTATGAGAAGTATTTTCATAAAGGGTTTTTCACATGCCGCGTAAATAATTTGAAGATCTATTTTTCTCAACCATTTTGCAAAAGTTCTTTTTGTGAAAAATCTCTTATAATCTCACAAATCTTAGTGAATAAACAAAAATATGTTACAGTTATAAGCTTATAAGTTGTTTTTCACAAAAATGCTTATATTTCATGAGATATTTAAGATATTTGTAATCCGATTGCAGCATATTCTTTCAAATGTTGAAATTATTAAGTTAAAATAGTTTTTGATATTATCTGAAAGTTGGAATAGTTTTCATTTAAAACTCTGTATAATATATATAAAAAACATGTTGATTTTTTTTTTTGAGTTTTAAAATAAATGCTTATATCTCCGTTATTCAATATGCTATCGTCACACAAATTCGTCCACAAATTGTATTGGGTCTACATTAACATATCCTAAAGTTACAGATCACTCCGTTCACTTAACGATACATGGTGATAAAAAAATATTATTGACTTTTCTCAATTTGTTACCGGCCTCCTAAATGATGACTTAAACCAATCTTCACTGAAAAACATGAAAATGGCCCTGTCCTTCAAATACCCAATGTTTGAAAACATTTCATCAAGAGGGAAGTTTTTAAATTGAAAATAATTGATCGTTTACAAATCTTGCTAAACTTTTGAACGGGAGTGTAAAAATTGAAGGAATTCGTAGAATTTAATGCAGTTTGCGAAATATTTATTTATTTATTTATTTATATATATATATATATATAAAGAAAAAAAAAGTTAATTTTTTGTCGCTAGAGGGCGCTTTACGGATGCGTAACGATAAATTTTCAAATCAGAGTCCATAAATTGAGATATTACGATTAACACAGCCTATTTCGCAATGCAAAATTAAAGAACTGGTGTACAATCAATATTTAAACTAGAAAACTTCTTCAAACACCATAAAATTAAAGAAAGCACTACCGGTTTCGAAAGGACGTGGCTTTTCTTCTTCAGTACCAAAACATGTGCTACTGCCTTGGAGGCAAAAGTAAGAGTTTCTTTAATCCTATGGTATGTGAAAAAGTTTTCAAGTTTAAATATTTAAATGCGGATTTGGTGAATAAGGCGTTATTGGTGAAGATGTTTTCCCTCAGGTAAGAACCGCCGACTGAATCTGCAGTTAACAGTGTTGTAACTCGTTTGCGAACTGTAATTTGTGGTGATGGCAGACACACAAAATACGATGAATATACCTGTAAACATTTGCATGCAAAGAAATATAGTTTTTTTATGAATATGTGTGATTTGGTCACGCAAAGCGCTCTCTATTGATGAAAATTTTAACAATTAATGTAAAAAAAAAAAAAAAAAATCCCCCTTTACGAGAGTAACCTTTTTGCAAACCGCGTTCATTTCTACCGATTCCTTCAATTTTTATGAATTTTTAAAATATCTACAGACTTATGGAACACCCACTATATACATATACATAAATATATTCATATTCATATAAATGTAAATTATAACTTATTAGTGATAGTAAAAATTTTAGTACTATTAGCAGAAATTAAGTATACACTAATAATATTATAACTTTTTAGTTTAAATATAAATATAATTATACAATACACCCTTCAATCATTAAAAATACGTTTTCAATTCAAAGATTTATGAATAAATTAAAATACATGTAAGAAGGGGAAAAAATGCTAGAAAAGTAACATGCGATGAATTGTTTAGAAAACAGCGTCCATTTGCATGCCAGTTTACATAAAGCAAAAATAATTTAAGAATAGTGAACACGATAAAAGTTTAATGTT
Source organism: Salticus scenicus (assembly GCA_963930645.1). Classification (NCBI taxonomy): domain Eukaryota; kingdom Metazoa; phylum Arthropoda; class Arachnida; order Araneae; family Salticidae; genus Salticus; species Salticus scenicus. The sequence continues at coordinate 200,347,781 of OZ005657.1, read as the reverse complement.
AAAGATGATAAGAACAAATTTTTTAAACAGTTAACATAGTGATGAATGAAAAAAAAACAACAACAACTAAATTTATCGCTAATAAATGTCATTGCAAGTAGTGAAAAATATAAAAATCCAGTAATAATTTTACTTAAGATAAGAAAAAATCCACAATATTCAATTAAATATTATCTATGTGAAAAATAACCTGATAAAAATAAATGAAAATATTTATATCAAATTCGTAAGACTTTCTTCTATATTTTCTTCTTCTTCACAAGACTTTCTTCTATATTTTCCTATATACATATTCAATCAGTAACAATATTTAAAAAAAAAAAAAAAAAAAAAAAAAAAAAAACGATACATATTCAACCAGTAACAATTAAAAAAAAAAAAAAAAAAAAAAAAAAAACGATTTTTTTTTTTTTTTTTTTTTTTTGTTAAAAGTAAAAAAAAATCGATAACTTTGTTTTAAATTATCACAGATTTATAGTTCAACCATTCGTTTTAAAGGTATTGACGAGATCTTTCGAAAGATACCCATCTTGAAAATTTACCCCCCCCCCCCCGGGGGGTACTTCCCCCCAGGGGGGGGAAGCGATGCCCCCACATGCACAGAATTTTTTTCCTAGTTAACTATTACTATTATCAATAACTCATATTAATTTTACAATCACAAGTTAAAAATAACTCTCATTATGTACATTTATACGAAATTTTGTCCTATACTGCCATGTTAAAAGTTTACATAAAATGCGATCACAGCGCCATCTGCTGGGCGATTGATCCCAAAATCTAATCAGACCCTTTCAATGTCAGGGTCCAACTATACACCAAGTTTGGTTCATTTTCATTCATCGGTTCGTGAGATACGGTGAAAAATACGAAATTTTGCGATCACAGCGCCACCTGCTGGACGATTGATCCACAAATCTAATCAGCACCATGCCCCGTCAGGTTCCAACTATATACCAAGTTTGGTTGAATTTCATTCATTGGTTCGTGAGATACGGTGAAAAATACGAAAATTTGCCCTATACTGCCATGTTAAAAATTTACATAAAATGCGATCACAGCGCCACCTGCTGGGCTATTGATCCCCAAATCTAATCAGCACAATGTCCCGCCAGGGTCCAACTATATACCAAGTTTGGTTGAATTTCATTCATTGGTTCGTGAGATACGGTGAAAAAACGAAACCACAGACAGACAGACATTTTTTAAAAACTATCAATTCGTGTTCAGGACATCCCAAAACGTGTAGATCCGTCAAAAAATGGAGGTCGAAAATTTTCGCGAATCCAATACTTTCTCTATATTACATATAGAAGAAAGTAAAAAAAAAGAACAATGAAATACTTATTAAGTAAAGCTTAAAAGCTGAAGCGTTTCGTATTCAGTATCGTCCAACAGTTCAGAGAGCATAGAAAATTGAGAGATTTCTGAATATAGCAGCAATATAAAGGCAAATAATATATAAAGATAAATTGGTTGAAAAATTCATTAAAAGACATACAAGAAGAGAGAGAATGTTTTATAAATAACTATATTCTTTCAAAATTTATTCATTCTTTAGCAAATCTTTCGAAACGATTTTATAATCAATTTCCAATTTACATGTTTGATGTGAAAATTCATTAAATGGATTTTACATTAAACATGTAAATTAATCCTTATTACAAATTTCAATAGAAATTTTAGTAATAAGGAATTGTTCTCAAAAGTAATGGAAAAAGTAATACATTTTTTTTTTTTTATATTTGTCCACTCTTTAAAACATTATCAACATAATCATTTTTCAATTGACAGGTGTAGTAAAAGTGATCAATTCAGCATGAATAATGACTGATGTAATGCATTAGTTGTATAACTGGCCGAAATCAATACCATAAGTATTCTAACTGATGTATGGATAATAGTAAATTTTCGGAAATGTTATGATTTCAATATTCTACTCTGCAGTTTCAAAAACAAAAGAATATAATTGCTGCTCATATAATAGTTCATTTAATCGATTATCCATGTTCAATTAATGAATTATGTAAAGAGAAACTCAGGAAAAACTGTGATCATTTCGGTGTGATTCAACATTTTTTGATTATCTATAAAATAATAAAGATTAGAAAATCATTCTATTTATCGGTAAGCTTGATGTAAAAATTTCTGAAATCACTGAATTAATATATGTATATTATTTTTCCAGTCAAATGAATTCTGAATATTTTTGTATTTATTCCATTTAATTTTATATTGATTTCTGAAAGTTTCTTTAAGAAATAATGAAAACCCCATGCAAAAATTGAATTATATAAAACCAATGTAATATGAAATTAGTAATATACATATATATATATGTACTGTATTCAGTGAAATAAGATAAGTAATAATTATAACGTAAAATATAGTAATAATTATAATGTAATCAGTGACAGTTTGTTGAAAGGAAGAAGGAAAAAAAAAAAAAAAAAACTAGCCGAAGCTAGGATTGATATGCCAAAGGTTAAGATTAAACATACCAATAATAATGCAAATGAATTTCAATGAGCATATAAAAATTCGTTTAACAAAGTGAAGTTAAATCAAAGCATTATAAACAATTTAATTATTTTATGTATTTAACTGAAATACCTAAAATATACTTAGTACAGTGCTAACGCTACTGACTTATAACATTTTAAAAACTTCCATTTCAAATATCTAGCTAGCCGGGAAGTTAGCTAAAAATCGATTGCAAGATTTGTACTGGACAAACAAACAAACAAACATACAAACAAGAATCGAAGTTAATAAAAACATGGTAAAATGTTTCGATCATCCTTAAAATGTATAGCTTGAAATGCTTCCTGCCTCTAACATGTGATTACGAGGATTCTTCCTATTATCTGTTATTTTTATGAGGCTACCATATATACAATGACTTCTTTAAAAAACTGAAAAAAAAAATTACTTTTTTAATTATAACACGCAAGGTATTATATTCACCACAAAGCCATTTTAAAACTTGACGTAAGACATTAGACGCTGCATACTGAAATCAGAATAAAAAAAATATTAACTATCTAATAAAATATAAGCATTTTTACTGAAGAATATTTAACTGCGCATGCGCAAGCTTTAATGAAATTCCCTTTGTACAAGTTAATAGCAAAAAGTATTAGGTTACTTATATTAAAACCTCAAACAAATATTGTATAAATTCAAGAATTTGTACACGATAGAATGAACTGCATTTCATTCTGAAAAATAAGACAAATGGTAAAGGGGTTTATCAATATTTATTTTCCTTTAACGAACATTATATTACCATTGATTGAATCAAAATAAAAATATGAATAAAAATATGAATAAAATATGAATAAATAAATAAATATGAATTTAACCTCTTTTTCTGAGGAACTTAATATCAGTTTTTTCTAAGATAGGTGAGTCAAAGGTGACCAGTGTTCCTAAGGTAGCCCAATCCCCTAAAAGAGGTTTAATTTAATTTATAATCTCAAAATAGTGCTAATGCATTGTAAATCATGTATCTCCAAGGTATGTGATTATCTTGAGTGACCACCATTGTATGCACTGAATTAACTTTAGAGAAGTAGTCGTTCTAATTTCCAGGTAAGAAGATATTTTAATCTACATGTGTTTAAGTTCTTGGAACTTTGAGTTGTGATATGTTTCCTGAAAATTTATTTCTTTTTCTTTAACCACATTAACTTCATTTCTAATAAATTTTTTAGCTTAAAATTTTAATGCCGTGCAAATGGTGACCATGGGAGTGCTTTCAAATTTCCCCAGATGTCGGACAACCTTGTAATATGTGAACCAACTTAGCAAATAACTACGCATATTAATGTAATAAGTGTAACTTTCCGAAATTTCTGCTTAAATATCTGAAAAAAATATGATCGTTTATTCTCCAACAATTTCCACACTATTGAGAATACCAGAGATCTCCCGAAAGATGTCAATGAATTCCAGAATAAGAATCCTGAACTACTTTGCACAAAAGTGGTTTAAAGTGTTTTTGTGTTAAAAAATAAAATGAATAAGAAGAAAAACACGAAAAATAACAAAAGAGCATCTTAGGCACAATTTAAAAGTGCTTTTAGTATATGGGCAACCTTTGGAACACTATGCGCCAAACCAAAGGTGGCCCATAAAGTACAATTTTGAAAATTTATTATAAAAACATCTAAAAAACATTTTACCAAAAAAATTATATTTGATATGTGTAAGAGATAAGTGTAGTATTTAACGATAAAAATTCCAGCCACATAGACGCAACAAGATAATTATAAAAAATTTTCAAAGTTTAACTATGACCACCTTTAACTCACCTAGCTTTACACGCACAGCTTTTTGAATTTACATGATATTTTTGGGGGATTTTCCTATCAGTAGCTTGATACTATTGGGTATTAAATCATGCAAATCAAATGACGTTAAAGTTTGCACATACGTAGTTAAAAATTATTTAGCAAAACTGCTCGTATTTCATTAAATATTTAATATTTTTGCATTCTGATTGTAATATCCTGTGTCTAATATGCTATGGCAAGTTTCCTAAAAATGACTTTACGCTGGGTTTAAAATCCTTCTGGTTATAAGTTAAAAAGGGACATTTTACTTGCAATTTTTTTTAAACAAACCCTTTTATCTCCATGAATGTATGTGATTGATAACCTCATAAAAATTTATACAGATAATAATAAGCTTCATAAATAATATGCTGCAGCCAGAACGCATTCCAAGCATTACTTTTTACAGCGTAATCTCAAACATTTTAAATTTTCTTATTTTTTTACTAGTCCCGTTTTGCTTTTAGGACGTATGAAGGATAACATGTTTTTTTATACTTCTAAAGTTTTATGACAACTCGTCCAGAATTTTTTGAGATATTTTTAAAAACGTCTATAATAGAAATTGTCCAGACATTTGTGGAAAGGTCATGTATACGGATGTGTTTTTTTAAACATTTAATTGTACACATTTAATTGTAGTTCTTTTGGAAAAACGTTTTTATCTTTTCTGTAAATATGTTAATGGTATCCATATGTTAATGGAATCCGCCTATTCCATGGAATCAAAAGACACATTTTTTCTCTTGTTTTTTTACAGAGTTTTTTTATTTTCTCCAATTATGATAAATAAATTTATAATAAATGTATATATTAATACGCAAACATGAAGTTGTCGTTCGTTTTTAGCTCATTTGTAGTAAACAAAAAGGACTTTAAAGTACTATCGTTTGAAAGGTATGATTAATGTTGGTTGCAGAGAAAATCTCTTATGAAGTCAGGAAGACTGGCAGATGCCTTAATAGATTTTTAGAAAGGTATTTAAATAGATTTTTAATAGAAAACCAGATTAACAAATCAGAAACGTGGATTTTAATCATTTGAAATGTTTAAACAAATTTTAGATTTCCGATTGTTCACCCTTATTAATATATATATATATATATATATATATATACAGGGTGTTCCAAAAGTCCCACATTACCCATCTAACTCGAAAATGAGTCGGAATTGTGAAAAATTATGAAACACATGTTCAATGAATTCGAGAGAGACCTCTTTTGGTGAAAAAAGTTTGGGCCCGGGTGAGCTAGGGGGCCGCTAGGGAGGGCAACTTTAAAATTTCAAAAAGGAAGGTATGTTTTGTGATACATCCTTGGAAACGCATCTTCAAGACAATGAATTTGATATAAACAGTTTTGCCCTACGATGATTATTAAGGGAGATTCCTTAATATTTTTATACTTTTGAAATGGGAATTTTATACTTATGTATCCCCTTTAATAATCGTTGCAGGACAAAACTGTTTATATAAAATATTTTGTCTTGAAGAGACGTTTCCAGGGATGTATCACCAGACACACTTTGCCCAAAAATGTTTGGGCCCAGGCAAGGGGATAGTAGTAATGCCGCTAGGAAGGCCGACTTTAAAATTTCAAACAGCAAAGTATGTCTTGTGATGCATCCCTGGAAACGTCTCTTCAAGTTAATGAATTTGATATAAATAGTTTTGTACTGTAATGATTATTAAAGGGGATACATTAGTATAAAATCCACATTACAAAAGTCTAAAAACTCAAGTATCTCCTTTAATAATCATAGTAAAGCGAAACTATATATATGAAATTCATGGTTTTGAAGAGACGTTTCCAGGAATGTATCACAAGACATACCTTCCATTTGAAATTTTAAAGTTGCCCTCCCTAGTGCCCCCCCTAGCTTCCCCGGGTCCAAACTTTTCACACCATAACAGTTCCTTCTCGAATTCATTGAACACGTGTTTCGCCATTTTTCATAATACTGACTCCGTTTCGAGTTAAGAGTCGATGAGAACTTTTGGAACACCCTGTATATATATATATATATATATATATATATATATATATGTGTGTGTGTGTGTGTGTGTGTGTGTGTGTGTGTGTGTGTGTGTGTGTGTACTTTTCGACCTTTACGTATAGTTTCCCTTTTTTTTTTTTTTTTTGGTAAATTATTTATATTGACGACATATTTTTTATCAATATAATGGAAGACACTGCTTCATTTTTCTTTTTCTTTCTTTCTTTTTTGTTGATAAATTTCATATTTCAATACTCATATGTCCGGAATTTTCCCTCAAGCGAAATGATTAAACTCCATGAGGTATTTCTTTATATTATTTAAACCCGGCCATTAATTTAATAAATGCTGCTTTTTCTATAAATATGTAGTTCTTAGTTGGAAGAAAGCTAATTTACAAACTATAAAATGGTCAACGCAGGACCAACCTTTAATGTAATTAAATACTTTTTTTTTTTTGTTTAATCTCTAATTTTCAACTATATTAAGCAAATGTTTGGACTGTGAACACAAAACCAATGCTTATAGCAAATTTTTAATTTTTATGAAATGCAATTAAAAATTGCAGTTTTTCAAAGAAGCTTTTTTTATTCTCGAATAAAAATAAATAAATTAATTAATTAATAAATTAAATAAATTAAATAAATGATTAATGTATCATTTAACATGAGTTAGAAGTTGGAGTATTGACAACTCGCAAATTTTAAAATATCATTCCAAAGTTACCTGAAAAAGGAAAAAAAAAATCGAATTTTCAATCGAATTTTAAAAACAACTATCTTTGGACTGTGAACTCATAATCACTATTTATAGCCAATTTTTAACTGTTGTCAAAATCAGTTAAAAATTCGTAATTTAAAAAAAAGCGTTTTTATGCTATACTACAATAATAAAAAAAATAAATAAATAAATAAAAACACCTCACATATCAACTAACATGATGTAGAAGTTGGAAGATTGCCAGATCCTAAATTTTAAGATATCACTGAAAAAGGAATGAAAAAGCCTATTTCAAATTATTCAGAAAGTATATTAAACAGATTTTCATGAAAATAGATAAGAACCACCCCAATTAAATCGGTATTTTAATAATAATAATAATAATAATAATAATAACAGCAATGAAATCGTTATGTTTGTTTAAAAGTTATAGTGTCACAGAAGGACTGGAAAATGCTTTCAACTTTTGACCCATCCTTTTTTTGTCGTGGCTTAAAAATTACTGGTAGCCTAAAAGCATAAAAATTGTCAGGTATGTATTGTAGGCTTTTCGAGCAAAGTTGAAGATAAAATGAGGTGTATGTGAATAAGGTCGTAAAAGGTTTAAAGTCACTATAAAGTGAAATTATTTATGTTATTTATGTTGAAATATAGCATATTAAATTATAATTTCGCGTAGCAGTTATTTAGAATCAGCAGTAAAAGTATGACCTTCCTTCAATCGAGAAAAATAAATAAATAAATAAATAAATAAAAATAAAATAAAATAAATAAATAAATAAATAAAATAAAATAAAATAAAATAAATAAATAAATAAAAATGTAAATGAAAGTCCAGCTGCTTTCGACTTGGGCTCAGCCTATTTTTTTCTGATTTTGTATAATGAAATTTTTCACTTATATATTTTGACTCGAAAAAATAGTTTCGGAATTTTCTACTTTATGGTATTTTCTTATAAACGTTTTATTAATCATAGTTATTTTCCAATTCTATGTATTTATTAATCTATTTATGTATTTATTATCTATATATGTATTTATTAAAGAAAAATTATTTTACTTCATGAAATTGATAAAAATATTTTTATGAAATGAATTAAATTAAAATAGATTTTTTTTTTTTTAATCTAGAGATGTATAAAAATAATCATATTAAATTATATATACATATTTTTTTTTCTATTAGCTAAAAATAAATCTTGTATGTTCGAGAAATAAAAAACATAACTGAAATAAATGAGCAATGGAATGTAAGAAATTATCAATTATTTAGTAATTTATCACGTTCCTTAGTCTCAAATGAATAGAATATTAACGAAATTATGAAAACAAATTTCCTGATACTTTATTAAAAAAGAAAAAAAGAAAAGAAAAACTTGCGTCGTTAAGATTTTTAGTTCTTAATACATTTATATTATCGATTCTTCGAAATGCGTGAATTGTCAATAGAATTTCTCCGTTAAAAAACTGCTGGCAATTGTTCCAATATTTCTTTGAATAAATCATTCTTAATTAGCAAAAAATCTTTGAATTAACTGTAAAATGCGAAAAAAAATAAGATCAGTTTGCAAATGAATTTTGAATGTGTTTCAAATCAATAACTTCGTTATGTTAATTAAACACGATTAAAGATTTGGTATGTGTATATGCACATAACTGAAATAGCAGATGTGCACAATTTCTATTTAATAAACGAGTTAAATCATTTTCTAACATTTATTATAACTGAACTTTTCGCTTTTATTTGTTAGATCTGTGCAGAAAAGGCGAAAAGATTATAATTGTTACTTCAACCCACTTATTCTCCTTCACTGATGAAATATTTATTACATATCTTAATTTTTAATAAAAGAAAAGTTAATTTACATTTTTTTTTATAAATATATATATATATATATATATATATATATATATATGTGTATACCGGTTGTCCCATAAGTCTGTAGGTATTATAAAAATTCTTAAAAATTGAATCAATTGGTAGAATTTAATGCAGTTGGCGGTTTTGATACTCGTTTGCAAACTGTAATTTATGGTGATGACGGACGCATAGACTGGAATTTATGTGCTTGCAAACAATTGCTTGGAAATAAATAGAATTTTTCATGGAAATGTGTGATTTGCTCGAGTACAGCGTCCTCTATCAACGAAAATTGTAACTATTATTTTTTTCTTTAAAAAAAAAAAAAAGTAAAAAAATAAATAAAAATAAAATAAAATAAATCCCCCTTTACGAGTGTAACTTTTTTGTAATCCGCGATCAATTCTACCAATTCCTTCAATTTTTAGGAATTTTTTAATTATCTACAGACTTATGGGACACCCAGCATAGCATGTATATGTAATGGCATGCATACGTATATGTGCATATGACATCTATTATTAATCAATATTTTTTGAATTCATACGAGATTTGTGTATCAAGACACGCTTTCTACACCCCGTGACAAAAAGATAGGAACAAAGGAATTTTTCTTCGATTTTTCATAAAATAACGTTATCTAAATTGTGCTTATCATTTATTATTATTATAAAATAACACTATTCCTGGACTAATTTTTATTTTAAGACTAATTTAGAAAAAATTTAAGACTAAAATTTTCTCATTTAAAACTACACAGCGCGACAAAAAGATAAGAACAAAGTTTTTTTTTTTTTTTTTTTTTTTTTTTTTAATTTTTGAATATGATTATTTTGAATATGAATATTTTGAATATGATTCAAATATTTAATATGTTTTTGATACGATAATATTTTGTTACGATAATATTTTGTTACGATAATAAATGATCAGCACAATTTAGATAATGTTATTTTATGAAAAATTTAAAAAAACCCTTTGTTCCTATCTTTTTGTCGCGGAGTGTAGTCTTAAATTAGAAAAATTTTAGTCTTAAAACTTTTCTAAATTAGTCTTAAAACAAAAATTAGTCCAGGAATAGTGTTATTTTATAATAATAATAAATGATAAGCGCAATTTAGATAACGTTATTTTATGAAAATTCAAAGAAAAAACCCTTTGTTCCTATCTTTTTTTTGCGGGGTGTATGACCTTGAGATCAATAATTAACATAATAAGGTTTAGTGCTACTTATGTTTTGTTAATGTCATTTTATGTTAAAATTTTTTGTTATTTAAATGTTTTCATACAGATTTATTTTTATAGAAACGGAAATAATTTTATTTCAGTACGTAATGAGATAAGAATAAAACGAGCGTTTCATTGATCAAAATAGAACACTTTGATCGAAAACATTGAAACTTTCACAAAGACTAAGTTAGAACGGGAATTATCTCATATGGAATAAAAATTGCACATACAAATGACGAAATTTCCTTTTACTATTGTATTAAGTTATGCTTCACGAAAAAATATATTACTAAATAAAATTAAATAAAGAGAACAACAACAACAACAATAATAATAATAATAACAATAATAAAAAGGGAAAATTTTTCTTCCGTATTAAAAATTCATTTCGTTTGAGTTAGAACAATTGTGATTAAAAATTTAATTTAAATATCTTTATATTCCATTCCTTATAGACTGAAAAAATATTATTCTGTGACACACATCTAGAAACTAAGCTATATCTCTTGTAAATATTGTTCCATGTCATCCTTTTAAATTCCAGTTCCCTTTGCTCGCGACATCTAAAAACCTCTCTTCGATTTCTAGATCGCTTTCCTACATTATTGTGGTCAAACTTATTTAAAAATTTCTGAAAATAAATGCGAACTCAAAAGGTGAGTTTTATTAACTATAATCTTGGTATATGAACCCCTTTTTGGAAATCAAGAGAGAATTTCTCGCAATACAAAGGATTCATAATCCGCATAATATTCATAATATTACCCCCCCCCCCTTCTAGAAAAGTATAGACTAGAAATTTTCGATCATTTCGTCTATCCAGGTTATTTGCTTATCTTATTTGCAAAGCTCGTAAATCTATACTTCTAGTTTATGGTTTTAGAAAATGACTACTTATTCATTCTAGATGGAGGCGGTATATTTTTTGTTTCTGAGTGTACTAAATGCAGTTTAACTATACTGGAAAGCACTATTTAATTACTTGCACGACATAGAATGCTTCCTATTAAAAATTGTATTTAAGGCACAATTAGTTTTTGTACAAAAATTAACAAAACAATTAAATTTACTGCTTATAAGCATACATCTTTTTTTTCTTTTCTTTTTTTTTTTAATAATGTGCTAAACATATTAATTAGACATACACTTTTTTTCAGTTGCAACAAAGAATATTTTCTCCAGAAAATGATGAGATAAACAAGAAAGATTCATTTACACGGCCACACAATTTATTTGGATTCGGTATGGAAAACTGCTGGTGGAGCATTTTCAGTTGCGTTATGCATTTTAAACATTTTTAGTGATTTTGAAAAACATTTATGACTTAATAGTTGGTGCTGGTAGAAATATTAAAATAAATTGTCTACATTATGTTCCAAGGTTTAGGTGGGATGCCCTCCAAAGAGTTCTTTCTAAAGGGTTCTAACCAGTATTCAGACGAGTGTAAGAAAAAAAAAAAAACACAAAAAATTCCGAACAGCTAAACGGATGAGGGTCACTTGGTATTCTAGCCCCTCATGTCTACCAGTTTCGAAAGCGGAAACTCTCACTCGTTGGTGGTAATATGACTTAGTATTTTTGATGTGACGGATAAATATGGTTAAAAAAATATTTTATGGAAATCTAAAAATATTTATGAAAGTGAAAAGACAGACAGACATACAGGGTGGTCCGAAAAACATGATAGAAAGTAAGCGATTGTTTTGGAAAAAAAAAAATATGCAAGAACATGAAACCTATGTTATTGAATAAAGATATGAATGACATTTAATATACAAGGTGCTCGAAATGTCTACCGTCCCCGACTATAGTGTTGTAAAGCCAGTTCCGAAACTCTGTCATAAAGCGCTGGAGTGTGTCAGAATCAAGTGCACCAATCTCGATTCCGATGGTCGATTTCAGATCCTCAAGTGAATCAGGCGAATTCCTATAGATTCTGTCCTTGGTGTAAACCCATAAGAAGAAGTCGCACGGATTTAGGTCCGGACTGTATGGGGACCCCTCTATCCTGTGCCCTGTGAATTTTTCTGCATCCAAAGCAATCAAACGCTCACTAAACGTCGTTTTAAGCCACAGGAAGACATCAGCAGTTCTAGGGGGACAAGCCCCATCTTGCATGAACCAGTACTGGCGTATCATGTTGAGACAGCCCGCTTCAGCGCCAAAGTGATTCTCTAGAAACTCTCGATACTTCACTTTCGTGACCATACCGTCAATGAATATCGGACCACTCATCCATTTCGACGATATGGCACACCACACCGTGACCCTTTGTGGATACAGTTGTGAGACGACACTGAGATGAGGATTTTCCGCACCTAAATGGCGCTCAAAAAATATTCTTACAATAAATAATCGTTTTTCCAAGGTCAGTGATTCCATATTGGTTATTCATTATTTCCGGTAATCAAGCATTCACCTTAAATGTCAATATGTGTGTTATTACAATATGGAAGAATTATAGTTATATCAATAAATTTGAAATCAGGAACTTAAAATACTTTCTATCATGTTTTTCGAACCACCCTGTATTAAAGTCATAACCACTTTAAAATTTTGTTGGAAAAAATTAAAAATGTGCTCCAAAGTGTTCGTAATAGGATGAAAGAAAATATATTAACAAGTAAATATGTCTTTCTTCAAATATTGCATCCATTAAAAAATATTAAAAGAAAACAAAAATAAATAAAAATTCACAATTATTCTAATAGTTTTTAAACGTCTTTATGTGTTTAAGCATGTAAATAGATGCTCTAATTTTTTCTAGTTTATTAACTTACTAAAGAATTGAAAAAGACGGTTTGAGACGTCACCAACCACTACTGAAAAGCAATTAATTTTTACTACTGAATCTCAGCTAAGAAGTATATGAAAGATAATTTAACATATCTTGTTTAAAGGAAGAATTTAAAGTACTGTATTCTTTGAAAAATGTAAAAAAAGTTTCTAGCCTTTTACTGTATATAAGTAACAGGATTTCCCAAATTATTTGCAATAGTTCCAGCAAAAGTATAATCCTCAACAAGTTTAGATGTTATATACAATATATATATATATATATATATAAAGTAAATAACTAAACTAGAAAAATAACAATAAAACGAGACAGATAATTAACACAAAAAGGCATTGAAGTTATCATCAGGGAAAACGCCTAAATGCAGGGTGGAGAAAGAGCAGTAAGGTGTTTCAAGAGATGCAGCAAAATCTAAGAATATCTTGGTCCCCTACATCTTACCAAGAGAAAAATATCCTTATTAACTGCAGTTCGAAACTCCAAATACATATATGTATGTGTGTTTGTATATGTGTGTGCGTGTATTTATTTGTGTGCAATGCATATTTACATGTACATATACATGTATGTGTCTATGTAACACACATACCTATGTGTGTTTTTTATACTTACATGTAAGACACACCCAAGTCCATTTTAAAAGAGTATGTGCATATTTTAAAATTATTAATTACGTATACGTACACACATTATACCTTAAATTACTCATGCATATACACATTTGTATAGATACAGAGACACATATTATGTATACATGTTACACACATTTTATTATAGATACGGACTCACATAATCTTCAGTTCTTAAATGTATCCATAGTCAGGGTTCGAACAGTCCTTATAGTCACCAGTAAAATTTTATAGCAATTTTTGTCATAAAATAAGCTTATATATTTAAGTAAAATTTTATTATATAAAGATTGTAGCGGAAAAATCTTTTTAAAAGGGGAAGTTAAATATAATTATTAAATCATAAGGGTCCATCCGAACCCTTATGATTTAATATTTCAACTTTCGTCGAAGAAATTAATTTTAATATTATATATATATATATATATATATATATATATATATACATATGTATATAATTTTTTTGCATGACACGAAAAATAAATTGTTGTAAGAAAAGATTTTGAAATGCTACGATTACCCGCTTCAAGTTTTGAAACTAGTTTTTACACACAAGGACATGGTTAATTGTTTTTCCTTGTACTCAAGAAATTGTTTTTTCCGTGAATATTTTTTCAAGTAGATTAGTTAATTTTACAGATTAAAATAATTGTGAGAGTAGATCATACACTGAGAACGTGATATCTTAAAGCGTTTTGTAACAAAGAATGATTTTTCATTGCAAAAATTAATGAAATTAATCTTGGATACTTTGAATTTTAAATTCTACATACAACTCTCTTTACAATTCTACATACAACTTTTATTTCGATTTAACATGTATTGAATATATAATGATCGAGAACTACTACGGTAAAATATTTTGAAATGTTTATTTTTAATTATTTCTTATGCGGACCGCTTTTAACTATCTTTATAGTGAAAAAGAAGAGAAAAAATTTTGATTAAGCAGCAAAAGAAAATAGGTGGATGTTGATCTAATACAATTTTTTTTCTTTTTAAATTTCATTAATAAAAAATTACACTGAATGATTTTTTTTATGCAGGGCTTTTTTTTTTTTTTTTAATCTTTTATTTACTTAAAATTTGGAAGCACGTATTAAGTAATATGAAATAAGAAATAGGCAAAGAATTAAGAGTTGTTAATTAAAAAAAGAAAAATCTTTATTCATAATTTTTCCTTAATCATCAACAGATAAATTTTCTACAGAGAAAAAAATAATTTTTCTGCTTGTGTACCGGTGAAATATGTAAATAATTTCATAAAAGAAAATAAATTTCTTTTGAATGTTATAAAGTGTGATGAATTTAACGATCAACACTTATTAAGATGTTTTTATAATTTTTGTTTATTAAATTTTACTAACGAAGCAAAATAGTATTTATAATTGTTATTTGTGTTTGTTAATAATAAGCAGTATTATCAAAAGAAATAAAAATTATCAAATTAATATATAATACCTACTGAAATAAAAAAAAAAATTGTAATTTAATAAGTACTTAAAAAAAAAAAAATTGTAAAATCAAAGCTTTGTAAATTCCTTTAATAAGGTCATAGTTAATTTATCATAACACAAATATGTCTAGATAAAAACCGTAACCATATACTATATACAACTGATTTCTTGTGTAAATAAAGAAATATTCTTTAACTTCAGTGTTTAGAGATTGGGACATCAGAAATTAACTAAAATCACAAATTTTTAGAGTATGACATAAGAAAGTAGTTTGCTTTTTAATTGCAAAAGTAGAAACTGTTAATTTTCTCTATTTCTCCCCATGGTCACAATAAAACACCCGAGACATGTGCGTAGGCTATGACAGTACACTGTAAAAAGAAATCCTGTTATATTACAAAAACTTTCTGGCAGTAGATGTCGAAAACTACCCGTATAATGTAAAAAATTCGTTGAAAGAAATTTTACGCATTAGAACAATACAGAAAATATTCGTATACAGTAGACATTTTTCGGTAGGGCATACTGAAAAAAAAAAAAAAAAAAAAAAAAACTTACATTAAATAAAAATCTCCCAGAGATAAGAACAGGGACTACCGCGTAGCAAGCGACGAGTTTACATCATAGCCACGGATTCACATTTCAGATTGTTACTTAACACGTGTCATTTATACTTTGATATCAAGTATTTTGCATGAAAAAAAAAAAAAAAAAAAGAAAGAAAGAAAGAAAGAAAGAAAAGTTGTACCCACGAGAAGAAGTCTGTAACCATTGATGCAGATTTCATTTGGTTACAGAAAAAAAGTTACTTTCGGCAGATTGAGAATTAATTTTTGCAGATTGAGATTTAATTTAACAGTAAATATTTGTAGTTTTTGAAGACGAAAATCTACTGTAGGGAAATCACATAAGTTTTTCTGTTTTATTAACAGACTTTTATTTATTTATTTTTTAAATGTAGATTTTAAAAGTTTGCACAGGATATTAGATAGGAAAGATCTCGAGTTTTCAAATATTATTTCGACGAAGGGGATACTTCACCTAATTCTCCAGTAGTCTAACCCCATGTTATTCTATGAAGAAATGTGTTTTGCAAATTGCTAATTACCTAATGTATTTTTTTTTTTTTTCATTTTCACATTTATAAAAGTCACAATCGTTAAAATGTTTCTCGTTTTCCAAAAATTTACTTTTTTTTTTTTTTTTTTAAGATTTTATTTTTAAGCCACAAAAGCAAAAAATGCTTTTAGTTAATTTTTCGCACTTTACAGTTTTAAAATGGAATATTAAAAATTATAAAATGTAATTTTTGAAAAATGAGAAACATATTCTAAATGGGAAAACGAAATTAAAAACAAACAAACAAACACATTAGGTAATGAATAATTTATAAAACAGATTTCTCCATAGAATAACATGAGGTTATAGTGCCGGTCAAATTAGGTGAAGTATCCCTTTAGACCCCACACAGAGCACATTCCTCCCAGACCCATGTGTTATCAATCGTTCTCAATCCCTACGAAATTTGGTAAGAACAAGGATTTCAGATAAATAAATTCATTCTAATATAGTATGCTAAAATTAGTAAAAAAGAAAAAAAAAAAAAAAAAGACAATTAAAAAAATAATCCCTTTTTCTATACCATTTTTTAAAACTAGTATATATCTAATATATTTATAGTATTTTTAAATGTTCATACTAATAATCCCATTTCTTGATTTTTTCTGAGAATAAAAATAAATTTGAAAACGAAACATTGTACCAAGATTTTTATAAAGGGCTCTAAGTTGTTGAGAAATTGTATACAATGTACTTGAATGACCAAGTTTCATTCGGAATCATTACAAAAAATGATCTGTAACAGTGAAACTTGTTTTCAAAAATCGTCATCTTAAATATATATCATTACTAATTAAATTTTCTGTGTAATGTTCATGAAATGAACCTATATTCATGTAAATGTACCGGTCTAGAAAAAAAATCATGTTTTTTATTTATAACAATATTGCATTGGTCCCAAGAGCATATAACATTTCTTTATAAAGGAGGTAAAATAGTCTAAATAATGTTGAGTATAAAAAAAAATAAAATAAAATAAAAGCTATTCAAAAATTCTCAATTATTTTCCAGTATGTTTTCGTTAAATATTCCATCAGAAATTATACATACACCGTCAAAAATAAAATGCTATATTTCATCAGAAAAATGGTTCCAATCTACAACCAATATTCTGGAGCAAAGTTTCTCCATTTCATTGGTATTTACTACTGAAATAGCAACATTAAAATGGTGAAACATTGCACCAAAGAACTGATTGCAGCTGATTGGAAACATTTTTCTTGTTAAATACAGCATTTTATTTTTAACAGTGTCTACGAAATCACACTTTTTTTTCTTTTTGTCACTGGGTTGGGCGTGTCTAATGTGCTTTGATTCGCTGAATTCAAGAGTTTGTCTTTTTTTTTTTTTTTATCATGTAAGGGTTGTTTACAAAGTAAAGATGAATATCGGAAGAATTCACACAGTGTCTATAACAAAATCGAAATTATTTATGTAGAAGGGAATTCTCTATGCAGCATCCAACAATCAACTGCTAGCATGTTAGCACTATATCGTTCCTGATACCTCCTCTACATTTCTGTAATGTTTTGATGAAATAGCTTTTCTTGTTCTTCACTCACGTCACCTAGATTTTCTAAGAAATTCCTTAGGTAGGAGTTGAAAAAGTGGTGCTTTAAAGTAAACAAAATCCCTTTTTTTGTCAAAACTGTACATGATGGAAATTTTTGAAAAGTTTTTCTTTAATCTACGTTTAAAAACACACCAGAAAAACACATCATTTTGAAGAAATTTTTTTTATCCCAGACCTTTGTGATCAAAGATGTGATTTACAGGCATGTTTTACACCAGTATTTTCTAACAATAATTACTACTATATTAAATCATAAAGAAATACTGAGAAATACAAAAAAGCGTCTGACTAACAATAGTGGTATGAAAATTAGCGGAAATCACACCTCTGAATAATTACATCATTGAGATGTCTTTATTGTTAGTGTTTTGGTATTATTTTTGTTTATCTTTTATTATTTTTACTGAAATTTCAGTAATTAAAAGCGATATTTTTGATTTTTTAATCCATTATTATTACCAGAAACCTCTTAAATTAAAAAGTACAAAACTTTGAATAAACACCATAAAATGCAATAAACTCACATAAATTGTTTCGGGTCGAAAAAACACGATCTTTCGTCAGGCGAACAAAGTAGGCACGAGTGCTGCAATCAAAGCGGCAACAAACGAAACCGTTTTAAGTGATAATCAAAAATATATAAAGACGAACGTAAATATAAATACTCGTGTGATCAGAATTATCAAATGAAAGAAGAAAATAAATAAATAAATAAGATTTAAAAATATAATAAAATTTAAAAAGCTTAAAAATATCAAAAATAAACAAAAATCGAAGTTATGTGAGTAATTTCCAAATTAGAAGAAATATCATTAACAAGGTTTTTCGAATTTTTAAATATGTAAAATGCTTCTTAAAATGCTTATGTAATGCTTAATGCTTATGTGAAATTCTCAATAATTATTATCATAAGGTGATATGCATATTTTCTTTTGGATATATCTTTAAAAATACTCTTAAGTATCTGAAAAAATACTTAAGAATATTTTTTAAAAATACTCTTAAATATTAGAAAACTCTATGAAAATAGATCTCACTCTATGACAATAAAAAATTATTGTCATAGAGTGTTCTCACTATTTTTGCTTGGTACTTTTCTCGACCTTCACGTTTGTAATAATTAACTCATTACTTCAAGAATCCCATATCAATCTTAAATATATATATATAATGAACATAGAAAATAAATATTTCTTTTTACTCTTTTTTAAGGTCCAAATATCTTTTTCGACCTTTATGTACCAGTGGTACACTAATGTACCACCACACAAAATTCTCAATAATTATTATCATATGGTGATATGCATAATTTGTTTTAGATATATCTTCAAAAAATACTCTTAAGTATCTGAAAAAATACTTAAGAGTATTTTTTAAAGGTACTCTTAATTATTAGAACACTCTTTGAAAATAGAACACTCTATGACAATAAAAAAGTTATGTCATAAAGTGTTCTAACTATTTTTGTTACGTATTTTTCTCGACCTTCACGTTTGTTATAATTAAATCCTATATTACTTCAAGAATCCCCTACCAATCTTGAAAAGTATATATTGAACATAGAAAATAAATATTTAAAAAAAATAATAATAAGGTCCAAATATCTTTTTCGACCTCTATATACCAGTGGTACACTAAGTACCACCACACAAAATTCTCATTAATGACTATGATAAGGTAAGATGCATAATTTTTATTGGATACATATTTAAAAAATACTCTTAATGTAACTGAAAAAATAAGTTTCAAATCCAATTTTTGTCTGTTTTATAATTTAGTATAAAAAGGGTTAAATTGATAACTTATAATGAAAAAAAAATTGTTATTCGAAATTTATATTTAAATTTATGTAAAGTACTTAATTATAATTTATTTATTTTTTAATCTGAATATGAAGAAATTGTGGCCTAATGGTGATATTTTATTAAAAAAAAGATCTAAATGATGTAAATATTTTCATAAGTTTCAGAAATTATTATTTTTAAATGGATTTACATATTAATAAATATAGGATTAACGCTTAATTTCAGTGAAACATTTATATTGTTTATTTGTTTAGGTTATCTGTTATTCATATTTCATAACAGCTTAGAGTATTATATATATATATATATATATGTTATTATATATATTAAATATATATATATATATATATTATATATATATATATATATATATATATATATATATATATATATATATATATATATATATATATATATATATATATATAATCAGAAAGGCTTCTATATTATGAAAAATTGTTTTAGAAGTCATTTAGGTCAAGTTCTATGTTTGAGAAAACCCAAACGTAAAATTTTTATGCCGTTATTTCGTATTATGAATTATTTTGAGAAGTATAAATCTTTATAACACACAACAAAAAACAAAAGAAAAACTACAATCTGCAAGCAAAATGACAGAGTTATCAATCTTTAAGTTTTATGAAACGTTGCCCTTTTTCTTTATTATTAGGTTCTTATGTTATTATAAAAAGTAAAAAAAAAAAAATATATATATATATTAATTATTAAAAATTACTTTACAGCATATAACTTAGATTTTATGTAAGTTTTTAACATCTACTAATGGATTTAAAAGAGGAATTTATGTATTTATAAAACATAAATCTAAAATATCGTCAATGTACATTTTTTTTTAAATAAAAAAGCCATTCTTTTTCTTTCTTCCTTAAAAAAATAAAAATAAATAAATAAGATAAAAGATAAAACATGTTACATAAATAATACAAAATTTTCATAGTAAATACTGGGAGTCTTATTACACACATCAAGCCAGTATTTCCTCAGCTTTATAAACATAAAAATAAAAAAATTAAATAATTTACTGAGGTTTATGTGAAATAAAATTACATCTTAACACATTGTACTCGGGGTATTTTCCTAGTTTGAAAATTAGCTCCAATGTTTGGCGTTCCTCTAAAACGTTATATTACTTATTAAAATTATTTTACGCATTCATGATTACATTATTAAAATTTTATTATTACTAATTGATTCTATAAATGTCATTGGCTTACATATACACCAGCAGTATATAGTGTTAAGCACGTAAACGTAAAATCTTTTTTTTTTTTTTTTTTTTTTTTTAAGTAAAGTCCTTTTTACAGAAACGCCTAAAGGCGGGGCTCGCTTTTCAGGAGAAATATAATTTTACGTGGCCCACAAGCAAAGTAAACAAATAATGTACACGAATGGCCTTAAATGCTCTTACCCTTAAATAAAGTTAATAGGGCTTTACGTATATCTCAAACTAAAGTGTTTATAACGTATAGGATTTCTCGTCTTTATAATGGTATTTTTCTGTTTTATTAGTCTCTATATTTATTACTATAACATGGAACGAAGAGCAACGCTAAAAAATATTAAATTAATTGTAATAACTTAAAGAATAAATTATGTAAATAAAGTATTAATAATTAAAATAATAACTAATTAAATAATTATAAAAAAATATGATATTTTCCACATGTTTCCTGTTTGATGTTATCTTTAATATTTTGGTGGCCGTTTAACCAAGAATGTATCATATTATTTAATCAATAGTCTTTTTTACTTTGAATTAAGTACGTTTAAAAGAGATAAACATAACTCAAACTTAAAGTCAATATAAAAATGCATTTATGTTGAATGAAAAAAAATCTCTTTTTTCCATTACATGTTACAATGTTTATACGTATCTGTTCCAATGCTTAATTATGCGTACATAAGAATTTCAAGTTTAGAAATGCATTTAAATTTTCGTGAAATGTTGTGCTAGCCTAACAAGGACTTTAAAAAAGAAAAAAAAAGTTTTATCTTTTGTTTTATATACAGTTTAAAGCCGTAAGTATAAAATGAATGTTATTTTATGCGCTTCAGTTTTATTTCGTTGTTTGTCAGTCTGGCTGAATCAAAATTTTTAATATATATATATATATATATATATTACAAAATAAAATTTTTGTGATTGCTGAGAAATTTTATCTGCACTTTTTCACTGATGAGTAAAATACAATATTCAAGTGTTTTATATAGTGACTGATTAAGCGCGAAAATTTATCACTGTTGTGAAATTTTTGTAATTGCTTTTTTATCAAATTACAACGA
This sequence comes from Salticus scenicus, assembly GCA_963930645.1. Taxonomy (NCBI): domain Eukaryota; kingdom Metazoa; phylum Arthropoda; class Arachnida; order Araneae; family Salticidae; genus Salticus; species Salticus scenicus. The sequence goes on along the minus strand of OZ005657.1, from coordinate 200,325,954 downwards.
TTTAATTTCTTTAGTTTAAAACACACTCGACTGCACTCCACAATCCCGGCATTTTACGAATCTCAATGCATTAAAATGTAATATTTTAGTAGCGGGTATTTATTTATTTATTTATAATATTTTTCTTTTTTGTGCATTGTGATTATTTCAGATTTTTTATTTACATTTAGATGAAATGATAATTTTTCATTTAACTGCAAAGAGCTATACAAAATGCATTTCCTTTTCACAATTGGAATATCATCATGCGTAGACGATGTATTTCATTTTAGGACTTTTAATGTCCTCAAACATATAAAACATAACCTAGCTTAGAAATCATTTATCGGCATTTTATACACGGTAATATTTTGTATTATTATTGCATGATTTTGTACTATTATTAGATAATAGTAGTATTGCTATTTTTTAAAGGTAGAGCATATGATTAATTAAAATCCTGATTGGTGTCACAGTTTATATGAACTTTACTTTTTGCCTTAGGGGTTTACGTTTACATAGAATGATCCTAAAATTAATTTTGGATCATCTAAAATTAAATTTTCTCAAAATTAATTTACCTTCAAAAACGTTTCTGTATATTGCACGAATTAAATGCAATAAATAATTATGATACTCTACAAAATACGAAAAAGTAAAAAAAAAAAAAGAAAAGAAAGAAAGAAAGTATTTAATCTATTATCAAACATTTTTTTTTTCCTGTAAAATGGGATAGTCGCTTGAAAAAAAGCTTCAATTAAAAAAAAAAAAAAAAAAAAAAGTTGAAAAAAAGAAAGAAAGAAACAAAACAAAAAAAAAAAAAACAAAAAAAAAAAAAACGTGAGCTGACCATTAATGAAAATAAATTAAATTTTATTTCAAATGAAGTTCATGCAACAAAAGCGATTTTTTGATGAGTGTATTTTCAAAATTTTAGTGTATTTTACGTTGTAAGCTTAGAACTTAACTCTTTGATGCAGATGGGACACCGGTGTCCCTTTTGCTTATTTATTTTTTGACGCTCTTATTACAAATATTATTATTATATGATAGTTTTTTTATTATAAAAGAGAATCTAATAGTTACGATAAAAAATCTATTATATTATCAGAGTAAATTTTTTACTAAAATAAAAATGTTAAATAAAAGTAGTTTGAAAAAATTTTGTCAACCAATTTCAAAAATTTATTTCTAATTAAATTTGATTATTTAAAAAAGATCAGTAATGAATTATTGCTACTCCTGTATCTAAGTAATTGTAAATAAGTGCAATTTGTAAAAATATTTATTTAAGGGGCGCCCGTGTCCCATGATGAATTTACCTTTAACGCAGAAAAGGGACACCGGTGTTCCACTCTATATTTTCGAACCAAAATTAATTAAAATTTTAAATACAACATTTTCCACTTATTTAGATCTAAAAAAACTTAAAACTATCAAAAAAGTGTAAAAATTATGTTTGATGAGAAATCTGCTTCAAAGGGTTAAATAGTTAAATTCATGTATTTAATTTCACTAGCGATTTATGCGAGTAATTCCTTGTAGTTCTTAATTTATTGCACTAGTTCTTGATTTAATTTAAATGAATGAATATTATTTCCCTAGTGTTCACGAACCCCTCCTCTAAAAAAATCTAGTTCACAAAGATGGACACTGCTCAGTTCCCCATCATAAATTTGTTCTCATATATTTGCATTACAGGGACTATTATATTCATGCTGAAAGAAATGAATTTCACTGGTCGCAGACTGAAATGTCCCACCTTGTAGGCTACCAGTCTTTTAATTTGATTCAGCTAACTTAACCTAATTTGTAAAACGATGTTTTGCAGTAAAGGAAATCGTTCCTTTAATAAAATGATCCGAATTCTTTTACAATGTTCATAGAATATAAATTTCATAGAACTTATATATATATATATATATATTTATACTGGTCTTTTTCTTATATAATCACAGAAAAATGTTATAAAAGGTTAGTATTTGGAGATTTGCTATTCTAAATAATAAAGAAAACACGGAACCTAATCTTTCAAAGCATTTTACAACTATTTTTAATTTTTGATTAAGAAAAAATGCATTTGTAGAAACAGCATCCAAAAATGTATTAGAAAAGCTATTTAGAAGATTAAATGATTGTGAGGGTGTGTCATGCTATCTAACGAAAACGAAAGATTACATGAAATAGATTTATGTCTGTAATCAAGCATTATTACATGATTTCTGTATTGTTAAGGAAATCAGTTTATCGAAGATATATCTATTGAATGCCAAATAAATGTTATTCCGTCTGTTGGCAAACAAATCCCTAGTATAAAAATAAAATATGCTTGCTAGAAGAAATCGTTTGATAAGCTTATTATTCCAAAACTACAGATATAAATCATACTAAATTTCAAATGTAATGAAAACCAACTGTTATTTTACTAAAGAAATGGCAGTGTACATAAAACTTATTGTCTTAAATTTCAAAATAGCATATTTATTAAATATTAAGTTAAACGAATTTAATCCGGAATTAATAACATTTAAATAATTTTATTTTGTTCATTTTAAATTACTTATATTGCAATCTCAAAAAATGTTTTTATTTGATAAAAATTTTAATATTTCAAAAATGAATAACTAAATAAAATAAAGTAATTAATGACATCTAAACTTTTTTGTGTATTATATGCTGAGATCTTTCAGCCTGAGATGTTCTAGTTTTATTTTCAGGGATATTTAATCATTACTATTATTTTAGTTATCTGTTAAAGTTAGAGATAAGAAGTGAACATTATTTGAAAATTAATACTTTTAATAGTGAGGATTATTATCTCTAATTGTCATCTTGTCTTACATTCAAACTGGCAATATAGTTTTCATTTAAAGAAATATATCAAATTAAAAACTATTTCCCATCTTTTATTTATTTATTTATTTATTTTCTGTGATAACTTGCCTGTTAGGAATTTACATTAAAGACAGTCATCACGTTGAGGGAATTTCAAATAAATAGCTTTAGTTTACGTAATTAAATATATTACAAACGCAGAGTAATACGTACAAAACAGACTTATGTTTCAATTAAAATAATAATAATAAAAAAAAGTACATTTTTCATTTAATAGTTATTTTGTAAATTGTTATAATATATACTACCTTTTCATAAATGACCGGACACTTTCGATTTCAGACGGTTTGCCAAATATTTAGAAAATTCATTGAAGAAATATTCTGAAACTTTGGGCATGTAAAAAAAATATTACAGCTTACATACTTCAGCAAAAGTTTTGTTCCGAAAGGAAAAAACAGACTGTTAAAAAATTAAAGAAAATATAAAACGTTTGAGATCACCCTGTAAAATGTAATACTTGAAATGAGTTCTGGATATAGTACATGATTATGAGGCTTCTTCTTATTATCTGTATTCATTTATATGGGATGCGCAAAAATTCATGGAGATATAAAGGTTACACTAAAAAAGTAACAACCTTTTATTATAAAAGGGTTATTCCATTTTAAATCAGCAAATGAGGTGCACACTACCTTTTTTGATTTTGATGACAATTCGCATGTGCATTCATTATGTCTCCTAGACCTCAAAAGAGCATATGTTTTATTTTTAAAAAAGTTATTATGCGATATATAGGCTATTTGTGTTGCTGGCAACAGTAAAAATTGGGTATTTTAATGCTTTGCCTTATGAGCTATAATTTTATAGAGCTCAATCATAGCTCATTCGAAAGCAAATAAAATGATCTTTTTCTATTTGGTATCAATAAATTTTAGATAAAAAAAAAAAAAAAAAAAAAGAAAGCTCATCTTTTCAAGGTCAAAATGTGTGTTGTAAAATTAATTTTTTACCACTTTTGAAAATTTAAAAACTTATGAAGGGCTTTGAATAACAAGCCCTCTATTTTTCCCTCTATTTTTTCCTACAAGGAAACATTCAAAAGGTGTCATCTCCAAAAAGTATTGAAAAAAATATATGTGATTCTACTCTTCATGAAACACCAAAAAATTTAAAAAAAATATCGGCTGAAATTAAATACAGCAACCACAAAAAATTATCAAAATTAAGCATATTTGGCGATTTAGCGCTGTTAGGCGATACGTTTGCTAGCACCGAGATTGCCGTGTACGAACAGAACCGTGTTTTGCTTTTTCGCCAAGTACTCAAAATCAATCGCCTAGCAGTGTGAAATCGCCAAATATGCTTAATTTTGATAATTTTTTGTGGTCGCTGTAATTAATTACAGCCGATAATTTTTTCCATTTTTTGGTGTTTTATGAAGAGTAGAATCAAATATATTTTTTTTTCAATACTTTTTGAAGATGACACCTTTTGAATGTTTTCTTGTTAGATACATATGTATGGTTACTTATAGTATAAAAAAAAATGGCTTGTTTCTCTGCCCCCTTCACAAGATATGCCTCCCCGAAGTTGCACATTTTCTAAAAAATCCAGTTTTCAATGTTATAAAAAGTCATGTGGGGGACTAGGTAATTTATTTTTTACTAGTAAAATATTTTATAATACTGGCGATTTTTTTTTTTTTTTTTTTTTTTTTTTTTTTTTTTTTTTTTAACATTCTAATTTGAAAACTTTATAAGTTATTGCAAATTTACGATTTTCTAAACATGGGAGAATAGGACAAAATTTCGCCTATATGTACATTAAATGAGTATTTTTATCGTAAAATATCAGATTAGCTTTAAAATATAATTTATAATGGTAATATGAATATCATTGACTTCGAACGTTATACTTTAAAAACTTCCTAAGTTATTCGAAATTTACGGTTTTCTTAACATGAGAGAATAGGGCAAATTTCGCTTAAACGGGCATTATGAAGAATTTTTTTTTATCATAAAAATGCCAAATCCCTTTTAAAATATGATTTATGATATGATACTGTTAGGAATATCATAGACTAAGAATATTCTAATTTGAAGACTTTGCGAGTTGTTAAAAATTTTAAGAATCTCTTAACAAAGCAAAACAGAGCAATATTTCACAAAAATTTGTATTATGCTTATCTTTGCATTGTAAAAAAAATATATATATATATATATATATATATATATATATAATTGCATGGAAAATAAAATACAAAAGTAATCTTTAAAAAATTAGTGAATAAAGTAGGATAAGGTAAATGTATCAAATCGGATGATAGGTAGTCTACTAGAGGTGGTATTTGTTTGCGGCAGTGTGGAGTGATCAGTGATATTAATTTCTCTTAACGATAATGTAGTATGCCTTGTAATAGAATTTCCTAAGGAAAAAAATATATGGTGGAGAACTAATCAGATTTTTCCCAATGCCAACTACATTTTTACTTATATTGTTATTCATGAGATTACCAAGGCAGGTTTAATTTTAAAATGAATTTATAAAAGTTACTTCACCTATATAAAGTTTAAAATTATTTCATTTCTACTTTTATTGGGTCCAACATAGCATTAAACATTTACAATTTCTTTGAAAATAGGAAAAACTACTGCAGATATATTTAACGAAGCCGCTTAGAATGCCTTTTTTATTTATAGAAATTAACCCTTTGTTATTTCACTTTGTTATAATAATTACGTACTTTTATGCACTTCCTTTTCAATAATTCATGCAGTCGAATAACTAATGAGCAATGTCCGAATTATCGAAAGTTCAAATCTTATCTCAACTATAACAACTTCGGAAGGTTAACGTGTTTACGCATCCTTAATCTTCAAAAGAAATTTATAAATAAAAATACTTTTGTATCGTTAAAATTATGATTTTACTTCGCCGTACAGTGCTATTTGATAATTTCCAATAATTCAATCTTTACATTTAGTTTTGCCTTAAAACATGAGATATTTTCGAAACTTCGATTTGTAGCAATACCTCAAGGAGATTGTTTAGTTTCTTCCCATTTCATATTCCATCTATCAGAGTTTCTTCCTAAGTCATCATATTATGACTATTTCAACTCCAATTCCCTTCTCTTAATGTGATTTACATATGCAGAGATTCGTGAAGAAAGCCTAAGTGAATGTGCATTGCCTTCCAGCGCAATATGTCTCATCGACGAGAAATAAATGAAAACTTCGGAATTTGCGGTTGTTCAATAGACATTCTAGTGAAGTAGATTATGCAGAGGCGTCTTACTCAAGAAAGATTAACGAGTCTTTGCTTGCAAAGCTTAACAAGGAGCGTCCCTGCATTAAGTTCTCATTTTTTACTTTTACTCCAGTCCCCGAAAGCAGTATAGAAATTGAGAGGGTAATGCTCTCAAAAGAGGGAAATCTTTTGTTCAGGTCTTAATAGGTTGAAAGGAAAGTATAGAAATCTTCATTCAGTTAGTGTTTTGTCGATAAAGATTTCAACGATAGTTTGCCTTAGACTATATAGGCAAGATGAATTAAATAAATGAAATACTAAGTGTAGGAAAATAGTGAGAATTGTTGTGATAAAGTAGATCCGGAAATGCAAACATGTTTAGAATATATTAAACTTAATATTGTTTAATTCATTTTTAGTTATTTCTTAAATCCAGATATTTGAAAATTATTGGTCATTTTTTATTTCCTAAATGTAAGAGATATTACTCTGACAGAATTATTATAAATATTGTTTGAATAAATGAAAATAACTTAAAAAAAATCTCATTGAGCCGTATTCGATTAGAACTTTATTACGAAACTCAACGTTCCGTAGTTAACGGAACGTAGCTGTATTAAAATAAATATTGAGCTTTATTTGATATATTTTATCCATTTCTCAAAAGTGTGAAAGGTAAGTATTTACGTATTTTTTCAGAATTGAGGCTATGACTATTGTTAAAATTCCCAATTATTTCCATGCCCTCTACTGTTTCTTTAAAAATAAATAAAAAAGTACTGAAAATGCAGTCTTGTTCAGCATGAGTCAAACTCCCCAAATAACCTTATAAAAGACTTAGGCTCATAAAGTTTGATTAAATTGTGAGTAGTTTGGAAAAGATTTACAGCCAGAACGTATTTGGAACATTACTTTTTACAGGGTGATCCCAAATATACTGTTAATTCGTTAATTTGTTACTGGTTCCCTCTCTATCTTCCGGACAAAACTTTGCTGAAGTATATTGAGTATAACACATCTTTAGATGCTCAAATTTTCAGAATAAATTGGGAAGAATTTTTTCTTGCCGAAACGTCTGAAACTCAAAATGTCTGGCCATTTAAGGGAAAGTAGTGTAGGTTGGGAGAATTTATAAAATAAATTTGCTTTTTTGTTTAATTGAATATACAAGGGTAATTTCTGTAATCATATTTTATATTTTTAAAAAGATATACTTTTCTTCATATTTTTGTTTATCTGAAAATATTATTCCGATATATATATATATTTATTTATTTTATTTTTTTCGCAAAATACTTTATATCGATAACGGTGAGACTCAAGCAAAATGTTGTTTCTAGATTAACAACAAGTGTGGAACTATAATAGTCTGTAGTCGCATACGCAGTATGGTCATAACGTAATTGCTGTAAGGGGATAAGTAGGTTTAAAATAGTAAAAGACAGCATGTCGTTGCTTTGTTCATCATAGTAAGAAAAACTAAGAAGAATAGGTCTTTTGTGTTTGGATTACTTCATGTATGTACCAGGTGATATATAAGTTTTTTCCGGTTTTTTGGTTAAAAAAAAAAAAAAAAAAAAAAAAAAAAAAAAAAAAAAAACCTAATTTTCAATGGAAATTCATATTTTTTCAATTCAAAATACTGGACCTCGACTTCTACACATTTCGTCCATCTTTCAGGTAATTGATGAATACCATGCCATAAAAAGTGCTTGTCTTTCGCGGCAAGCCATTTTCCAACTTCCTCGAAATTGCTGCATTTCTGTTCCGCGAGCACGTACCCCATTAATGCGAAGAAGTGATAGTCAGATGCCGCAAATATTCTTTTTCAGTCACAAAACTCGACATGATCACTGAATGGTAAAACAAAGACGCTGGATTTTGGAAGAATCAACTTGTGTGTGTTTGTAGTTTAAATGTCAGACGAACAAAATGACGTATGTGTCAAATTAATCCGCTGCGTACTTTTCGCTGGCGCCATCTTTTAGTTAAACTGGAAAAAACTTATGCATACACCTGGTAAACTATTAATTCCAACATTTAGCGTATTTGAATTAAATGCTACTTTATATTACGTACAATTTTGCTATTTATAAATTATTTTAAAGATTGCCTCACACAAGTTGTTCAAACATTTAAAATATTCATTATATAAAAGCTCGTATTATTATTGCCAATAATGACATAATTAGTATTGTAATAAATTGTTTCTTCTTCTCCTTCTTTTTTTTTTAATAGATATAAATTTATGCGAAAATAGCCTTTTAAATACACAAAGCTTATATATGACTTTTAGCTGCGTTTCTGATTATTTTATGTGGCTAGTTTATTATCCTTTATTTTTGTTTAACAAACTCTGTTTAGCGAAAACTGTTTAGTGAAAAGAATTTTGTTCCACTCATGAGGATCAAGATCTGGGTGAAAGAACTTGGAAAATACATTAGTCAAAACATTATATTTTTCATATTTATTTATTATGTATATTTTATAATTAACAATAACAAAATTATAACAAATCGCAAATTAACAACAGGCTTATAAAAATGACAAATACAACCATCTATCTCAAAAGGCTTTTTGATTTTGTGTACAGTCGGAAGGACTCTACAGGACTACAATTAATGCGAGAATTATATATGCTGTAAGTGGACACATAGATTAATCTATCATTTGACATATATCTATTATCTATAAATATTATCTATGTCACTATATCTATGTATCTATATCTATTGCCAGCTAACATTTTGTATTCTTCGACCACTTTTCATGAAACCATGGAAGCATCTGCGCAAGTGCTAACTCAACGAGTCCAGTGCTAAAATAGGGGTGACAGTCATCTGACTCAGAGTAAATGAGCAATAACACAGAGCACGGAATTACTGAATGTTTTCCAAATTTCAGACTGTCGCTCAAGCTGGCATCCCTTCAACATTTTGGACGCGTCCTCACTGCTAGTTTTAGGATATGTGGCTGCACTGTACAAATGCTGACATACACATCTTCAAAACACCGTTAAAATACTTGTTACATTATTCGAGATTTTTGTTGCTTTTATAAACAAATAACAGAAGTTTCTACATCCGAAGACAGGTACATCGAGAGTTCTAGATTAATTAATTTCTAATACTTTATTTATTTATTTATTTTTAATCATTTAAATTTAATGCGAGAATTTCTTCCTAATTCTTAGCTTAACAGTATTTATTAATACCCTTTCTCAGTTTTCTCTTTAAAAATGTCCTGTTATCTCGTTTCCGCTTCAAAACATATTCGTCAGTTTTTATTTTATTCAGATAAAAGTAAAGCATTTTTTAAACACAAGAAACTTTTTCGCTCATAATTTTTCTACTTTACGAATCACGCATTTACTCAAAGTCATTGTTATATAAAACCCTAATTTGGTAAGAGAATACACTGTTCTATATAATTTTTATTTGCTTATTTTTTACTGATAAATTTTTATAATGCTTATAAGATGAAGGAAAAAATCGGAAATCCGTCAGATTTAATAAATATTTCGTATATCTTTTGCTTATATATTTTTTTAACTGCTAGAAATAAATTATATAAAATGCTCATTTTACGCAAAATTATTTGATCCATTATGTAAAAGAATTTTTTTTAACACTAGAAATTAAAAATATTTCTAGGGAATAAATACCTTACAAACTAATTTGTGTGCAATATATTTTTGATGAAAACGTGGAATTTTATCAAGAGCGAATTATCAGACCAAGAATGAAAAAGTGTTTTTTTTTTTTTTTTTTTGTGTGTGTGTGTGTGTGTTTTACTCATTAATCCTCTACTAGCGAGTTAAACAAGTCGATCTTTAACCAACACTAATCTTTAACACGTTGAGCGCCACAAGAATTATTAAGGAAATCCCCGTCAAGCCACCCACACTGCTTAGAAGCGCGTTATGTTTACAACGTTTCAATGAAATTAATAAATAAAAATTAAGTAAACTTTAAATACATTTTCAGTAATTACTGTAAACAATGTAAATGTGTTAGTTTTATATCATATTTTACACTGTCAGCCATCGATGGCTGACATGGGTTAACCATGACATCGTGTTAACCCAAATGGAGATCCCTTATGTTAGCGAAATTATAGAGCACTGACAGACTATGCCAAATTAACCAGGATCGATTTCTAGTCCTAGTTGTTTTTACAATATCGTTAAAATTCCGCCTCTATTTCAAAACTTTCTTGTTTACATTTGGTAGAAGTTAAATTTTCAATTACTTTCTATGTATGTGTGCAGACACACAAATCAAACTATATTTTTTAACATACCCACGAACAATTTTTAGTTTATATTATCTACGTGGAAGTTACATACCTAATATGATTTAAAAAAAAAAAATCATAAATAAAGTCCCTCACTGAAAAATTTTAGTTTTTTTTTTTTTTTTCAACAAAAGAAATTTAATATTTGATATTTGCATTATGATTACAATTTTAGAAAATAAATTTTTCCACTGGTAAGTTCCAAATTCTTAGAATTAAATTACGTTATTGTTACATTAAAATTGTATCACAATATGATGATCTTGATTTCTATCAGTAGATGGCGCCAGCACCGTTAAATTTTCAATTTAATTATTCAATTCCGTCTTGCCGAATAGTTGATACAATGCGAGGCTTAGCTGTCTTTAATCTTCGATACATACTTCTAAAAACGAGGTATACATAAAGTATCGGTAAGTTTAGTGTTAAGAAAGTTGTCGATATTTTTGCCTGTGGAAAGTAATTATTAAAGACTTAAGCAGGTTCTAGTCGATGAATGTATTTTATTTAAGGAAAATTCAGCCCGTAGATAGATCCCGTAATGATATTAAGAAAGTTGTCGATATTTGTGCGTGTAGAAAGTAATTCTTAAAGACACAAGCAGGTCCTAGTAGGCGAATGCAGAGTACTTAATAAATATTTAGCTCGTAGAGAGAGCCCGTAATGTTATTGTTATGAAAGTTGTAGACATATATGCGTATATAAAGTAATTCTTAAAGACATGAAGGTTCTACACTATAAAAAATAACGGTAGGTTTTACAGCAGATACAACTGTAAAAGATTCTTTCTTTACCGATGTTTGCTCTGTAAATTGCTTTATTTAACAGCAGAATATGCTGGCAATATGGGTGCCAGCACATTCTGCTTTAAAAGCTACCGTTATTTTTTATAGTGTAGTCGACAAATGCACTTCGCTTAATGAATATTCAGCTCGCAGATTGAACACGTAATGATATTTATAAAATCTGTCGACATTTTTGCGTGTAGAAAGTATTTCTTAAACACATAAGCAGGTTCTAGTCGACGAATGCACTTTACTTAATGAATATTTAGCCCGTAGATAAAGCCCGCAATGATATTGCTTTGAAAATATTCGTCATTTTTGCATGTAGAAAGTAATTTTTAAACACATAAGTGGGTTCTAGTCGACGAATGACATTATTAATTAGTAAATATTTGGAAACATTGAAAACAAAATGTGACACAAAGTTCAATATCAATGAATATTCTCGAAAGAATCCTATGAAATAGTCATTTTTACTACAAAAATCAAATAAACTTTGTTAAATACATTGCAGAGCAGAAATTTTGTCAATTCAGGAACAACCGTGAATTTCGATGTCTGAATGGAATTTGAATTCATCGAGAGTATTGTCAGGGGTTTATAGAATTTTCTGAGTAGTTCTGCTCTACAAACCAATGAATCATTACAAACAATTTCAGAACTCGACACCTATTGAAAGAATTTCCAAACTTTGTGAATCCCGAACTACCACTTTTCATCACATTTCAATGCCTAATTTGATGCTAAGTCAATGTCCACCTTCATGAAAAGGAAAAAACCGCTATCTGTTTCCGTTTTTACTGTAATACCGTATAGAAAGTAACACTTAAAGATACAGGCAAGTTCTACAATCATCAATAATAGCTCTTCTTTTTTTATAGTCTTGTTAGTCATTTATAGAACTTTCGAAGAATTTAGTTCTGCGTTATAAACCAATGAATCTCTCCAGAAAATTCCAGAACACTGTTCTTATTGAAGTTAGAGCTTCCAAACTTTGGCAAACCTAAACTACAAATTTTAGGTTGCTATGTCGCCAAATTGGAATCCAAGACCAAAATCTGCGTTCTCTACAAACTTGGTAGCTTTGCGGGATTAGCGATGAAATTTAACGACAAATATTGTTTCAAGATAGACAAAATTAGTAAAAACTTTCTCAATTTTAACAAAGTTAATTGTTTTAGTAAAATGCATCGTCTCTTGTCTCTAATTACCACCAAAAAGAGTAAAAGTAGGCCCTCTACACTCGAAGGATTTTCATTAAGCACTAAGCTGTGCATTTGCTAACGAGAGATTCTGTAATTTCTCGTGAAGTACTGTTCCTGAAAAATCTACTATATTTTTCTCGGAGGTATATCTAACCCTATTATCGTGACTTTTGTAGTTAGAGTAGTAATTTGCTTATTTTCTGGAGTGTTCGTGGACTGGAACCTGTCTGTTTATTTACGAATTAATTACCTCACACAAAAATGCCGATGTTTTCATAACAATATGTATATTCCAATAGATGTAAAGGAAGTCATGTGGTGTCCACATCAGAACATTTTTAGCATGGTTTAATAGGGCAATGTTTCACATAAACTTGAATTATGGGTATTGTTGGATCAAAAATGCTATAGAGCTGCATGGAATCAAAAATATGAAATTGACCCTAATAAAAATAAATAATAAATGGGGATAACGTAAATGTATTGCCACAGAGTTAGGGTAGCCTGCTGGGTAGGACATAATCTGCGACCGTGTGGAGTAATCGATAAACGAATTTATGAGAACAAGTGTATGATGGGGAAATGAGCAGAGTCCTATAGCAACAAGTTTACAATATGATAGTTAACAATTAAATGTTTAACTATGTTTGGAAACTGAACTACACACGTTTGCAGATCATAAGTTTCACACTGCTAAGTTGTGACGTTTTGGTTTTTAGCAGTTCCTTTTTTTTTATTTACACATATTTATTTAATATTTAGTATTTGTTAATATAATTTATTCACCACAAATATATGCTGCTTTAAAAATAATATGTTTAATATGATTGTCAGTCTTATAAAGCCGTTACATGTATGTGGAGACACTATGTGCTGGAATAATAAAAATTGGTCCTATTGGTTCCTATTTCAATTGCATCATTTCGGATTTTGTATTTATACTCGTGACACTTTTCACAACTTGCCTTTGTCTTTCTGGCCCAGGTCTTGGACTATGCTTGCTCGGCAAGCTTTGGAGTTTTAATTGTTTGACTCTTTATTCTTTTTATCATGTTTAAATTCTTTTGTCATTAATACTGAGGAAGGAACTTACGAAATTCAAAACGGCCGTATACTTCTAAATTATTGTCTGACATTTATACATTTTAGCGTTATTTTTACTTTTTCTTTGATTATAAAGACATTATCTACTTACATTAGGATTAAAAATTAAAAGAAGTCAAAGATTATTAAAATGAAAGAAATGTTATTAAAAATATACTTTAAAATTCCGAATAAATTAAAAGAAATCTGTTTCATACCAAATGCCCTGTTAGTGCACGAGTATTTAAGTACAACATAAAAAGAGTGTAAATACATGCTTCGAATTTTCATAAATTAAAAATTTATTTTATTATTTTTTTAAGTTTTTATTTATTCTTTGTTAATGTTAAGATGTTAGGACAGATCTGCGCGAGTTACCTTTTTAAAAACCACCTCTCTTTTTCTTTTCTTTTCTTTCTTTCTTTCTTTTTTAATAGAAAAAAAAATAGCAATATCTGAAGTACCACTTGTACGATAATAGCACAGATTTAAAGAGAGATTAGACCATGTGGTTAAACACGTAGGATTAGCTACCTGTCTAACTAAACTGACATTATTATTTTTTAATTACTTCGTTAATGATAATAATAATGAAGAGAAACATTTGTTTCACGTCTAAAATGCTAAAAGAACATTAGATATCTTGATTATTATTTTCCATTTTGTCTAATTTTTATTAAATTTTACTTGTTTATTCATTTAATATTTAATTTAATTTATTATTATTATTATTATTATTACTTGCATTTAGGCTTATTTTATTTTAGTTAATATAGTCAATAAGAAAGCTTAGATACGACGATTTATATATGTCGCTATATACATTTCTCCTTTTTAGTTGTATCTGTTTTTGGGAATAATAACCATGTTAGTGTTTAGGATTTTTTCATATGTTTAATAAACTCTTACAGGCTATATTTTTGGTTTTTACGTACACTCATGTCCATAAATTTAGGATAATTCAGAATCACAAAGGTATCGAACTTTAATACAAAAGTTTCACCTGTAGAATTACCACGCACATCTTCAAGAATAATATTCATATTATAGGAAGCCACCAGATGACTCCGATATTATGCCACAATGACGAAAGTGTAAAGAAGGGGTATATAAGGAATGGGAGCTAAGAAGGAAAATTGTTCACAAGCGTACTGTAATCCGACCAGTGCCACAACCGAATAGTTATGACACAGAGGATGCATGCGGATGATTTTTACTGTGGTAGAATTATCGGCCGACTGGAATGTGGGCGTACTCAGATAGAAGTATCGGAAGAACTTGGAATCACCCAAAGTATTATCTAGGCTTTGGAAACGATTCCAAAATGATAGAAATGCCAGTCGACGTTACAGTACTGTTCGACCCTGTGCTACAACGCCGAATGACGACCAGTATTTGGCAGTAACTTCCAAAAGAAACAGATGGAGCACAGCATCAGACCGGTCTCGTCAGCTGTCTGCAGCCACGAGTACCACAGTTTCAAGACAAACCGTGAACAGACGTTCGGGAGATTTTGGACTATATGCTAGCAGGCCTGCCAGATGTGTTCCGCTCATGGCAACGCACTATCGCCAGCGGTTAGTTTGGAATAGCGAACATGCAATGTGGACAGTGATACAGTGGACTTGTGTAATGTTTTCCGACGAGTCCAAATTTAGCTTGCAGTCTGTTTCACGTCGGATTTTCATATGGGGAACGTCAGGTACCCGTTACCACCAAGACAACATCACTGAACGACACCGTTACGGTGGTTCAGGAGTGCTCATTTGGGGTGGAATCATACTTGGCTCCAGAAAAGATACGTATGTTCAAATCGGAACCATGGCAGGCCAAATTTATTGGGACATCATTCTGAAACAACATGTACGTTTGTTTAGGGGTGCCGTGGGCCCGGAATTTGTGTATATGGATAACAATGCCCGTCGTCACCGTGCAAACATTGTAAACGAATGCCTACAATCTGAGGATATCACCCATATGGAATGGCTATCATTCTCACCTGACTTGAATCCGATAGAGCATGTATGGGACATGCTTGGACGACAAATTGCAGCTCTTCAATCATCTCCTACATGTGTACAGGAACTTCGGAGAGCATTACTTGCTCGCTCGATAATTTAATACTCAGCTCGATAATTTAATACTCAGCATGCATAGACGTATTACAGATTGTATTGCATCATCTGGGAGATATACAATGTATTAATCATCATACCAACCATGTAATGTTAAGTTTTTGCAAGGGAGATATTTTTTGTAATTGCTCCAGGGAGCAAAAATCGTAGTTTTTATGAACGGTATCCAAAATAAACCATCTTTTTTGTTCTTGATCTTTTGTTTAATAAATGGGCTTTATCAATAAGTCATGTTTGTTTTGCTTCTGAACCTTTATTTGCTGCAGCTAGCATTATCCTTAATTTATGGACATGAGTGTATTATGATGGCATTTCCATATTTGTTTTCTTGCATTCTACTTTCATTTTAACAATATACATATATAATTAATTTTCAGGCGAAAATAATTTACTAACACACACGCACACATACACACACACACACATATATATATTATTTTCGCTTGAAAATTAATTTACAATTATGAAGTTTTTAAAAAACAAAAAGATTAATGATCTAATAAAAAGTTAAATTGTTGTTAAGGGAGTAATATTTTGGGATACAATAGTACGGTCATTTTCTCTAAAATGTTATTAAGAGTTTAAGAAAATATGAAATAAGAATATCTATATTCCGGTATTTTAAGTTGTTGGGGCTCATTGCCTAATTTAGGCTTTCATGCCAGGATGGGAGCTCTGCTTGTGGGTATCTCTAAGCTATTCTACAAAATATTTACGAAATTCGGAGAAAACAACAGAAAACTATTAACAGCTGAGTGGATGAGTTCGACCGTTGTTCGAATTCTCTCCTTCCAGCCTTCCAGCTTCGAAAGCAAAATCTCACGGCCACTGATGGGGCCTTAAAATATTCCCTTCAATTATGAAAATCTGAAAAAATAAATTTAATTTCTAACTTAAAAATCACTTTTCCTGTCATATTAAAAAATTTTAAATTTTATCGACAGAAAAATAATTATATTTTTATTGTTAACGTACCAAATGAATTGGCAGCAAAAAACATATTATATATTAAATTCCTACATTTAATGAATTTATATATTATATAAGGAAGATATTATGTATAATATATATTATATTCAACACAGTATACACTGGATTACATTTTTTAATGAAAAGTCTCAAAACATTTAAATTTGGGTAATTTAATTTGCATAAAGAAAGTTACTAACAATTTTATGCAACAATATCTAGATATGTGTTAGAGTATTCGTTTATAATACGTATTTAGTACTTCTTTACAAACTCTTAGATTATTTAACATATTATTAATTCATTTTAAAAATAAGCTAGCTATGTTGAAGCATTATAACTGGGAATGAATTTATAAATTTTCAATATTTTATAATTAGTTGAGACTTTTTAAATTATAGATGTGTATCGCTTCTTGAAAATACATCTTCATTTGGACAGAAGCAGTAATAGTAATAATAAAAATAAATTGCGGTATAAACTCTACTTAGAAAGATAAATGTATTTTTATTGGAAAAGAATTTTTTTCTTAAAAACTATTGGGTTCTGAGCATCATTACTTTGACAAATGCTACTTTTTATCAGAGGAAAAATTTCAGAAAAATTTCACTTTAATCTAACATTATATGCGTATCCAGCTACATGTTTTGTTAAAGCTGTACCGTTATTCATCGAAAAAAAGAGGTCATGAAATGTTATTTAGAATATTTTAGAATTATATATATGTATGGAAATACTTATAATGATAAAGGCATTAAAGTGAAATATCTATAAATTATTAGTTCTATTGATTACAATTTGAAGATTTAAACAACTTATAAAACTGTCCTAAAACTAAAAAACAAAGTGTATAGATTGAAAATATTGGCAAGATACTTTTAAACTAGCAAATCCCTGCGAATTTATTTTCTTATTTATCTTTCAATTTTTTTTATTTATCTTTCCTGTCAGTGGATATGCGTCCAAATTAAATCAGCATAGGTTTATTTATTTATTTATTTATTATTATTATTATTTTTTTTTTTAACAATAACTATCAGGGAAAATTACAGCAGGGCAGCGCAACCAGCAAGTTAATAATTGTCGAATTCTAATTCGTAACAGTTTAACTCCGGACACAAATAAATAAATAAATAAATAAAATTCCGTGCATTTTTGCTTCGATACAGTGCCTACACAGGTAACACAGGTAACAGATAAACATATTTCTTTTCTTTCATTCTTTCTTTTCTTTCTTTCTTTCTTTCTTTCTTTTTCTTCCTTTTTTTTTTTTTTGTGTGTGTGTGAAATCATGTTCTGTACATTCATGGAAAATCTTACATCAAAACTTTTAACAAAACAAATATCTTCTTACCCATATAGAAGAAAGTAAAAAGATATGCTATAATCATCACAAAACTTACTTCTATCTTATCATATACAAATTACTGCAGTGTAAATTATTTATTAAAATTATTATTTATCAGATTTATTTTATAATGTGAGAGCATTTTCATCTCAAAAATTTATAACGCATAAGAAAATGCACAATAAATTAAATAATTATATTACTAAATATTGGAGAAAAGGCAATTTTGTGACGCGGTAGCTTAGAAAATGCGCTTTATTTTTATTTTTTTATTTTTTTATTTATTCTAAAAATGAAAATAATCAATAACTTTTTTTCAGAATATTTCAGATCTGTGATTCAACTATTTGTATTAAAGGTATTGACGAGTTCTTTTGAAAATTACTCAAATTTAAAAATTTTATAACACAGTAGGTCAGTACTTAACCCAGGGGAGGCAGAAAGCGATACTCATATATGTACAAAAATTTTATCCTGATTCACTATTCAATTATGTATATACTAGCAGGCTATGTCCGCTTCGCTGGTCCCTATTTTTAATGAATTATTATAATTAATGAATCCTCAAAATTGCATTATTTTTTATCATGTGAGAAAAAGAGACAAAAAAGTTCTGATCGGGAAAAATGTCGCATCGGGTTCCAAGTGCTTTCGGCAGCGCAGGTCATTGTGCGCTGCGCGCGCACATTTACGCTCGACACTCTTAATGAATCACTATATTATCGTAAGGTACAAAAATAAATATAAAATACGAAAAAAAAATTCTTCTCTCATCGGTGGAATAATCGGTCCTGGACCCCAATTACTGCGGCAGCGTATACAAGCGCGCACGGCGAGCGTGTCCTTTCGCCCACCGTTTCCGCCACTCTTAATTATTTTACGCTTTAAAAAATATCCGCAATCGTTTTCTAGGGCTTCTAAATCTACTAATACTAATTTCCAACGTTCTATCTGAATTTCTTTATTTTTTCCCCGGCGCCCGCACCCCTTCAAGCCCCTCGCAAAAATTCTACACTTTCGAAAATATCCGCATTCGATTTATCGGCCTTTAAAACCTAATAATAATTATTTTCAGTGCTCTAACTCTTATTTCTGTATTTTTGCCTCTTCGCCCCTCCCCTTCCCGTCTATCCTAATAATTTTACAAATTCGAAAATATCTACAATCGATCTGTAGGTATCAAAAAGCTCTATGTATCAATTTTGAACGATCTAACTCTATTTTTACTTTTTTGCCCCTCCGCCCCCCTCCCACCCTTCCTAATGAATTTACAAATTCGAATATATCCGCAATCGGTTTGTAGGTATCAAAAACCTCTATGTACCAATTTTGAACGATCTAAGTCTATTTTTATTTTTCTGTCCCACCGCCATCCCCCTTCCCGCCACTGCTAATAACTTTACACTTTCACAAATATCCTCATTCGATTTGCAGACCTCTAAACCCTACCTGTATCAATTTTGTACGGTCTAACTGTATTTCTATTTTCTCTCCATATCCACTCCCCCTTCCCGCCCCACTTAGTACGAATTTCTAAAATTCCAGAAATGAGTTTTTAGGTATTTGTGTGAGTTATTTTTTTTTCGATATAAAGGATTATTTGAAATCACGTTTGACCCCATTCCCCCTTTGGGGCTGATTTCCTAAAATTCCAGAACTTGGTTTTTAGGTATTTGTATTAGCTATATTTTAGAACAAAAATGTCTCGTATATTTGTTTTTTTGTTTGAGATATATAGGATTATATAAAATCACGTTTTGCACATGTGAAATCCCTTTTTGCCGCATTCCCCCTTCCCCTTGGGGACAGAATTTCTCAAATTCCAGAAGTTGGTTTTTAGATATTTATGTTAGCTATATTTTAAAGCAAATATTTTGCGGATATATCTGGTTTTTTTTTTTTATTTTTTTTTTGAGATATGAAGGATTTTGTGAAATCACGTTTCGCCCTCCCTCCATTGGGGAACGAATTTTGTAAGGTCGGTTCTTAGTAAGGCTCCTATATATACGAACTGGCGCATCAGGCATTTTGTTGCCTTAGGGTTGCCACATGTACCCAGCGCGTTTCATTGATAAATAAACGGCAGTCATTACTTTTACCGTCTTGTGTAACTTTAGAGTACTCATTTTATTATATTTCATAATTTTAGCTATATAAAGTACGATATGAGATTTGTTTAACGATAAACTGCTGTAATCACTCAAGAAAAGAACATAAAATGTGCAGAATTCCATAAGGTAATTTGAATAGAATAAAACAACATTACTTATATTTTCCTTTGTATTTCTGACATGTGATAATGTAAAAATACAGAAAAATGTGACATTTTAATCATTTTATTTATATTAATATTGATAAATCGATTTAAGGAGACCATTTCTTACAGTGTATTTGAGTTTTGGCGACATTTTGTATAAGAAACAGAAACAGCCCTAAGAACACATTTTATTTCCAATACCTCCACAGGATATCCTGATAATCTAATGTGAAAAAAATGTGTTGTTAGGAATATTATTGTTGTTTATTGCCTTTGTTTCCCGATCGTAGCTTCAGATGAAGATTCCTTAAAATCACAAGAAAACGATAAGGACGACAAGCGGGAATGCTGCCCTCTTCTGAGGCAAAAAAGACGGCGGCGATGCGTCGGCCTATATATTTATTTAAGAGGCTCTAGTTCTTAGTGGATGTCTACGTCATAGAATGAACATTGTCACAAAATTTCATGCTTCTAGGTCCAGGGGTTTGGGCGGGGCGATGATGAATCACTCACTCTCTCACTGACGCACTCAGGTAAGGCAAAGCCCCCCTTTTGAGTGATATACCCAAAGCTAATTAACACAAATAATCAGAATCAAGAAAGAACCAAATATTAATTTATTTTCAATGTAATCGATTGATTCAATACAGTATCCACAATATTTTGATTACACACACACACACTGACAGACACATAGACAAACAAAAATGATCAAATTGTGTTCAAGTCATCACAAATCATGGAAATCTATCGGAAATTGGAGGTCTAAAATTATTACGAATCTAATAATTTCTTATTATGTATATAGAAGTAAGTAAAAAAATGCGTGTTTTAATTAGAAGGATGAGAAATATTAGTAATCATTCAAGGACTTTTTTTATATGTTTTATAATAGGTTTTTATGTGTTTTGAACAGCTGATGCATTTGAACTGGAAAAAAACTGTTGAAACATCAGCATCTATTACGCAAAATGCTGTTCCACCTCAAAATTACTTATTGTATGATAATGTACATCAAAAAGATTCAAAAATAAACTATTCTAAAACTAAATTGTCTAAAAGATCACAAACGGATACTCGTCTTCACGGCGAATTTTCTGAACAAACTGAACCGAATTTGTTTTATGATCAACAACCAAAAATTGTCGCAAATGTCTATACACCTCAATCCAAACTTCCAATTAATCTACAATTTAAAGCAAATAGTTCTCCATTTTCAATTGATTCGGGTTCGTCGCTCTCTGCGATATCAAATAGTTTATTTCAGAAGTTAAAACATAATAATAAATATGGACAAATTCCCCGGCAAGTATCCATTAAAGCAATTAACTCTAAAGTGTCATTTACAGCCTATATTGAAATTGTATTTAAAATTGAATAGGAATTTTTTAAACATGTCTTTTTTGTGACAGATTTAGATCGTGAATCTATATTCCAAGGTATTTTGGAACTGGATTTTATGTATAAAAACAATGTCCATTTATTCTCTGCTGATGGAACTGTTATAAGAAAAGGTAACAATATAACACTTCTTGACTGTGGCAAAATAAATAATGATCTAAATCATCACATTCCTAGGGAACTTGTGAATATTTCCTGTGATGCTGAGTTTGATAGTGGAGGCCTAAACTGTCAGATCTCAGGAAAAATTCGAGAAATCCGGGAAATAAAGATAATTGTCAAATAGAAAATCTTTTGAATAAATATGCAGATATATTTGCCAAAGATAAATATGATATCGGAATCATAAACATGGAACCTCAAAGAGTGAGATTAACATCAGACTTAACAATATCATTGAGAGCATGTAAAACATCCCCAAAACAACACGAAGATTTTGACAATAAATTCGAGAGCTCTTAAAAGCTAATATAAATAAAGAAATTTCCTCTTCGTATTCTGCACCCGTGATGCTTGTTTTTAAAAAAGTTGAAAATAAAAGAAGTCGATTCTGAGTAGATTCCAGGAAATTAAAACAAATTACTAAATCAGATGCAGAACCACTGCCACTAATAGAAACTCTTATCGACAAGTTAGGTAGAAGCAGATATTTTTCGAAACTAGGTATTGGTTCAGTATATTGGCAAATCCCGATGATACCGAAAAACTTGCTTTTGTAACTACCAGTGGATTATACCAGTGGCAACGGTTGTCTTTTGGGTGGAAAAACGATTCTAGTATCTTTCAAAGAATTATACGTAGAATTCTCACTAACCATAAAATAAAATTTGCGACTAATGACTTTGATGACATAATAATATTTTCGGAAAGCATAACAGAACATTTAAATCATATCCAACAAACATTTGAAATTTCCAGGCAGGAAAATTTAAAATTAAAAGCGTCTAAGTGTTCTTTCTTGCTAACTAAAATAGAATTTGATGGGTACGAAATTTCTGATGGCATTGTAACTCCGGATAATAATAACATCGAAGTCATTAAAAAGTTAAAACCACCAACTAATGTTAAATCCTTACAGAGATTTTTAGGCACAATTAATGTTTATCATAAATTTATAGATAAATATGCAACAATTAGAAACCTCTTAAATAATCTATTGAAAAAAGACACAACTTGGCAATGGACTGATAAGTTTGAAATTCTGAAAAATTCTGTGATTTGTAAACCTATTTTGAAAATATTTAATTCTAAAAAAAGGTGTCATGTCTTTGTTGATGCTAGTCAAAATGGGGTTGGAGCTAGCTTAAAACAGCCAGATGTTTCCGGTGTCTTGCACCCAACAGCGTACCACCCCCGATCATTAAAAGATTATGAGAAAAAACATTGTATTGGATGTGTTAAATAAATTTTATCATTACTTGTTTGGGAAAAAAATTACCATACATACGGACCATGAGGCGTTAGTTTGGTTAAATGTGAAAAACTTAAAAGGTCGTTTGTTCCGTCGGTCCTTACAATTAAGTATGTATAAATATATTAAATATACAATAAACACATCAAACATTGAGGCTGATATGTTGTCTCGAGATATACCAGGAAATAATAATAATGAGAAATATATTGAAAAAAAAATGAAGGAAATCATGTTACACACCTCTTGAAATTAGATGAAATTCAAAAGGTGCAAAAAAAAAATGACAATTCAACAGGAAAATTCACTGAAATAAATATTATTTTATGCCATCGTAAGAAAGGTTTTTCCGAAATTGTTGTTCCATTTTCTTTAAGACATAAACTACTCATGAAAATTCGGACACCCATGCATTCAAAAAACACCTAATTTACTTACCCCTGTTTATTATTGGCAAAACATAACTACAGATTTTAAGAATTTTGTTAAACATTATCACATTTGTCAGTTGAATAAAAAACCACTTCAAAAAATGTTTGACTTATTACAATCTATGCCTCCAGATGATAAACCTTTTAAACTGATTGCAAATGATAGTATGAATGGTTTCAACTATTACAATTCCACAAAAAATATCTAACATTAATTGTAAATCAAAATACGAGACATATATTGGCATTTACCTTAAAGTCAATTACTACTGAAACTTACACTAATTTCCTTAAGCAAATTTTACAAATTCAAATCCCTAAAAGTATATTAAGTGTTAGAAATCCATCTTTTACATCATCTCATTTTAAGAAATTTTTGAAGCATAATAAAGTTAAACAACTCTTGACAAAAGCTCACAGACCCGAATGTAATGGTCGAGTTGAGAAACTCAACCAAACAAAAACTACGCGTTTGAGATGTAAAGTTAATGAGTCATCTAAGAAAGTCCCATGACCTAAACTATTAGAGGAAGTAATTGAAGAATATAATTCTACTCCTCATTCCGTGACAAAGTTTCCACCAGCGTATTCAATGTATGGAAAAATTCATTTTTCAAATCCTTTAAATAAAGATATTTATCCGACAATAGAGGAGGCTAGAAAATTAGTTGTTGAACGGATTAAAAAGCATCATGATATGAATAAGGTGCATTATGATGCCCGTTTTATGGATGTAAAATTTAAACCAAATGATTTGGTTATATATGAGGAGTTCAAATATCCTAATACGAGAAAATTGGTACAGCCATTCGGTGGACCTTATATTATCCTTAAAAAAATTTCTGAGGAAAATTATCAAATTAATAAGCCAAACATGCACACTAAAGAGAAAAATGAGATAGTACATGTCTCTAGATTGAGGAAATATAATGCACCTAAAAATTTTAAATTAGCTCACGAATAGGACTTTTTATTACATGTGAATAGATAAATAAAAAAACTATTCCCTATGAAAAATTTGAATAATGTTAATTCTATATTTTTCCATGTATTTCTTACATTTTTACATTCCATATATTTTTTGTATTATTAAATTTTATTTATTATTATTATTTTATTATTATTATTTGGTATTAATACTGAATTGTAAAAAAAATTATATTATGATGAAAGACTTTTTGTTTTTGTTTTTCCAATCATGATTATTTACAACTAGAGTTAAACATCTTGCTCAGTTTGCTATGCGCATATTTAATCAGTATTTTTATTATTTCTATTATTTCTATTCAGAGTATTTACTTATTATGATTATTCTTACATGCCCATATGCATATATTGTGTTTTTGTTTCTATTTAGTATAACTGTTATTGTAAGAGAAGAGATTGCGGACTTTTCTACCTCCCAAACTTGGCGATAGGGGGGGGGGGGGTATGTAATATAAAAAACCCTAATTAAGTATTTTTATATTGTTATAATTAATTAATACATTCTTTAATAATAATTCAAATCTGTTTTTTTAAATCGACAAATTCTACAAATTTCGGAGGAAATCATGGGAAAATCCGAACACCTAGGCTGAAGAGCTCAACATGGGATCAATCCTGGCACTACCCTTTTACCAGCTTTGAAAAAAGAACCTCTCAGATATCCAATCCCTTTATTATTTTGGAAAATTAATGTGCACTTTGTGTATTCTAATCACTTTGGAATAGTGAAATTAAATTTCGATAGACAGGCAAAAAAAAAAAAAAAAAAAAAGAAAAAAAGAAATCGAAGTATAATAAATTTCTTTTAGGCTTTATCAAGATAGATTTTATGCGATGTAATAATAAAATTAATGAAACAGATGTCTGCATATATTATTATTATTTACTTTTTATTATTTTTTTTTAACTAATTAATTCTTTTTGTTTAGAGAAAATTCTCCAAATGTTCCTGATTTGAGATTTTGTTTTCTTTTTAATTCTGAAGATTGAAGTTGAGGTTATTTGGCTTTCTATAGCACTGGGGTTACGCAATTTCCAACTAACGATTGTCATTAATGCATCCGTAAGGGCAGTCCAGAAATATGATATCACACATTTGATCCCTTTAGAACAGGATGGCACCTCCACTTCTGCAACAATTTTTTACGGAATAGGTAAAGCTTTGCAGCCCAAACACATTTTACACGTATCAACCACCATTAATGTATATCTAGACTATCGAACCCGCGATCCCCCGATTATGAGCTCGACGCTCTACAGACCAGGCTACGGCGCGTGGACCTACTCTTCTGAAATATGATGTAAAGTAAAGACTGCGATTCAACCTAATGACCAAACAGCAATTACCGCAGAATTTGAAGGTACGCCTGAACACGCTCTTTAAACCTTGATTGAAGAAAGTACTGGGATATAAGTAGTACAAGTATTACAAATAATAACCCGACAAAAAGCAAAAAATATTGCTCACATCTCAAGGACCAAACTTCAGTTGCCAAGTGCCAAGCTCGAAACCCGATTCAAGCATGGATATACGTAGCGATTCGGAATGCAATTAAATATGCAGGTTCCAGTCTGATGAGCCTAAATGAGCAAACAATGACCGTAAGGAGATACCCCAATTCAAGCCCTTACTGTTACTATACCAGGAATCATCAATTCGTAGCATGCCAGATTTATTATAATGTAAAAATTGATGTTAAAACTGATATAAAAAGCATGAAAAATGTACGATCAGAACCTAACAATAAAAGAAAAAACGGGGAATAAACTAGAAAAATTTTAGAAGAAGAGAAAAAATTATTAAGCAAGAAGTAAAGAAAAAGGCTTTAGAAAAGGGAAGAAATCAAAATGAAAGAAGGAAACGTTTCGAAGAACATATGAATTTAGCAGAAGTACTTTCGGTAATTAAAAATATACATATACATATATATATCAGTGGCGTATCGTGAGTGACGTTTTGGGTATGCTCCATACTGGTGGCTAGGAACAGCTCGTTATCATGGAAAGCTCGTTCATTTGATTGGCTGTTTAAATGTCGTAATAGCTACGTTGTTTCTCGAAACAAGCGAATTAGCCAATAAGATGCTTAAATATCAGTTTTAATGTACTGTTTCTAACTACTCATGTGGAGCATGCACTAAACTTCATTCACGATACGCCACTGATACATATATATATACAATTTTTTTTCTTTCTGCAGAATCATTTTTAACACTTTCCAAAAAGGTTGAAAAAAGTTAATGACTTCAGTTTGTCTGTTCGTCTGTCTGTCGGCACTCTAGCTTCCGTAAATATTTATGGGATTTTCTGAAACTGATATTTGTTATTCCATTTTACTATTGGATGTTCCTTATTGAAATGGAGTGTGTACCTCTACTGGTTTGTGTACAGGGACACCCGAAAGTTTTCCAAAGCATTGCGTTCTATGAGAAGTATTTCTATAAACCACATTTTAATACATTTACTGCACACAAATGTTAATGAAACTGATATATGTTATTCAAATTCACTATCGAATGTTTCCTATATAAAATGGAGTAAATTCTGCCAGTGGTTTGTGTACAGGGACACCCGAAATTTTTCCAAAGAATTGTGTTCAATGAGAGGTATTTCTAAAAACCACATTTTAATTCTATTACTGTACACAAATCTTAATGAAATTGAAATATGTTATACAAGTTCACTATCGGATGTTTCCTATTTAAAATGGGGTAAATGCCACCACAAGTTTGTGTACAGGGACACTCGAAAGTATTCTAAAGCCTTGCGTTCTATGAGAGGCATTTCTATAAACCAAACTTTAATAACTTTATTTTGCACAAACCTTAATGAAATTGAAATATTCTATTCGTATGCAGAAAGAATGCTTTCTATAGAATATACAATGATTAGCATTAGCTTTACAGGACCACACAAAAATATTTAGTTACATTAAAAGTTATTAATAAAAAATTGCTTAAATTGCACTTTCATTTACATCAAACGTTTTTAATAATTTCTAGTAATTGTTAAGAGTGAATATGATTTTAATTTGTGTATCTGTCTGTCGTCTGACCATAAGTCAGTCTGTCTGCCTGTCTCCGCGCTAACTCACTTAAATATTTATGGAATTTCTTGAGACTGATATACGTTACTCAAGTTCCCTACCGGATGTTCACTATTAAAAATGGAGTGAATGAGTCTCCTGGTTTGTGTACAGGGATAGCCAAAAGTTTTCCAAAGCATTGTGTTCTGTGGGAGGAATTTCATGAACCATATTTTAATACCTTTACTCTACACAAATCTTAATGAAATTAAAATATGTTATTCAAGTTCACTATCGCATGTTTATTATGTGAAAGAGAGAAAATACAACCACTGGTTTGTATAGAGGGACACTTGAAATTATTCGAATGCATTGCGTTCTATGAGAGGTATTTCTATAAACAAAATTTTAATAACTTTAAACAAAGCTTCATGAAATTTAAATATGTTATTCGTAAGCACAAACGTATGCTTTCTATAGAATATAGTATGATGAGCATTAGATTTACGGGGCCACGCAAAAATATTCAGTTACATTAAGAGCTATTAATAAAATTTTGCTGGAATAGCACTTTCGTTTACATTAAGCATTTCTAACAATTTCTAAAAATTTTTAAGTGGGATTATGATTTCAATTTGTGTATCTGTCTGTCTATTTGCCTGCTTATTTGCGTGTCTGTCTGGCCGCACTCTAACTTCCTTAAATATTTACAGAATTCTTGAAACTGATATATGTTATTCTAGTTCACTACCGGATGTTACCTGTTGAAAATGGAATGGATATCTCTACTGGTTTGTGTACAGGGATACCCAAAAGTATTCCAAAGCACTATGTTCTCAGGGAGTTATTTCTATAAACCATATTTTAATATTTTTAATACATACAAATTTTAATGAAATTGAATTATGTTATTCAAGTTCACTATCGGATGTTTCCTATGCAAAATATTTGAATACAACCATTGATTTGTATACAGTGATACTCAAACGTATTACAAAGCATTGAGTTCTGCGAGAGGTATTTCTATAAACCAAATTTTTCTAACTTACTTTTACCAAAGCTTAATGACATTGAAATATGTTATTCATATGCACAAAAAAATGTTTTTTTTAATATAGTATAATTAGCATTAGACTTGCAGGGCCACTCAAAAATATTCAGTTACATTAAGAACTAATAATAAAATTTACTGGAATTGTACTTTCGTTTACATTAAGCGTTTTCAACACTCTCTAACAATTTTTAAGTGTGAATATGAATTCAACTTGTGTATGTGTCTGTCCGATTGTCTACCTTTCTATAAGTCTGTTTCTCGTCCTCCAGTATCCATAAATATTCTCCGAATTTTTAAAAAATGTTATGTATTAATCAAGGTTACTACAAAATTTTCTCTATTTAATACGTTAATAGGTCCTGTACAACTACTTTGTGTACAGGGACAACCAAACAAATGCCAATAAATTGCGTTTTAGAACAGACATTTAAAAAAAATCAGATTTAAGTACAGTCGGTAACAAAGGTATCCGAACACTAGCAAAAATTCCCATATAAATTTAGATTTAATACTGTTTTGTTAAATAAATCCTTGTCGAATCATGTTCTTAGACTGATTAAGAACATGATTCGACAAGGAGTTATTTAACAAAACAGTATTAACTCTCCTTTTTTTATATAGAAATTTTTGCTAGTGTTCGTTTTTGTTTTTTTGTTACCGACTGTAACTTTCTACTGTAAAAATCATAAAGAAATTGACATGTATTGTTAATATTCTAATATAATGCTTTGTATAGAATATGACATGATTAACCTTCAGATTTACAGGGCTACACTATAATGTATTCAGACACATTAAGTTCTGCAATTATAATCTAATTGCTGATTTCCTTTCACGTTAAGCCTTTTTAAGACTTCCTGCTGCCATTTTTTCTTGAGATATGCTGTTAACATTCACGCAGACAGACATACACGCACACTGACACACACACAGACCAACCGCTAAAAACATGTTTTTCGGATTCAGGTGACCTTAAAACATTTAAATCTAACAAAATCTCAATTTTAAAAATTTCACCCTAAAACAATACTTTCCCTATGTGGGTAAGAGAAAGTAAAAAGAAAAAAGAAAAATGATAACTTTTTTACAAATTATCTGATATACCTGAATGAACCATTCGTTTTTAAAGTATTAAAATTTTTATTTTTTTTTTTTTTATTGAAATAAACATATGGAAAGTTTACACTCCTAAGGAGGTAAACTTGGGATTTTCACAATACAATACTTGTAATTGGACTTACTTGACAATTATTTGGCTAGTCCTTGACAATTATTATGAGTAAAATTTTCCCATTTTACAATGATTGGTTAAAAATAATCCTAATTTTGTACATTTATGCGAAATCTTTTTCAAATTACTTGCCAAAGAAATTTTATTATTCTTGAATGCAATTATAAATTAGTAAATTAATTTATATTAATGCTATTATTCACGTTATTAGTGAATATAATTATATTTGATTATTAGTTAATATAATTATATCACAAACTGAAACGTAGTATATGTGAGTTAAAGTATTTTCTTCAAGTTTTATGCTTTTTGCAGATGATTATTAAAATGGTGGAAATAAACCAAAAGAATAAACAATAATAAATGATAAATGATAATAAATAATAAATGATTCTAATAACAAAAAATTAGATGATTGATTAAGTTTATTACATAAATACATTATTTATAATCTATTTATGTAAATATTTGTTTACTTTGTTACCTAATTTATCTTTAAAATGTTAATATTTATGTACTTAATATTTACTTCTAATTATTATGTATTTTAAAGCTTGTTTCTATCAAATATCTGATGACGAGGTAGAGTTACCAAAAGTAGATAATGTATGAGATAAAATTGCGCAATTTGTGCTGTGTTAATTGATAGTAAATGATTTTTAAATTCTCAGTAATTTTTTCATGCTGTGAATATTTTTTCCTTTCAATTTTATTTTTATTTAATATATAGCTTAAAAAAATTAAAAGTTATTTTTAGAAATGACACTATACTGTAGAAATGTCTGTAAATTCACTCATTTATATGTTTATCCAGAGGCTATGTAAATTTACAATAATATTCAGTTTAAATTAAATAATCGAGATTTTAGATTTCCTTATAACAATTAAAAACAAATTTTTACTTCAGAAAACGCATTTTAAATCAATATTATACTCCCGCCAGAAAATTAATTAAAATAATAGTATCCATTAAATGAATATTTAAAATAAATATTTTTAACATATCTGTTTACTTTTCGCTATAATTTTGCACAAAAGTAGTAAGGGTAAATGTATTCCAGTAGATTTTCTGTTGACATTTTGTACAGTGTAGATCTTATGCATAAATAACACTTTATTTTGTTAGAAGGTAACAGGCCATAGTCTCGTAAGGTAGTAACGTATCACTCAAAAAATCATTTCTTGTTTGTTGCATAAAAATAATTTTTTCGTTATTATGAAGTTTATTACAGCGATATATATTTTAAATTATTAGAAACAAATTGCACTGTAAAAAAAAGAAAGAAAGAAAGAAAGAAAAGAAAAGTGAAATGTGATATTAGTAAAATTTAAATTTTTTGAAACAATGAGAAATGAAGTCAAATATTAAAAGCAGAAAAAAAAACAAAAACAAAAAAAAAAAAACAAGAAATTCAAAATATCTTTCAAATTTGGTTGTTTTTAAGTGTTTAAAACTATTTAGTATCTCCCAAGAGTCGAAATTCGAAAATAATAAATACATATGACGCTTAAAATTTCAGTGTTAACGACGTTCTTATAAATCACTCTATCCTTCAAGGAAAGCAAATAAGCTCTATCATCATCTTTATATCTTTATTTACATGACGATGTATGTATATGTATGAATTTCTCGAACAATTTGCCTATCAATCCGAATGATAGAAATTCTTCTTCTGGGCATTTCAAAAGTACATTTATGAGAACACAAAGAACACAACCTATATCGAAGCAATATGCCAGCAGTTTGAGAAAAATAAAATTTCACTTACTTCTGTTACCTGGCAAATGAAAAGCAAAAAGAGTTAAATAAATCTAGAAAATGAGTTAATTCTCGAGCCGTTCTATTATATTTTTAAAAGTTCCATATGTAGAATTTAACAACTTTCATCTATAGGAATTTTAAATATAAAAAATTACGTATGAAAAATTAAAAAGTGTAATATAAAATGAAACAGAAGAATATTTTTGTTTTCTAAGTAATCTATATGTTAATACGCAAACATAAATTTTGTCATATATTTTTAGCCTGTTTTAAAAAGAGGAGGGGCTTAAAGTAGTATCGTTTGAAAGGTATGTTTAATGCGTGTTGAAAAAAAAAATCTTATGATGACAAGAAGGCATACAAAGTTACATTTATTTTTGCACACTTTTTAATTTTATACACGTAATCTTTTGTATTTAAAATTCCTATAGAAGAAAGTTGTTAAATCTATATGCACACTTTTTTTTTAACTGCACGATATTTAGCTTATTTTCTGGAGTTATTTTCCCATATTTATTTTCGAAAATCTTAAACATATCATCGTCACATGTGTGAATCACTTTTTGTCTTTGCTTTATTCTAACTTTCTCTTATATTTTTCCTTTTAGCAATAGAAGTACATATATTTTATTTACATTACATTATTTTATATTTTATCTAACTTTTAATTTCTCTGGTAGCAGAAGTGGGTATAATTTTATTTTTTTTTCAATCTGTTTACATATTGTTTCGCTATAGACAGTGTTTTTTGCTATTGTACTGCCCAGAAAAAGAAATCTGATAGGGCGGATTGAAAGGCAAATAGATGGAGAAGTTCATGGGGATATGCATCGCTATGTAAATAAAAATGCTAATATATAAATGTCTATATATGTATATATATACACTTAAGAATAGAGTAATTACTGAGAACATTGTTTATAAAGAAATGTTCACTTTCTGCGTTTATTATTTAAATGATTATTTAATATATATATATATATATATATATATTATATATAGGTCCAATTTCGACCAATTGGCGATACTAACAGATATAAAATCATGTACAAAACAGAATTTAAGTTTGGGCAACAGGATATATATATTACTTTTCTTCCATATAAAGGTGCATGCGGTAACTCTGTTGTTTTCCTTAGTAACGGTTACTATATACATTTCCTAAAATTTCTTTCACACGATTTCTTTTGATTTTACGTTAAATATATATTTATTTTTTAATTCATGTGACAAAAAAAAAAAAAAAAAAAAAAAAAAAAAAAAAAAAAATATTCAGTTTATTTAAATACACAAAAAGTGTAAAAAAAAGAAAAAAAAAAAAAGCTGATTTTTACTTCAAAAATTGAAGTTGCGTTTCCTAGCAACGGTTATTATATTTATTTCTTAAATTTTCTTTTGCACGTTGTAACTGAATTTTAATTTGGTACTTTTTTATTTGTTGCTAGAACGGAAAAAATTGAGTGGTCTGTCTGAAAGCAATATTTTTTTTTTTTTTTTTTTTTTTTTTTTGTAATACAGGTATTTTTGCCTATCTCCTTGCCCTCATA
The DNA here is from genome assembly GCA_963930645.1 of Salticus scenicus. NCBI lineage: Eukaryota > Metazoa > Arthropoda > Arachnida > Araneae > Salticidae > Salticus > Salticus scenicus. The sequence continues at coordinate 200,292,961 of OZ005657.1, read as the reverse complement.
TGAGAAAATTTCTTTTTCTGTAACCCATGTTAAAAATACCTTTCGAAAGGTACTATGGCTGAATATCACATAAATGTGCATTTTAGTGTTTCAGGTCTTTATTATTAATTTTAAGCAAATAAATTGTAAAATTTTATTATTATTATTTAGAAGTACCTTTTTAAAAAAGCATCAAATCATAAAATGTGAGTTTATAGCAATTTCAGTATTTTTTAGAAAATTTTAAACCTTATAACCGTCATTTTCGTGACTGTCTCCAAGACCAAATGTTTACATACAAAGTATGTTTTTTACTAAAAAAAATAAAATGATAATTATAATAATTGTTAATTCTTGTAAAAAAAACTATTTGTTTTCAAAGGAAATTTTTTTTTTCTTTTTAATTACGTTAATTTTCATGCATGTGTAATTAAAATGCTTGTATGCAAGTCTTCACGTCATTTTCGTGACACATGAAAATAACTTCATATATCATCGAGGGATGGTGCCACCATTCACTTTTTTTAAAGTTTAAGATCAGAAATCAACATTGACGATATGTGGGGGAAAAAAATCTCAAGAAAATTGAAAACAGGTAAGAGTTAACATTATTTTTATTGTTTACATGCTGTGCGTACTTTTATTGCTTGTCATTTTCGAGATGCATAAAAAATAAAAAAATATTATTATAAAATTTAGAACAAAGTTTTATTTTAATATAGAATGACGACCAGAAGAAGAAAATGTGACGATATCGGCTTAGTGAAAGCATGTTTTTCAGTACAGAACGAATTATTGACGATTTGTCATTTTCGTGACGGTCATTTTTGTGACGTCACGAAAATGACATTTGTTGGAGATTTACTATTTTGTAAGCCCTGGATTTAAATAATTTTTTATTTTGAATTAAAAGATTTGTTGGTGTAGGATAAGCTTTATATTTAAATATTTAAAGTACTTTCCGGTATCCAGGTAAATATAAAAAAATTACATACGACATTAATATTAAGATACAATTAAAAAAGCAAACTTTTATTTATTTATTTTATTTTATTTATTTATTTATTTATTTATTTATTTATTTATTTTTTTGCCCCCTTTAAGGTGTCATTGAGAATGTTACTCAAAATATTTTACTTGTGTTATTTATGGCAAGATGCAGAAAAAATAATTTGCATGGCTTGACAAAGAGGATGTCCATGAAATTCAAGTGCCACATATTCTGTGCAAAATTAGGAATTCTCCTGAACCTGCTTCAAATAGATATTTTAAACTTCAGGATGAAGATTTTAATAATGTTCAAAATGCTTTTTCTGACTTTAATTCAGTTAATCATTAAACTTGTAACTATAAGGATTTTAATACAATAAAATTGCTTGATATTCTCATTATTGCTCTTTCTTTTCCCTTCACAATCTTTTCTCTATTGTTCTAATATGTTCCATTTTCAATATTATATGGTCCTATTGCATTGACAAACAATGTTATTTCAGTGAAAAATAGTCATTTTGACAAATATTGTCATTTCAGTGACAAACAGTCGTTTCAGTGACAAACATTGTCATTTCAGTGACAAACCAGTCATTTCAGTGACATCATTTTTTGACATCTTTAAATGCTATAATTAAAAATTTAATGCAAGTAAACTAATTATTTCCAGTTTATAGTCAAGAGGTATGCAGTCTATGATATTTCCCATTGATATAATTTATGTTTATAAAAAAATAAATTTAAATTTATTTATTTATTTATTTATTTTTTTAAATTTAAAATTTTTGGGTTTTTTATTTTATTTTATTTTTTAAAATGGGAAGAACTTTTTAGAAAAGCCTAAGTCTTGTATTTTTTAATGAATCTGAACCACAAAAAAAAAAATTTAAATGGTAATTTTGATTTTATAAGATAATTAAAATTATAAATTTTTATTGAAAAATTTCAATAAAATTTTAAAAAATTATGTTCGATCTCTGTCAAACTCAGAATTTATTTAAGATGCACTTACGGACTTATTTTCAAAAATTCAAATTAAAATACAAAGTTTGAAAAAAAAGTTTAAAAAAATCCAAAATGCACACTTATGTGATATTCAGCCCTATATTAAAGTCCTTCCTCTTACTAAAAATATGCTAAAAACGCACAACAAATTTCAGGTTTGCATATTAATATACAAATAAAAGCATGCTGTAACTGTGTTGCTTTCCTCAGTAACGACTATATTCATTTCTTAAAATTTATTTCACACGATTTCTCTCAATTTCAATTTAAATATATTTTTTAAAGTGATGTCACAGAGAAAAAAAAAAGAAAAACCTTTTTTAACTGGTTTAAATATACAAAAAGAAAAAAGAAGTAAAATATAAATAAATAAGTACTGATATTTTATCTTAAATTATGAAGTTATTTTCCTTAACAACGGTTACTATATTTATTTATTAAATTTCATTTTGCACGTTTTATATCAACTTTAATTTAACATTGAAAAAATTAACTTTATCTATTTATCAAAAAAATTAAATCGTAACCAGCCCCTCAGATAAACATGCAGGTACAAATAATGGAATTTTTCACATGCATTTATTTTACCATTTTTTTAATTTTTTAATGTTCACATATAAATATATTGATTTTCTTTCATAGAAAAAAAAAGTTTTGACATTGCTATCTTACTAAAATATTCAAAATATGATTCTTAAATCCCACTGAGCAGAAATCTTTAAATTTTTGTCTTTAAAAATATTTTTAATGCAGAAAAGAAATATATATAGTTTTTCATAAACCGGATTTAAATATAGGGGAGAAGGGGGACATTGTGCACAATTGGCTACTGTGGACAACTTTAATAATTCTGCTCTTATATAATCATTCAAAATTTCCCTATAAGATTTTGAAATTTGGTCACACTGGTATTCACTTCCATGAGCAATCACATGATAATATAATTGTTAGTGTAACAAAAAGAATATTTTTATGGGGAAAAAACTGGAAAAGTAAGTTTCTAATTTGCTTTTCAGTAGGATATTAGGCTATTTCACTTCTATTTTTTAAATAATAAATGATTATATTCAATACATTCACCCCGCGACAAAAAGATATTTACAAAGGGTTTTTTCTTTAATTTTTCATAAAATAACATTATCTAAATTGTGCTTATCATTTATTATTATCATAAAATAACACTATTCCCGGACTAATTTTTGTTTTAAGACTAATTTAGGAAAAAACTTTTAATTTAAGACTACACACAGCGACAAAAAGATGGGAACAAAGGTTTTTTTTTTTTTTTTTATGATTATTTTGAATAGGAATATTTTAAATATGATTAAAATATTTAATATGTTTTTGATATAATATTTTGTTATGATAATAAATGATCAGCACAATTTAGATAATGTTATTTTATGAAAAATTAGAAAAAAAAAATCCCTTTATTCCTATCTTTTTGTCGCGGAGTGTAGTCGTAAATTAGAAAAATTTTAGTCTTAAAACTTTTCTAACATAGTCTTAAACAAAAATTAGTCCGGGAATAGTGTTATTTTATGATAATAATAAATGATAAGCACAATTTAGATAATGCTTTTTTATGAAAAATCAAAGAAAAAACCCTTTGTACCTATTTTTTTGTCGCGCGGTGTATTTTGATAGTTGCATTTAATCAGAATGGATCATAAAAATCAGTATAATACTTAAATGTAGAAAGAGTTTCAAGGGGCTAGTATTGGCACTTTTCATGAATAATTTTGTCCTGATCAAGTTTCTAGAAGAAGAAAAAAAAACTGAATTGTGTATTTAATACACATGTTTTTTTCTTCTGAAAAATTGTACATTAATATCTATGAAATTTATCTATCGCTTCACAATACTATTATGAAGCGATATATAAATTTGATAGATATTAATGAATAATTTTTAAGAAAGAAAGATGAACAAAGCAGCTCCTTTAGGAAGCAGAGTCAATCATTGTTCATGTGTTAAAAATGCTATACAGTAGAGTCTCGGTAATTCGAGGTGGACGGGACCGGACGTAGCTCGAATTATTGAAAACTCGAATTATCAAAAATGACAAAATTAATAAAATAGAAATAATATGTAAACACAATTTTTAAATTTAAGTGTATATTTCAATTAAAAAAAAATGTACTTACATAATGCTATTACATTAATTTCTGAAGATAAGTTAATTACATCTTAAAGTAATTGTCAATTGTTTTCTGTTTAAATACATTGTTCCTTTTACGTGCGGCAATATCACGCCATCTTCTGAGCATCACATTGTCGACTGGAGTCGCTTCCGGCTGTTGTTCTACGTATCTCATAGCAGCCTCTAGCGCAGCAAGACCCTCGCTGTGACTCATACGTGGTGTGGAATCATTTGTTACGTCCTCCTCCTCACTATCATCCTGCTCTACTGAATTAATCATATCAACTATAGCTGCATCCGTAAATTCTAGTTGGTCGTCATTATTTTGCCATTCTTCCACCACAGAAATACTATCTGTGTTTTCGCACCCTGGGATTTTTTTAATAAAATTAAACAACGGCATATCATCTTCACTAATGTCCTGATTAGTATTGTTTTCTGCCCCCTCGTTCTTCAAAATTTTATTCCAAGATTTCTGAAGAGTCTCTGAGGTTATTTCATCCCATGCCCCAGCCACCCAATACACAACGTCTTTCACGGTAATTTTTTTCAAAACATCTACAATGGTTTCTTCACCTTCTATGTATTCTAGAAGAGATTGCAGCAATCTACGGCGATACTTTTTTTTTAAGCATTGTAGAATTCCTTGATCCATGGGCTGAATTAAACTAGTTACATTTGGGGGTAAAAACATGGCACGAATTCCATCGCAATTTAATTCATCTTCATTTGGATGGGAACCCGCGTTATCAAGCGTCAAGATGGCTTTACAAGGTAGATTTCTTTCTTTCAAGAATTTTTTAACTTCTGGAACAAAATCGGAGTAAAACCAGTCTTTAAATATCTTTTGCGTCATCCAAGCACTTTTTTGGCTCTTATACGTAACCGGTAGAGACGATACACAAATATGTTTAAAGGCTCTTGGCTTAGTCGATTTTCCGACAACAACAAGTTTCATCTTATGATTTCCTGAAGCATTTGATGTCGCGAGAACTGTCAATCTCTCTTTGCTCTTTTTGTGACCTGGAGCACTTTTCTCTTCACGTGACGCGAGTGTCTTAGAAGGTAACATTTTAAAATTAAGGCCAGTTTCATCGCAATTATAAAGCTGGTCATTTGTAAGTTTTTCATTTTTTACTATCTCCTGTAATTTCTTGCAGAATTTTACGACGGCTTCAGCATCAGCAGATAATTTCTCTCCACACATCTCTAGTTGCCGAATGCCGTATCTTTTTTTCCACTTGTCAAACCAGCCTACACTAGCAGTGAAATTTTGATCTCCCTCTTCAAATTCTTTTTGAAACAGCAAAGCTTTTTCTTTTAGAATGGGACCTGAAAGAGGGCATCCTTTTTGCCTTTGTTGGGTAAACCACATAAAAAGTGCCTCGCCTGTTTTTTCATAGTCAGATTTTTTCAAAGATTTTCTATCCAATGATACGTCTGAGCACTTGTTACCGGAAAACGCTTCTAATTTGCTTCTGTTTCTACGCCAATCACCAACTGTGACTTCACCTACGCCATATTCGACTGCAAGTTTTTTAAGAGTTTCCCCCTTATCCAGTCTTTTTAATGCTTCTAATTTCACTTTTAATGGAACGAATTTCCTTTTCCTTTTTGTAGAATCCATTATGGAAAAACAATTACGTTTCTGTAAACAGAATTAAAAAATCTTTCAAAAGTGACTTAAATTCCGCGAGCTAGTACCGAACTAATCGAACTGCACTATTTTTAGAATATGGAAAGATACATTTGGAGAAGTGGAAACAGGTGATTGGCTGAAATCGGATTGCACAACTTTCTCTCCAAATTGAAATAGCACGATTCCCTCCCCCCTCCTCCAAAACGCGCACCTGCAAAGAATACAAAATGCGTTTTCTTTGAGTGGAAGGATTTCTTCTCATAGCATGAGACCGGTGAAATAACAATAAAAGATAGAAGTAATTTTTTCCTGTGTTGGTCTTTTTTTTTTTTTTTTTTTTTTTTTTGGTGAGTCGAATTTAACTCGGATTTATGGGAAACTCGAACAATCGAGACTCGAATTATAGAGACTCTACTGTACTTTACTGGGAAATAAAAGTTTTCACACTAGCCCCCCTTCTCCCTCACAAGGTGAGCAGAGAACTGTTGACGCTATTAGCCTTATACTCGAATTACAAAAAGTTTTCTCATTATCTCCAGTTATTTTGTATGGTGAAGGTGATAATAAGGTTTTTATGGTATATATTTTATAAGGGGCAATATAATTAGAAATATCTTTTTCTGTTGACCATGTATACAACAATTTTCAGTTAGTAAAATAAAGTTCTATCTTTGAAAAGGCACTTGTAAAACTTTTCGCAACTTTAAAATTTATATTTAACAAATTATTTAATGTTCAAAAATAAACATTTTGGAAAAAAAAAATAATAATAATTAGAATTAGAATTTTTTGATTGAGGGGATGAGTATTGTTTGTTTTTTATTGTTTATTGATAACATATATACATCAGATTTGTATGCTTGACTCGAAGTCCTCTTGTAAATCTTCGTCAGATAAAGAGAGATAGCACATGATAGAATTACATTGCGAAGAATTAGAAAAACACCCAGGGCCAGCACGGGAATCGAACCCGCTTTCCTACGCTCGAAAGCGATTAGCAGTGTGGTGATATAACCACTCGGCCACGGAGGGCCCAGAGGATGAGCATAAATTGAATAAAACTTTCATATAAATTTTTTTTTTTTTTTTTTTTTTTTTTTTTTGCAAGAAATAGATTTTTTGATTATGTTTTCCATTCCTCCGGTTAGTTATATGAATATTTAATTATTTTAATTTAGTTATTGTTTATTTATTTATTTCAACTCTCCCTGTCATAAATTCATGTCCAAAATTATATTTTTAAATGCATGTGAAAAGAATAAGGTGTATTACACTAATAAAATCATTAAAACGCTAATCAGATATGAAACGTGGTTTATTTTAACAAAAGAAAAGTGTAATGAATTAATAGATATATAACTTTGACAGTTTATACTACAGATGCTTGGCCCACCAGCGGCCGAGCGGTTCTGCGCTCAAAGCTGGTAGATGGGAGGTGCCGGGTTCGATCCCAGGTCGCGCTCATCGACCTAGACGTTCGGAGTTTTCCGTGGTTTCCTCCGAAACTCGCGTAAATACGGGCTAGGACCCCTTAGAAAGACCCCCACGGAGGGCATTCCTCCTGTAGGCCTAGGACACATCAGGAGTCAATCGGCCTTAAATCCTACAACCAACCAACCAACTACAGATGCTTGATGAATTAGCTAAATTAATTTTGTCACGACAGAAATTTAACCAGACCAGGATGTGAACCGCGGTCTTTTAGCTAAAATTGCCGACACTCAATAAGTTAAGCTAATCCGATTGATATCTGCTCGGCATTTTTCACAAATATGGAAGTTGGAAAATTTTCATTCATTCTTGAAATACAATGCCAGGTTTGTAGATGAAGTTTTTATTCCTTTATTTACTTTAGGGTCGCTTTTCTCAAATCAAAATAATTTTAGTATTTACATCAAAATTCTATATTATTATCTTCTTAAGTAAATGTAAGTATTATTTATATCCCCATCGGGATTAAATCGGCACTTTTAGGTCTGCTGTGATTTTACTAAAATAGGAGTGAGAGATAAAATCGGTTCTTTATACGTTTTATCGCTAGCAGTAGCGTACCTTTGATGTCACTCCTTTTAGAAATAGAATTGTTCTTGTTTGTTTCAGACTCTTATTGGAAAACGAAATATTTTTAAGTATTAATTAAAATTGCCAGTTCCAGACATTAATATATTCTTTTAGCTTAAATTTGTTTTAGAATGATAGTGAGAAATTTTAAAACAAAAATAATTAAATAGGTCGATTTACTAAAACAACGGTGACCATATTAGAATAACATTCTAATAAAAAAAAATTACATATATACAATTACGATAGTATATTGTTTATTCTAGATAAGTTAGATTATAAAGGTAATAATTATCATGAAAATTATTATAAATATAATTTCCTTGCTACGATTTTTTATAACTTAGAAAAAATCTTTCAAAATAGATAACCATATGTCCTCGAATTTCGAGGACATATGGCCAACCTAACAAAAATTAAATTTGAAAATATAATATAATATCATATATTTATATTAAATTTCAAATATGACTAAATGAAAGAAAATATTTGAACACTTTCTATACCATATTTGTGTATTTATTGTTATTTTATGTGAGGTATAGTATTAAAAGTAATTAATTGCTTTACTGTGTTTTGTAATGAATGCTCCACTGCATATGACAGGATAGTTGGAACCAAATATAATGGTGAAAATTTTTGTGCGCGTTAAATATGTAAAAATAATGATAGCTCATGTCAATATTACATTTAAATGTATAAGTTATACGTTTAAAAAAATAAATTATACTTCTTATATGTAAAGTAATGCATTTTTGCGATATTTTCAGGGACCTGCCCAGACGAGCATAGGAAATGGGTATTATTAATAGAAGAAACTAAATTACTGTTGACTTCAGTAAAATAAATGTCATGTTATATATATATATATATATATATTTCAGAAATGTAAGTTAAGCTCCCATTTAAGTATTTTAAACCACTGTTTTGCACAAATGATTGGAAATGTTTGGATTTTTACTTTCCGAACACTATAGTGAGGAAAGTATTGTAATCATGTCAAAAATCCAAATTCGATATTTTGATGTTTCTATACGTTTCGAGGTCCAACGAGTCCGTTTTCACTATTTTTACGATGATGTATGTATGTGTGTGTGTATGTATGTGTGTATGTATGTGTGTATGTATGTGTGTATGTATGTGTGTATGTCTGTGAGTGAACACGCTAGCGTCTAAACGCTTTGTTCGAATAAGCTGAAAGTTGGTACGTATATTGTAAGTCACCATAGTAAGAACCCTATAGATTTTGGTGAATCTAGCACTTATAGTTTTTTTACAGGGACACAAAGAAAAATTCTTTATCATTATGGCCAAGGGACCAAAATCTTAAAAGTGCGATAGCATCTAAACGCCTTATTCAATTGAGCAAAAACTTTATACACATATTATAGGTCACAGATACTCAATCTGTATACATTTTGGAGAATCTAGCACTTATAGTTTTTTTACAGGGACACAAAAAAACATTCTTTGCCAAATTTTTAAAAGTGTGATAGCGTCTAAACGCCTTATTAATCTCAGCGAAGAATTTGTACACATGTTATAGGTCACATTTGAACCAACTGTATAGATTTTGGTGAATCTAGCACTTACAGTTTTTTACAGGGACACAAAGAAAAATTCTTTATCTTTATGGCCTATGAGACCAGCGATAGCATCTAAACGCCTTATTCAATTGAGCTGAAAATTTGTATGAATATTATAAATCACTGTTGCACTAACTATAAGCATTTTGGTGAATCTAGCATTTATAGATTTTTACAGGGACACAACGAAAAATTCTTTATCCTTATGATCTAAGGGCTCAAAGTTCAGTAGCGTTAAATAAAACCTCGTGTGATATATAGAGAAAAATACTCAAACACTCTGTTAAGGTTTTCTCTTTTTTGTTTGTTTAGCAACTCCTCTTTCTTTATTTTATCTACAAAACTGTTAGTTACTCAATGTTCGGAAAGTCGAGTGGAGTCACTCCAGATTTTTTTTCTATACAATAACGTACTTATCATCTTTTGCACATATTTATACCACCATTTAAAAACAGATTTGTTTGTCTTATTTAAAAATTTTAGTTTCTAAATAAAGCAAAATATTTTTCTACAAAAAAAGTGTTTTTCAAAAATGGCTAAATTTTGTCAGCTATGCAGTTCGTTCACGCAAGGTGTTTCGTCATTATCTACACAAATATTAATGAATATTTCAATTTATTGATACATTCACTAAAACGGGTTTCGCCACTCCAAACCAAATAAAGAATTTCATTTACGAATTCAAAAAATATATTAATTTAATGTACACTCTGTTGCAAAAAAATATATGCACTCAGAAAAAATGAACCTCGGCAACAAAAATTGACATGAGGTTAGTGTTCGAGTAGATAAACAAATGATCAAAATTTGACGCGAAAAGAGCGTTTTATTTACGAGTAGCAATTCCAAAAATATGAAAATCAGCAGGGGTAAAGCCACTTCGGGCAGCTATACAAGTCGATACTCGGTAAAGCAGAGACAATTAAGTGGCCGATCTCCCTTTGCAATAGATTTTGCCACAAATGTTGCAACTGCTCAGCCAGTGCAGATGTTTTTAGAGCGGTTGGAGTTGCTTACCCTACATGTCTCAAACACATTCAATTGGCGAAAAGTCTGGAGAGGCCATTCAAGGACCTTGACTGCCACACCAGGCATTACAGTTGGTTACTGCTCGGTAACCAATGCTGAACTGAACCACTGACATCTCCTTCTCCACTAACGTAAGCAGCACTGAGAGAAAAACGGATTCGTTGCTATAAATGATATTTTTCCAATCACTAACCAGCCTCTCAAAGAGCGACATCATTTCAGACGACACTGCCTCTGGTGAGGTATCATTAGCAAGCGTCTTAATGCACATCGATACCTGAGCCCAGCTTAACAGAAGGGATACCATCGTCTCCGAATAGTATCCCTTGATATTATTGAATCCCTGAGAGTGAAAAACTGGCATTGAATCCCTGATAGCGTCACTGTTGGTGTGGACGTGGTTGGTCTTATGACTAAGAGGATCTTCTCACACATTAGTGGCCCGAGGACATCCGGAACCACTGCGACGGCTGATTCTGCCTTTTCTAAGCCACTGATTCCAAAGTCTGGCAACTACCATATTGCTTCGACCAATATGAGGGCCGATTCATCTGTTCGACCAACCAGCCTCTCTGAGGCCTATGATGCGATAATTCTCAAAGTCAGAAAACTATTCATACTGGCACCGAGTACGCTTAAAAGGCATCTTTAGTTACAGTGCTGTTTATCTAAACTATTAGTCCGGTTCTAATTTCACGTCACTGGACACACCAAACATATAAATGCTACTCTCTGCGCAGTTTATATGTGTGTTGCATGCTTCCACATTGCTCTCTGGTGCTACAAAGTACAGCATTTGCATAACACAGCGAACTACATTTGAATGCCGAGTTTCGTCGGACATGCTCAAATTTTTCTGGGTGCATATATTTTTTTTGCGACAGAGTGTATTTAACGAATTTTACTATCCATATATTTCAAATATTATATTAATGTAATAATATTTATTATTATTTAATTAATTATACATTATACATAAACTACACAAATGTAATTTAATTATTCTGACATATTTAATAAATTTTATAAAATATTTTTATTTTTTTATTTTTTTTTCACTGGCAAGAAAAACAGGAAACACGGTTTAGTTTCTTTTCGTTCTTCCATAACGTGAGAAACCCATACGTCCGGTTTCTAAAATATTCAAATATTTTAAATAGCAACAACAGAACATATTTTAAAACAATTTAGCCTTTTAGTGGCAATACAAGAATTATAATGGCTGAAATCATGGGTACAATTATCTATGAAATCTAGAATGAGCTTTTTAAATCACCCAATATATACATATTTACATAATTCGAACCAATCAGCATTTTAATATAATAATAATCAAATAAAAAAAATAAATCTCGACAATTAATATCATTAACCCGATCATGCAGAAATTTCACTATTAAAATATAAAAAAATAAAGGAATATACGCGATGCATATGAAAAAAACGAGTGGATGCTGATGAGAAATAGCTTCTGACTTTATAGCAGTTTCAGTTCTACATGATAATAGTTTGTATTTTAAGTGAACCTTTGTATCTTTAAAATTTTACCTGACAGGAAATTACTTATTATTTTCTTTTTAAAACAAAATTTATATCAGGAATTTTATCTATTAATACTTAGGTTATTTGGATTTTTATTATTCTTACTATTTATGTTTTTTTTTTTTTTTTTTTTAAATCGATATGTCTATTTTTCTCTGGTTATGCATTTTCTAACTCGTACACTACTTCTTCTCCTCCTTCTCCTCCTTCTCCCCCCCCCCTATAATCACATATTACTTGGTGTTACAGCAAACATCAGATACGTAATATATATACACACCCCTGTACACACACACACACATATATACACTCATGGACAAAAAAATTAGCGCACCAAGAAGGAGTCGTCAAAATGAAACGAAATTTTATATACGTAATGACTACTTTGATATAAGTAAATGATTAGAAAATCAGAGAAAAAGGATAATTTATTTCGGAGAAAAAGGCAAAAAAACGGAGGATTTAATACCCTGTTGGACAGCCTCTAGCGCGAATGCACGATGCGATACGATCAGGCATTGAGGCATACAAGTTCTGTATGACGTCTTGAGACATTTCGTTCCATATTTGCTGTAACCTTGCCTCTAGTTCGTTCAAACTCGTGGGATGCCCAACTCGCCGTCCCAAATGATCCCAGGTATGCTTGATTGGAGACAAATCTGGGGATCGGGCAGGCCAAGGAAGGGTAGTAACAGTGCGGAGACAGTCTTGTGACAGCCTTGCCGTGTGAGGCCGAGCATTGTCTTGTTGAAAAATGGCTCCTGGGAACCGTTGCATGAGTGGCAACACATGTGGTTGCAGGAAGTTATGGACATACCGCTGGGCTATCATGGTGCCATGGATCAATACTAGGGGTGACCGTGTACTGTAGGCAATGGCACCCCATACCATCACACCAGCTGTGGATGCAGTGTGTAACTGTAAATAAAAGGCAAAATTGGGGTATTCCCCCCTTTGACTCTACACACGTACATGTTAGTCATCCCTGCCCAAATTGAATCTGGATTCGTCGCTAAGCATGACGTGTTTCCACTCGGTTGCTATTCAACCCCGTCGAGTGTGACACCATTCCAAACGGAGCAGAGGGGGTGGGTATTATTGGCGGAACATGTAATGGACGTCGCGATACCAAATGTCCTTCAGCCAGGCGCCTTCGTATGGTTCAAGAGGACACAGGGGCCCCTAGTGAAGGTGCTACCTCTGCCTGGATGGCGGCCGATGAAGTACGCGTGCATTTCTTACGATGTGGCGGTCTTCTCGACGACTCGTCTGTCGTGGGCGTCCTAAGCCTGGTCTTCGTGTACATGACATCTCTCGGGTCCACTGGTCCCAACACCTCCTCACAACACAATTAGAGCGGCCTAATTGACGAGCTACTCGCCTAGCTGACCACCCAGCTTCCATCATGCCGATGATTCTCCCCCTCTCAAACTGCGACAACTGCTCATATTGTCTTCGAAAACAAGTAAGGGCATGTCTACCTCAGATCTTCCTTTGTAAACGAGTCAACACATTCAAATAAGCTTTCCTTGCCTTTTTTATACTCCACAGAGTACGACAATAAACGCCCTCTACCGGCTATACGTAATGCGCAATCACGCTGCATTTCTAATCATTTGCATATCTCCCCGACATGTACATTCATGCCACGTTTCGTTACGATCCCGCAATTATTCCTTGGTGCGCTAATTTTTTTTGTCCATGAGTGTATATATATACACACACTCATGTTTGTGAAAATTGCAGCACCAGGAAGGAATGCGAATATCAGAATGATATTTATTGGGCACATCCGTTATAGTAGGAAGACCTAGAGCCCCTTAAATAAATAACAGGCCGGCGCATCACCGCCATTTTTTTGCCTCGTAAGAGGACAGCATTTCCGCTTGGCGATTTTATCGCTTCACTGGTGGTTTTAAGAAATCTTCATCTAAAAATAAAATCGACCAAAAATGATAAGCAACACAAGTAATCTGTTTCTGTTTCTTAAATAATTCATAACATTTGAAAGGGGAAAAAAAAAAAAAAGAGCGTACCAATTAAAATTGGAAAGTTTTTTCAACGACCTAATACTATCAGGACACGGAAACAAGACAACTTTGGCGAACCAAAAAAACGTCGCCAAGACTCTACAAACACACAGTAAAAAAGCGTTTCTTAAAATAACTTATGGTTATTAAAATACATATTTAGATTTAAATAATACTTTTTTTTTTAATTTTTTACTTTATAAATGTCAGAAATGCAAAGAAAAGTATAAGTGAATAACAATAAAACTTACTATGCAAAGCTGTGCATTAGGTCCCGGGATCCAAGAATCTGGACGACAATTCGCAGCCCATTTTCTCCTTCTTGCATTATCCGAAGGAAACCTAAACATTTTGTATCCTTTTCTGGAGTGTTTACAGCAGTTTATTGCTGAACAACCTCCCACATTGCAGTTTATTTCACTAAAATTACGAGCAAGACGGTAGAAACAATGGATGCCGTTTGTTTATCACGCTGGGTACATGCGGCAACCCTAAGGCAAAAAAATGTCGGATGCGCCAGCTCGTATATATAGGAGCCTTAGGAAGACCAAATGATTAAAATTGCAGGAAATTTGGAGTAATATGTACTGAGAAAACAGTACATAAAGCAGCGACCTCTGTCAGCAATAACATCACTTACATCCCTAGGCATTGACTCAAACAGCGATTTGATGACATGTACGGGTAGAGCACTTCATGAAGCTTCCACACAATGCTACAATTCATCGATCGTAGTTACTGGTGAGTGGTGGGGCGGGCAGTCGCTTTTCGACGATTAAACAGACATTTGCATTGATGCAAGATCAGGAGAACGCGCTGGGCAGAGCAACAGTCGAACATATTCTGAATCAAGGAAGGTCTGGACAATACGGACAACTTGCGGTCGTGCATTGTCCTGCTTAAATATTGCGCTACGGAGGTCTTGAATATAAGTCAGAGCGATGGGCCTTAATACGTCAGACATGTAATGGCGGGTATACAGGTGGGCGGGAATAAAAACAACAGTTGATCGGGACGCGTATCCAATGGTACCGCATACCATCAATCCAGGTGGTGACCCTGTATGCGGCTACCAAAATTTTGATTACCCTCAAAACTGCATCACTGATATGGGCGACTTTAATGTGTGATCAAGGACGAACCTGGACGTAGGAATGGTGTGAACTCGCTTTTCGGACAAATCACAATCCTGTTTACAGCATCAAGATTACCTCATCCGTATTTACAGCATTATGAATATTGCACATTACCAGCTGGGATTCGATATCGTCACACTGTCCATCGCTGCAGTGATGGTATGGGGTCCCATTGGATACACGTCTCGATTACTTCTTGCTCGCAATCTCGGCACTCTGAGTACCGGCCATTAAATTTCTGGTGAGTTAAGGCCCGCCCCTCTGCTCTGCATTCAAGGCCTCCGCAGCGCAACATTTAAGTAGGATAATGCACAACCGCAAGTTATCTGAATTGTCTGGTCCTTCCTTGATAGAAAATGTGTTCAACCGTTGCTCCGGCCAGCGCGTTCTCCTGATCTCGCACCAATGAAAACGTCTGTTTAATCGATGAAAAGCGAGTGACCTGCCACACTCACCAGTAACTACGGTCTATGAACTGTGGTATCATTTTGAAGCTTCATGAAGTGCTGTACCCGAATATTTCATCCAATCGCTCTTCGATTCAATGCCTAGGCAGATAAGTGTAGTTATTACACCCAGAAGTCGCTGTTTTATGTACTGTTTTCTCAGGATATATTACTCAAAACTTCCTGAAAATTTAATCAATTGCTCTTCGTACTATAATGTATGTGCCCAATAAATACCATTCTTATAGTCGCATTCCTTCTTGGTGTTGCAATTTTCACAAACATGAGTATATATATATATGTAAAAGGAAATTAACAAAAATTCTCAATTTATAGCTAGGAGAAATAGAATAATTCAGTAAACCTTAACTACAATACAGTTAGTTGCTTTAAGCTTGCGAACATTTGTTAAATTTAAAAATTTAATTTATATGCATATTTCTTACAATTTTGAATTGTAGGGTGCACTGCTACGTTAAATTCATAAGTGCTTAAAAAAAATAGTTGATAATGAAACATTTATTACCTCTAAAATTATTAATCTCAAGTGCATGAATAATGTTTCATTGGAAAGAACATTAAACAAAATATATTTTGATGTTGTAAGATGATTCAATGAAAATATCGAAAGGTTATGCACATCACAATAGGTTTTATCGAAATTGGCATTTTTTTTTTTTTCAAAAATTATTATAGATAATACACTGATGGAAAAAAAAAATCCCAACACCAGGAAGGAGCTGTGCTAGATAAACGAAATTTGGTAGGCGTGTTTATACATCTGAAAGATGACGTCGATTCAAATTTCGATCTACGCGCATAAGTGTGGCGCTAGTAGCGACACTATGAACATGCAAATGAGGTTTGCTTTAAATAAGCGCTGTAAGGTTCGTGATCGTTATTTACAGTTGAGATTTGACGTAGTGGGTTAATGTTAGTTAAGGATGCCTCTAAGAAGACGAAGAAGCCATTATCAACAGCTCACTGAGTTTGAACGAGGTCGTGTAGTAGGGCTACGAGAAGGTGGGTTTTCTTTCCGCGATATTGCAGAAAGACTTGGCAGGAATGTATCCACTGTGCATGAGTGTTGGCAGCAGTAGTCAAGGAAGGTACTGCCTCAAGAAGACCGGGTTCCGGGCGGCCACGTGGCACTACTGAGAGGGAAGACCGCCGTGTTTGGCGTATGGCTGTGGCTAATCGTACTGCGTCTGCAGCTGAAATTCGAGCTGCAGTTGGCACCACAGTAACACAACGAATTGTTACAAATCGGTTACTTCAAGGACAGCTCCGAGCCAGACGCCCTGTAGCGTGCGTTCCACTGACTCCAAACCACTGCCGTTTGCGACGTGAGTGGTGTCAAGCTAGAGCTCATTGGAGGACGGAGTGGAGATCTGTTGTGTTTTCTGATGAAAGCCGGTTGTGACTTGGTTGCAGTGATAGCCGTGGGTTGGTTAGAAGGAGGCCAGGTGAACGCCTGCTAGCGACCTGTCTGCGGCCTAGACACACAGGGCCTACTCCTGGAGTTATGGTTTGGGGAGCAATTTCGTATGACAGCAGGAGCACTCTCGTGGTTATCCCACGCACCCTGACTGCAAATTTGTACGTCAGTCTAGTGATACAACTTGTTGTGCTGTCATTCATAAACAGCATTCAAGGGGGTGTTTTCCAACAGGATAACGCTCGCCCTCATACCGCTGTTGTAACCCAACATGCTCTACAGAGTGTCGACATGTTGCCTTGGCCTGCTAGATCACCAGATCTTTCTCCAATCGAGCACGTGTGGAACATCATTGGACGACAACTCCATCGTCATCCACAACCAGCATTAACCGTGCCTGCATTGACCGCCCAAGTGCAACAGGCATGGAACTCCATCCCACAAACTGATATCCGACACCTGTACGACACAATGCATGCACGTTTGCATGATTGCATTCAAAATTCTGGCGGTTACACCGGTTACTAATGTACCAACATTTCACATTTGAAATGGCTCTTCTCGCCAATGGCTCTACCTGTGATCTTGAAACTTTAATCAATTAAATATGTTACCTAGACAAATGTATTGCTGAAATTTCATTACTGTACAATAATTTTTTCTTGGTGTTGGGATTTTTTTTTCATCAGTGTAATTTAAAATCAATTCTTAAATACGTGGTGATATTTATTTATTTATTTATTTTTAATAATCATAGATTTTATTGGGTCTAAATATATCTTAGATCGCGTTTGATCTTTAAGAAGATTAGCGTTATATTGTATTATCCCTCAACCTCCCGTGGTGGCTAAATAAGGCAGAAACTTGATTTTCTTAGAAATTGTTTGAAGAATTTTCGTAAGTACTTAAGGTTTGGGTTTTTTTAAATGACAATTTCTCCTCAATTATTCTCACCTACAAGTTAATTTTTACAATTAACCTTCATTCCACCCTGTAAACTATGACAGAAACTTTGCTTTCTTGGAAATGAGTCAAACAATTTTGAGGAAAAACGTTAAGGATTTTTTTCAGATAACCTATCTGAGTTATCTTCAGGACAATTGGCGTTTACTGTCATATCTGACACCATCCCTTGCAAACTATAGCAGAAGCTAAGTATTAGCGGAAATGAATCGAACGATTTTCATAAAAACTTAGCGTTAAAGGTTTTTTAAGATGAGGAACCCATATCTGACTTATTTTCATCATCACAAAAATGAGCGTTCACTGTTAATTCTATGACCGCCCGTGGCAAAATATGGATGATACACATTTTTCTTAGACAGTATTGAAATGATTTTGATGAAAATATAGATTTAGGCTCTGTATGAGTTCACAATTCAATCTGAAACGCTCTCCTTTTGAGAACGATTAACGATCACCGGTAATCCGCGCTTTGCCCGCTAAAAAATGCTAGAAACTTCGTTTTCTTTCAAAGTACTTAAATGATTTTGATAAAAATAAATTTTGAGTTAGTGTTTTTGAGATGACACTTCGATCTGAAATACCCTCACCTTCAGGATAAACAGCTTCGACTGGTAACCTGCACGCCATCCCGGAGAGAGTACGTCAAAAGCTCGGCTTTCTTGCAAATCGCTGTAACGACCCAGAAAAAAAAATATGTTAGTGGAATTTTTATTTTATTTTATTATGTATATATATATATTTTTTTTTTGGGGGGGGAGGGGGATGCAAACCGATGTGATTTATCTTCTTCGGAAAAATAGCAGTCTCTAGTAAGCCAGGCAACAAAACATAGCCGAAGTATGTTTCTAGTAAACAGCTTGAAAGATTTTGCTAAAAAATTATAGTTAAATATTTGGGAAGAAAATTTGAGATTAATTTTTCTTACCTCCGAAAAAAATGATCTGTCACTGGTAATCCGTGCTCCGCTAGGAGCAAACAAATAAGAAATATGTTTGGAAATTACACGATTGTATTTACTACGAATGATATTTACGATGAGACCCAGTGAACTTTGTCATACAGGTGCCACATAAATTGAATGACGTTTTATTTTAATCGATTAATAATAAATAAATAAATAGATAAATTACGTGCGTTTAACAATGTAGTTAGATAAGTTATTTCTTTTTTCATAAGAGCAAGATATACAGCACTATCATACGAGTTAATATCTTAGTTTTTTGTAAAGGTAGAAAATTGCTTACACAACAAGCAAAATTTCAATACGCTAATAATTACAGAGTAGAATCGTGTCACACGCAGTGAAAGGACTAAGAAGTTGTTTCCTGTCCTATTATTCTAAAATCATTTCCGCTTTATAAGGAAAAAGTAATTTAGCGGTTTTGCTTATGAAATGAAATTGTCATAACTCGGAAAATATCATTCCCTCTGTGCGTCGATTTAACAAATGAAATTGTTCAGAGAAAAAAAAAAATGAAAGAAAGAAAGAAAAAGGAAATAAATAAAAAAGAAAGGAAAGTATATTAAAATTAAAGCGTGTTTCTTGAATAAAGAAAGATGTTATTCAAATTTAACTTCCTTTCCGTTTCATAAAAGCTAATACGGTATGCAAAAAATCACTATAAAATCCTGATACGTTTATTTATTTATTTTTATTTTTATTTCAAATAAGAAGAGACAGCAGAACGTCTGCAGAAATGCGCTTTTGTTTTCTTTCTTTTTTTGTCCGCTATATCTTACTATTGTTTCACTTTCTTTATTCTCTACCATTAAAATTCATTAAAAGTATGCTATACTGTCTCTTAAATGTGTTTACTAAATTTTTCTTTTAATCCTTTTTTTCTCTCTTTCTTTTCTTTTCTTTTTTTCCTAATAAATACCGATTAATCACAGCTTCAGGTCCAACAATACCTTTTCCGATAGCTGGTATTATTTTTAGCAAAAATATCTTTCCAATAACTTTCGACTTTCAAATAACATAAATATTCGTATTTCTAAAAAATAAAAAATAATAGTATGTAAAATAAAGAAAAAAAAGCTGTTATGCGTTTAAGATATATTTAGAACTTTTTAATATTTATTTTACTTTATCGTCTTATACATATACATATATATTGGCACAAAATTTATATTCAATTAAATTATTCACCCAGATACATAAGAAATTAAAGCAAAAAGGTATTGGAATATTGGTTGCATAAATGTTAACATCAAGAAAAATAGCTATAGGTTTTTAATCTAACTATTATTATTGAATTTTAAATTTGCTGTAATGCTTAATTTTTTTTATATCAATGAATTTACAAACAAAATTATAAATTATAATGAAAGAGAATCAGACCATTTCTTACATTATGAAAAAAAAAAATGTATTGAATGTATCTTTCAATTTGCATTATGTAACTTGAAGGAAACATTCCATACATTTTTTTTTAAGCACGTAGTTTAACATTAACAGCAAAGTCTTTTTCGAAATAGTTATTCACATCTGATCAGTACAGATAATCTAATAACTGATATTTTAAATATAATACACAAATAATTAAATTTTACCTATAATAATATTCTAGTTTTAAAAAATTAAAGAACGCGCTTTTATAGAAATGTGAACTAAAAAGCACAAAATATCTATCTTAGTATTAAAATGCAGGGTAAGAGAAAATCGGGTGAGTGACACACCATAATATTTACATACATTTAAATCTTTAATTAAAATAATTTAGAATTAAACAAAAACCATTTTTAAAAAATCTCCCCTAACTGGGCTCGAACGCTAGACCTTTAGGTTCGTAGCGCGGCGCTCTACCTCACAGCCACGGCGTTCACGTAGGGAATGTCTTTTTTTACGATATAAATTTTTTGTTTGCTCCCAGAGCGGTTACAAACATACAAACATGCATACATACAAACATACATACAGGTGAAGCTAATAAAAGCGTGTTAAAAATACAAAACAAAATCTTTCATTTGACTGCAAGGCGAAATACGAAAAATACAGGCTTATGGTTTTTACAGTACTTTGCGAAAAATAACATAGGACAGTAACTCGTTGAATCATTAAACAAGTTCTCTAATCAATTACAGAAAAATCTGCTTACCTTTTAAACACGGCTGGAGTGCGTTGTGATTACGTCACGTTTTTCTTTTTCATTTTTTATTCTCTTTTCTCTCTCTTTTCTTTCCTTGTTGGAACTGTGATATTTAAAATTTGTTATTCATCGAAGCTATTTTATTTAACGTGTGGGACGAAATGTGCTGTTTTTCTATACACATATGAACATTATTTTGTTGCTTAGCTTCGTGCACCTTAAAAAAAAAAAAAAAAAAAAAATAATAATAATAAAAATACGATTACTATCTCAAAGGTCACAGCTCATTTCAGAAGTATAATGTAATTCTATAAGATGTAACATTTACTTCATAGGATATCTTCTTCACAGTTTTAACAATTATTCAATATTTGCTTCATAAACAAGTATTTTCAATTTAGAAATTTTATTTATTGATTCATCAACAATGACGTCAACATTTACGTCTGAAGTATTTTTAATTCTGAAAATATTACTGGTACGTAAAGCATTTTACGAGAAGAAGAATTTATAACAAAGATAGTCAGATAATTTAATTATTTGATTTATAATAAAATTAGACTTTAATTAAAAATCAGAAATTTTCAATTTATGCTGGGAATTTTTATGTGAAGTTACTAGTCTCGTTAGTTTTTAAAGGAAATGTTTACTGGTAAATTAATCAACATTTAAAGCATTATAATTATTTGTGTATGGGAAACTCATAAGTACTATGTTTAGAATTAATATATTTTTTATATTTTTATAAGATTCGTATCAATAAAATTAAGTATATCTTTAAATATATATATTTTTGTAAAATAAATAAATAAAAATAATAACTCATGAATTATAGTAGTATGTAATCCATAGCGGTAATAAATAAAACTTTCGTATAATATATATATATATATATATATACACATATTATATACATAGATACATATTATACATATTAAATATTTATATTATACGTTTGTTTTGCAAGTTGTTAATTAATAAATTTTGATTTCTTCAAATATGTGTATTTCTATATATATGTATACATGAATAATTATATATATATATATATATATATACATATATATATATATATATATATATATATATATATATATATATATATTATGTATATATGTATACACTATATACAATATAACTGTTAGTTATAGTATGCATATACATAATTGCAATACAAATGAGAAAAGTACTAAAAAATTCTTAAAATTTGTGTGCATTTTCGTCCGACAGCTATACAAATATTTTACTCTACTATCGCGATTAATAAATGTTGAGAAGCAAGATATCTATCTAAATAATATTTCATATAACATATTAAAAATCTGTCGATAAAAAATTATTATAAATGATATTATTTATCGAAATAGCTATAACATCTTTGAAAAGATTAATATATATATATATATATATATATATATATATCAAGTGTTTATTGATCATTGATAAATAAAAAAGAAGAAAAATATTTCGTATTATTTCATTGGTATTTCCTTGAGATATCTACAAATTAGAACAATGGCAAAAAAATAATTATAAAGTAAATTTTCGAAAAAAAAATATGTATTCTACATATAAGTCAATTAAAAACACACACTTGGTAACGTTAATGTGTCACTGTAATTTTCTCGGTCATATAAAGTGAGTTGGTTGGTTGGTTGATTGGGTTTTACGTCGCACTAGTGCCGTGCAATGGGCAATTGGCGACGGTCCATATACAGTGAAAGACCAAAATATTAGATTTTTTTTTTTTGAAATTTTTTTGAAATCTAAAAAAAAAAAAAAAACTAGACGAAATGGCTTGAACCTTCATACATGCAAAGAACATTTAGAAACTCATATTTTCCACTATCGATTTAGTCCAGAGTGCAATTAGGGGATCAACCACAAACTGAAGATGAGTGAAAATACTTTGGATCCCCCCCTGTATCATAAAAAAAAAAAACTACAAATGACTTTACTATATTATTGCACATACTATGTACAATATGTGTATGTTTTGGTGTAGGAATTGTGCAATCATTTAGGCATATATATATATATTCAAAATTTACTACTTTTTTGGCAAGTTTTTTCCTTATAACGAGAACGGATTTCCATTAACTTTTATAAAACTTCCAGTAAACTTGACAAAACATTAGAAAACATTATTCTGAAACATAAAATTCACGCGTGTAATATTCACTGAGATTTGACCATTTTTATATATATTATTTTACTACGCATGCGCGAAAGATAAAAAAAAAAAATGTGTATTGCAAAGGTTGAAAGAGTTAAATATATTGAGCAACTTTTGTCAAAAGTTTATTTGAATAGAGTAAAAATTAAGCAGATTGTCGGCAAAAGAACGAGCTAGATATTATTTAATTTCCAGAGTTCAAATTTCATAAGGTGTTTTATACATGCCGCATATTTAATTTGAAGATCCAATTATTTCAATCACGTTGCAAAAGAACTTTTTTGTGAAAAACCTCTTAAGAACTTAGAAATTTTAGTAAATAAATAAAAATATATAAAATTTAAGAGCCTATAAAGGATTTTTCACAAAAGAGAACTTTTGCAATGTGGTAGAAAAAATTGGATCTTTAAATTAAAAACGCGGCATGTGAAAAACACCTTATGAAATTTCAACTCTGAAAAATATCTAAAATCAAATTCGTTCTCGTCCCAGTAATTTGCTTAATTCTTACTCTATACAAATAAATTTTGTCAAAAGTTGCTCAATATATCTAGCTTTCAACCTATGCAAATAAAGTGTTCTATCTTACACGCATGCGGAGTAAAATAATATTTAATATAAATGCTCATATCTCAACAAATATTACACGTGTGATTTTTATGTTTCAGAATAATGTTTCTCTAATGTTTTGTCACTTTTTCAGCAGGTTTTGTAAAATTTTATGGAAATCCGTTCTAGTTTTAAGCAAAAGACCTGTCAAAAAATTAGTAATCTTTGAAAATGTATATACATATATGTATATCTATATATATATGCCTAAATAATTTCGCAATTCCTGTACCAAAACATACAAATATTGTATATAGTATGTGCAACAAAGTATTAAAGTCACAAGTCATTTGTAGCTTTTTGTGATACTGGGTGATCCAAAGTAATTTCGCTCTTCTTCAATTTGTGATTGGTCCCCTTATTGCACTCTGTACTAAATCGATAGTGGAAAATATGAGTTGTTAAATGTTATTTGCAAGTATGAAGATTCAGGTCATTTCCTATAGTTTTTTTTTTTTTAGATAGTCGAAAAAAATGTCGGAAGAAAAAAAGTTCTAATAATTTGATCACCCACTGTATGTTATGGTAAATATCTTACATATTCCGTTCAATGAAGCTCATTAAAAATTAATCCAATAAACATGACATCTTTCTAAATGAGAATTGTAAATATATTTTACACACACGCACACACACACAAAAAAAATAAAATAAATAAACAAACATGTAAATAAATAAATAAATAAAAATGCTAGAGTATACTACTACCTGCGGGTAAAAAAAAAAAAAAAAAAAAAAATAATCGGTTTTTGCGGTAAATTTCAAGCATGTATGTAAACGCGATCGAACTTTTAAAGAGCACTGTGAAAGAAACTCATGGAAATTTTACAGCATGAAATTCTATAAATTTGTTCAAAAAAAAAAAATAAATAAATAAATAAATAAAATAATTACACTTATGTAGCTGGTAATCAAAGGACCATTCGCGTAGAAGGCAAGTATGCTACCAAATAGACCATGAGTCCACCAAATGTTAGTAACAAGGGTGCAAGAGTTTTACGCCAGTATTTTTTTATCAATAATTTCTATCGTATTTGTGCAGTAATTTAATACGATTAAATATGATAGAAATTTTTGACAGAAATTACTAGTTTCAATGTTCAGTTTTGAGACAGAAACTCTCACAACCCTACCACCTAATGTACTACGCAACAATTCTCTTTATAAAATAGTTAATATTTTTCATGAATGCTTGTGAATTACAAAGTAGAAGTAAAATACGTTGATCAGTGATGTATTGGCAAAGTTCCCATCTTCCAGACGGATAGTCCTGGTTCAAATCCCTGGCTCTTTTTTTTTCTGTCAAATCTGACCAATTTATTTATTTGTTTTTCAACAAATTTGTAGCACTTTATGCTTTTACTTAGGGCATTTTGTTTCCATTCCACGGGTATGTCATATTCATAGTCAGTGCCGTATGTCAATTCATTAATGCAGATATGATAAAACAAGCACAAACAATTTTTCACTGGGAAAAAAATGTGTATCTTTAAGTACAAACTACACATTTTTTTTTTTTTTTTAATCAGTCGTGAATATTTAACAAGTATTTTTCCCCCTTGCCATTTGAATATTGAACAATCAATGAGACAACATAATTGGAGGTTATGTATTTACGTAGATGAATACTGGTTTTATTAGACGATCGTAAAACAACATAAAGACTCGTCGGTATAATCTTTAGAACTGGTCTCGACTGGTCTCGACTTCGCGTGTTACATGAAGGAAAGTAACCGCCTCTAAAACAAAGCGCAGGAACACCAGCGGTAACCTATAATTAGTATGGATGATCGCTCAAGAAACTCCTCCTCTGGACTCCGCCTAATTCTTTTTTTGTCCTGTAGAATCAGCCGAGCGATTATCTACTGTTTAACTTTTACATGTTTATTTATTGACTTCATTACAAATTCATTAGTGCGAAAGGCTGAATTTTAGATTATTAAGAACAGTTGGCATACACATACAAAATTGGCAATATTTCGAAAAATAAAGAGAACAGTTAGACGGAAGTTTTGCTCTTACTTTTGATACATATGTCATTATTTCTATCTAATAGTATCACTTATGTCAAAATATGTGAATTACACCTCTTCCAGTTCTTTGAGTTATGTTGTGGATCTTTCTGAGAAGCATAAGCTTTATTGTATTTTCAACAAGACCGTGCTCATAAAATGTTTATGCATAGAATAATTATGCTTTTAACTGGAAATACTTGAAAAGGTTGAAGTTGTGTAATATATTTTGTAGTGTATATAATCTCTTGTTTTTGTATCGATAATATTTTTCTAAAAGAATGATCTTTTTTTTTTTATGTTATCGTAAAAGGTTTAATCTTCAAACTATGTTATCAATGCAATTTAATCATGCCACTTAGGTCAATTTTTACTATATAAATAATAGAATTTTTTATCGTTGAATTTTTCATTATTGACCAAAAAAGAAGAATATAAGTTTTACTAGCAATACTTTAATTTGTTCTAATATCCTTAAAGCTACTGCTTTGGCAACGAATATTTATTTTCTTGGCTAAAATAAAATAACTATTCTGCCCCATTGTGAACTTTTAAATTTACTTTTTGGTAAGTTATTAACCTTACCAAAATATCATAAAACATTACTACAAAAGAGATTACCGAGTTTACTTGAATGGATGTGAGATAATTATGCCGAAAGAAAAATTAACATGAAAATTTCACTGAAAAGGTAGTAAATGAAAAGCCGTATATTTTAATATATATGGTGGTTATAATTAAAATCCCGCTATAAAGAGCAGCCTTTCGTTTAAATTGGTGAGTGGATTGCGACCAAATTTAGTAAATGAACAACTTACGAGCTGATCTCATGGAAGTTAAAAAATAATTTCAAAATATTCACTAAGTGGTACTTTGCTGAAAAATTGAAATATAGTAAACAAATTCTCATATGAAGTGCATGAACTGTTTAAAAAATTACTGATTAATTTTGTGGGCCATGAGATTTCTTAAATTCTCTATTTTCACATGCAAAGCCCACCTGGTAGACAAATTTTTAATATTTTTTTACTAAATTTCTTAAGCGCAATAACTTGTATATTTTACTCTTAGACAAGATGGAACCGAAATGATTCAATAAATACCACCGAGATTATCAGTTTATCTCGTACCAATGTAAGCGTCGTTAAAAAATTTAACCTGTTGGAAGAAATTTGAAATATATTAATAACGATCTGACGATGTAAGCGAACTGATTGAAATGTTATTCGGATTTTTAAATGGCCGCAACTTTTGAATGCATTATTGAAGTTCCTTGATTATATATATATATATACACATATAATTGCAAGACAAATTTACTATGTACGTGTGAATTATCATAATTGTAATACATATTAATAATGCTAAAATAAAAAAGAAAATAAAAAAGGTATTAAACAATGTTATTCTTATTGGCAATACTTATTACTATTAATGACAATAAATAGCTGTAGATTAACTGATAAGAGTTGTGGGGATTAAGGCAGATTGACTGCTCTAGGGTCCTAGACTTGAGGAGGAGTGCTCTCAGTGGGGGGCCTTAGCCCGTACTTACGAAAGTTTCGGAGAAAACCACGGAAAACTCTGAATAGCTAGGTCAACGAGCGCGACATGGGATCGAATCCGGCACCCCACATCTACCAACTTTGAGCGCAGAACTGTTCGACTGCTAGTGGCCAACTGATAAGGACTATAAAATGAAAGTACACTGTTTATTTCTGAAAAGAATGTCATCGAAAAGTTAGTGAACTAAATAGACATTGAAGTTTAAAAATGTAACTCGCATTTTTACTTTCTTTCATATACATGTACACGGAACAAAGTAAAAATGCGAGTTATCTTAAAAAAAAAAAAAAAAAAAAAAAAAAAAAGTATTTGATTCATAAAAAAAATTCTGATTTCCGGGTTTTGGCAGTTTTATATGCTTTAACACGTTTGACTATTTTTGAAATAATGTCTGTCTGCGCGTGTCTAAAAGTCTTTATATGAGTGTCTGCATGTATTTGACAAAATTTTTGGCTAGTATTCATGAAAGATAATTTACATGATTCCACGAAAATTTACATTTAGTTTTCACTTCACATTCCAAGTGGGTATCATAAAAAAAAAAAAAAAAAAAAAAAAGAAAAGAGAGAAAGAGAGAGAGAGAGAAAGGAAAAGGTTCTGATATGCTGCAAATTCTCCAACGCATGGGAGATTTATATCTCAACTTCTATAATGAAAGAGTGCACAAAACTCGATCATAATGAAAAACAATGCAATTTCAATTTACGTGCATATCGGTAAACAGGTGACGCTGTTATGCTGAAATTTATCCTATTCACAGGAAAGCTATATTTCACTTTTATAGCGTATGAATGCTCCGAACTTGATAGGTCTGATGACCACTATGAAACATTATGCCTACTTAATCTGAGTACGTATAGGTGCAGCTATTCATTTTTTTTCGAATACGAGAATATTATATATCATCTTCTATTATATATAAATTCACCAAACATGAAATGTGGGATGTAAATTATAAAAACAACAAAAATCAATTCTGAATATATCGGCCTGCAGGCCTCTCTGTTATTCTCATTGTCTGAGAATCTTCAGATGGCTATATTTCAGCATCTGTTAGTTATTAGTAATTGTACCAATGCGTATCTTGAAAAAAAAAAATATATATTGATTAGATTTTTGATGCCGCATTTGTCATTTCATTTGTTGAATAACCTTAAGATTATTTAACAAAGGGACACACGTTATTTAACAGCAATATTACAACAATATTATTTTTAAGGTTATTTAACAACACGCCGCCTTGTGGATATTTTATAAAATATTTTTTTAGTTCATTAAGAGGCATGCGCGCCAAAAATAGTGTCAATCTGCTCGAATTGCTTTAGCTGAAAATATGTTGTTTATACCAAAAGTGTGACAAAAACCTGCCTGCATCTGCATTTTCCCTTTAAATTTCAAGTCAGAAGAATGTTAAAAAAAAAAAAAAAAAAAAGAAAAAAGAAAAAAGGAACAAAAGGGAAAAACTAATTTTATTTTATCTTTGTTTCGATTGGTTTTGTATATTACTGCTTTCATACTGTTATCATGCAAACGTTTTTCGGGATTATTGTTCAATATTTTCGACTCTAAAAAATTCTTGTGTATTTTTTCTTTTCTTTTGTTTCTTTACAATGTATTTTTTTTAATAAATCTACTTAAACTACGCACAAACAGATATACAAACATCAAACACCGTAAAGAATGTGTAAGTTCATAAGACTGCAGGTCAAAAATTAGAAGCCCAATACACTTTTCTTCTAAAAATTGAAAACCCTCTACAAAAAAAAAAAAAAAAAAAAAAAAAAAGAACAGATGACTTTAAAAATATTTGTATTAAATTAATATCCGTTTTAGCACTTCTCAACAAACTTGATAAGTGTTTATGAGTTAGGTCAGTTGCCCTTATGTCAGTTTCTAGCTTTATATTTTCTCATTTCCATGATTATTTTTAGACGGCCTTGAAACTGATATTTATTATTTAGGTTCAGTATAATATCTTTCATATACAAAATGATATATATATATACATACGTATATCCCAAACATTTTGTGTTTAAGAACATTCGAAAGAATTAGTATGGTTCATGTAAAATATTTCTTTAAAATATCTTTTAATATCTTTATGCTGCACAAAATATAAAGAAATTAAAAAATATATATTTCATATATATGAACTCATGTTCCACAATATTATCGTTAAAAATGTATTACAGGGCCACAGAAAAATATTATGATGCAATACATAATGGTATAAAGGTTGAAATTGCTCGAAGTGCATTTTCTGTTGCGAAATGAAGATTTTTTTTTATGTCATGCTAAATAATTATTACATTGTGTGATATTTATACAAATTTATTCAATATACAGGGCTACATAAAAGCAACCAGTTTACGCTTTCTCTTTCCCAACAGCAGTAAGTGACATATTCTGATTACTTCTATAAGTACACCCGAAATGTGAGAAAATATTGTCTAAACTATGCGTAATACATGGATTCCTCTCTTGTTTTAATTAAACTTCGTAAATGCATTAAAAGATATAAGCTAAATAAAAACGTCTAAATTCATCGAAAACATGTGAATTGGTTAAAGTGGTGTAACTCTATTAAACTGTAGGTTGAAAAGTTTGCATATCTTAAAGTTTCTTCTTATAAATTTTCAATAAAAGAGGATATATTGTTAAACATACGGGTATACCACTTTAATGGCCTAAATAAAAAGCGTTTTTTTTTTTTTTTTTTTTTTTTTTGCGAGTGGGAAGATGTACAGTCGGTAACAAAAGTGTCCGAACGCTAGCAAAAATTCCTATATAAGTACGCTTAATACAGTTTTGCTAAATAAATCCTTGTCGAATCCTGTTCTTAGACTGACTAAGAACAGGATTCGACAAGGATTTATTTAACAAAACAGTATTAAGTGTACTTTTTTATATAGGAATTTTTGCTAGTGTTCAGACACTTTTGTTACCGACTGTATATATATAGTCGGTAACAAAAGTATCCGAAAACTAGCAAAAATTCCTATATAAAAAATGTAGAGTTAATAGTGTTTTGTTAAATAAATCCTTGTCTTGTTAAATAAATCATGTTTTTAGTCTCTCTAAGAACAGGATTCGACAAGGACTTATTTAGAAAACAGTGTTAACCCTACTTTTTTTATATAGTAATTTTTGCTAGCGTTCAGATACTTTTGTTACCTACTGTACATGTCTACCGGTCCCATAAGTGTGTAGAAGTTTTAAAAATTCATAAATTTGAAGGAATTGGTAGATTTGAATGCGGTTTGCAAAAAGTTATTCACATGCAGGGGGACTTCTTTTTTTTTTTTGGTAAAGAAAAAAGAATAATAATTAAAATTTTCGTCGATATAGAGCGCTATACGTGAGCAAATCACAAATTTCCATGAAAAACTATATTTATTTCCATGCAGATCTTTACAGCCATATAAATTATATTCTACGTGTTCGCTATCCCCAATAATTACAGTTTGCAAACGAGTTACAACACCACTAACTACAGCTTCTGTCGGCGATTTTTAGCTCAGGGAAAACAACTTCACCAAAAACGCTTTATCCAACAAATTATTATTTTTTTCTTTACAATAATAAAATAAATAATAATAATAAATAAATAAATAAAATCCTCTTTCAGGAGAATAACTTTTCCGCAAATCGCGTTCAATACTGTCAATTCCTTCAGTTTTTATGGATTTTTAAAATGTGTACAGAATTATGGGACACCCGGTATATATATATATATATATATATATATATAGAGAGAGAGAGAGAGAGTATATTGATTTGTTTAATTTGGAGCATTTTTCGTAGATGACATTTCACTAGCATCTATATTTTTCAAAATTCTTATGAATTTTACAATGATGAACTTTGATTATTGTTTTGTTTTTAAACCAGATTCCTTAAAACAAAATAATACTGTTTTCAAAATGATTATAATATTGTATATAAATATGTTATATAATTGTAGCATGAAGCAATAAAAAAGATAATAATATCTGACAAAGAAAGTTCAGAATAAAAGGAATAACTGAGGAAAAAAAAATTAAGTCTTGCAAATTTAATATGGAATGTGATCTCCCCTAACATGTACACACAAATCACATCTTTTTATTCTGACAATAACGTTGTTAACCACACTTTGGGAAATTAAGATCCACTTTTTTTGAAATGCCTTCTTCAGAGAATTTAAATTTCTAGGAGGAGGATTTCTTCGTGAAACTTTCTCTTCCCAAGTCGTTTTCTAAGTTCTCTATCGGGTTAAGATCAGGAGATTTTGGAGCATGGTATTCGCTCAGTAACTTCACTTTCAAAGAATTCGTCAACGAGGTGTGCTCGGTGTGGACGAGCATTATTGTCCATAAATAAAAAGTCAGATCCATATGCACCTCTCAAAAGTCTTATATAAGGCTCTAAATCCTCATCAAATAGTCACAAATCCGCTGTTGAAAACATGTACAGTCGGTAACAAAAGTGTCCGAACACTAGCAAAAATTCCTATGTGAAAAAAGTACACTTCATACGGTTTTGTTAAATAAAGCCTTGTCGAATCCTCTTCTTAGTCAGTCTAAGAACATGTTTCGATAAGGATTTATTTAACAGAACCGTATGAAGTGTACTTTTTAGACATAGGAATTTTTGCTAGTGTTCGGACACTTTTGTGACCGACTGTACGTCCATCGACCATTAATCCTCTTCCCATGTCATATCACATCTCCACTAAAAATGTCATATTTTATAATGTTCGAGGAATAATTTCGTGTTCATCGCTGCAATTATGTAACATATGTAGTTACATTTTGCAATATGTTCTTACATTTTTTTTTTTCATATTTATGTGTCATAATGCTATATATATCCTTCCAGAAATATTTATAAAATTATAGTTCAGCGTTTGTGAAAAAACCGTGAATTTATGCATGTAAAGATAATTTTCGACATGAGTGTAGAAAAAGGAATGTAAAGTGACGGATGTGACAAAAATTGTATTCAGTGGGACATCGTGCGATTACTATAATTATTATTTCTTTTTTTCTATACTTACACTTTTGAGTAGTGAAATGAAATGTAAGATTAATAATGCAGAAGTATTTTATCCAATACTTAATCCAATAGTCAAAGTTTTAGACAATATAATATCTTATTATGTACTGGCAGGCCTTGTTTGCTTCACTAATCACATTATTTAAAGGAATTTTCAAAAAATCTTAATCATTGTATTTTGAATAACCTAATTAATAAAAAAGAAAAAAAAAACTAAAAACTAATTTTATTGATATAGCTTAAAACCTCGCTTCAGGTACAAGTTGACTTCGGCAGCATCTTTCCCGCCTACTCTACATCGGTTCCCGGTCCCCACTGTCTGCATTTACACATTAACGGGTCATTTAGGTGATAATCGGACGATAAGTGGCGCTGCGATTATTCAAGAACCAAGTTTTTCGTACAAACATTTCTCGGACAGATTATCATATTCACTCTATGATAACAGATGGCAGTCCCGCACAATCCAAGCTGAATAATTCCAATTAATTATTTAAAAAAAAAAAAATCAAAAATTCCGAAATTGGGCTTTGAGACGCAACAGGACATGTCAAAACTCCATACAGAATTCTATAGCTCTGCGATCAGACGTTTGCCTAAAAAACCACCAACAAATTTCTAAGTTTAATTTCGTTTTTTGTCACGTTATCGACATCCTTAGAGTTTAGGATACTCTAAAAAGAAAACATCGAAAGATTTTTTTCTTATCAATTGGCATCTTTTCTATTAATTATCTCCAAAAAGAAACACATGTACTCTTGGAGGACCAAACCCACGAAATCCAAGTTATTAGCAAGACTCTCTAATCAACTCAGATAATGAGCCTCGGAAAGTTTTTATACTTTGACGTTTCTATCTCCAGATTCAAACAATACAGACATTTATGAATTTTAATTAACTTAATAAAAACTAATCAAAAATTTAGAAAGCAGACTTCCAGGTACATCAGAAGAGGTGAATACGGATCTCCATGCAAAATTTTGTAGCTCTGCGAAAAACCATTTTCTTACAAAGCGACGGACCCACACATCTTCTTTTATTTTATGTAGAGATAAGCAATGGAGATTAAGCTTTTTTAATGACTTCAGATTGAATTTTACATGATATGCCATCTTTTAATGGACAATACTCATAATGGCCAATACTGATAAGTTTATATTCATGTACCTTTTCTTTTTCTTTTCTTAAAATTGTTCCAATGTTAGCTGTTAAATTTCAACAATTGTGTTACTGTAACAAAGTATTTTTTTAAATTCATGTTATACATAAAATTAATTTTAATTTGATGTATACATACATACATTATATATATATATATATGGCATGTTTCTTATTAAAAATTGTGTTAGTAGTTTGTGCAAAGGGCATCTCAAAATGATTAACGTATATTTAAAATGTATATTAATTTTTTTATATAAAATTAAAAACAGTTTTAAAATTTGTACTAAATGCATATATTTTTTCTTTTCTTTCTTTCTTTTTCTTAAGTAGGGCTTTACGTGGGAAAATGGAAAATATAAAAACAAAAATGATTTAAATGGAACACATAAACAATTTGGTCCTTAACAACTCATTAGTTTTTGATCCCGTGTGCATCATCATAGATTTGTTATTTTTCCATACAAGAATCTCCTGATTGATATGTTTTGAAACTATTATTATTATTGTCGCTGTTGTTTTTGTTGTTGTTGTTGCTGTTGATTTTGGTGTTGTTGACTGAATAGTTTTCATCAATAGTCCACAGAACAAATTTAATTTCAATCCGCTCGCAAATTTTAGTTTCAGAATGCCGTTTATAGCAGATGTTTAATTATAATCATATTTGTCCAAGCTGCAATTTTTACAGGAGGTGTCTATGCACAGTCACCAGCCATTATTTATCAATTCAGAAAAAATTCAACACGTATTTTTCTGATTATTATACCAGTACAAAGCATTTGCTACAAATTTGTGAATGTTGAAGTTTTGTTATAGCATTCACAACTTTGTAAAACTTTTTTACATGTATTCTTGTTTTAATCGATAAAAAAAAAAAAAAAAATAAATAAATAAAAAATAAAATAAATAAATAAAGCATGAACGGTACGATGTTTTAGATTATTTTGAATAAAATATTCACCTAGAAATATGCGTGAGTAAGATTTTACCTCTTATTCAACTTTACCTTGAGAAATTTATTTCAATATTATATCACTTGTCAAGTAGACATTAGGTAAGTAAAATTTCGCCTACCTGTAAATCTTCTTACTGGAAAATCTGTTTTTATATTATCTTACTTGATTGGTGATTGTCTGCATTCTCCAGTTTTTTTTTATTCTGGAATTCAGTACTCATTCTGTAATGAAATCTATAACATTTTATATTAATCTTTGGTGAATTATATTCAAGTAAAAATTAATCATTAATTGATTTCTTGAATATTTATTATAGTATTGTTTTTATGGAGCGAGCTC
Organism: Salticus scenicus; assembly: GCA_963930645.1. Classification (NCBI taxonomy): domain Eukaryota; kingdom Metazoa; phylum Arthropoda; class Arachnida; order Araneae; family Salticidae; genus Salticus; species Salticus scenicus. Next base: position 200,258,029 of record OZ005657.1, on the reverse strand, counting down.
GAAGCTCGCTCTTACTCGAAGAAGCACTTACATTTTTAAAAACTAAACAGTTTCACAGAGGCGAAAAAAGATACATCTACATTTAACCCGCAGGGTGTGACGAGAACGCGGAAACAATTGAGTTTAATACATCTACATATCACGTACTGAAAATGAGAGTTCTTTAAATGAAAAAGTTTCTAGGTTAATATTAAATATGAATTTCGGAGTCTATAATGTTCTAACATCCCCACTTAGACTCTGAAAGTCCTTTTTTTTTTTAGTTCAATAGTTTGTTTCTATGTTTAACAAAGATAGTTCTGGGTAAAGCCTTTGTGAGGATGTCTGCAATCATAGTTTCTGTAGATTTATAAACCATTTGGATTTTTTTCTCTTTAATGTTTTCACGAAGCAAATGATATCGTATATCTATATGCTTCGTTTTATGATGGTACTTGTCACTTTCTGCTAATTTAATGCAGGACATATTATCCTCATACAAAGTTATTGGTTCCTCTTGATTTAAATCTAGTTCGTGCAATAAATTCTTAATGTATATTATTTCTTGTGCAGCGTTCGCTGCGGACACATATTCAGCTTCAGCGGAGGACACAGCGATGCATTTTTGTTTCTTTGAGCTCCATTGAATGGGATTTCTTCCGACCATGAACAGGTTTCCTGCGATTGATCTTCTATCGGATGCATCATTTGCCCAATCTGAATCTGCATATGCCCTCAGGATAGGTTCTTCTTTATTGCTAAATGTTAATTTTAAGTTTATTGTTGTTTTTAGATAGCGTATGACTCTCTTAACCGCCTCCCAATCCTTTGATCTGGGACACTCATTCCTTCTGCTTAGAATCCCCACTGTAGCGCTAATGTCCGGTCGCGATACCGTGGCTATGTAGAGTAGCGCTCCGATAGCTTGTCGGTATTGGGTGTTGTGCGGTAGAAGGTTTTCGTTATCGACTAACTTTATGTAGCCTGGCTCCATGGGAGTATCTGTCGGTTTCGCATTTTCAAGCCCAAATTTGGTTATTAGTTCCATTATTTTGTTCGTTTGGTCGAGCGTTATCGTATCTTTACTGGGTCTTTCTAAATTTATACCTAAATAATACTTAGCTTCGCCTAAGTCTGTCAACGGATATTCTTCTTTCAATTTGTCTATTAACATGTTTATAATTTTATTTTCACCCGCAATTAATAAATCGTCAACATAGACTAGAACATACGTTGTTGAATTATTTTGTTTTCTTTTATAAAGACATTTATCGTACTGGCTTTGATTGAAACCTAATTTGCATAATGTATCATTTAATTTCTGATTCCAAGCCCTCGCAGCCTGCTTTAACCCATAGATGGCCTTTTTCAACTTACAAACCTTATGCTCTTCGCCTGGTGCAGCATAACCCTCTGGTTGCTGCATATATACATCCTCCTGTAATTCCCCATGTAAGAAAGCCGTCTTAATGTCAACATGTCTTAAACTTAAATTTTTGTACAGGGACATTGCTAGAAAACTTCTTATGGTTGTGTGTGATGCAACAGGTGCAAAGGTTTCATCATAATCAATGCCATATTTTTGGGAAAATCCCTTGGCTACCAACCTCGCTTTATATTTTTCCACTAGTCCCTGATTATTGAATTTTGCCTTAAATGCCCATTTACTACCAATTACTTTAGTTCCTGGTGAGGCTTCTACTAATTCCCATGTTTCGTTTTCCTTAAGTGAGTTTATTTCCTCTAACGTGGCTTTAATCCAATTTTCTTTCTCTATGGGATTTTTCATTTTCATTATATCGTCCCAACATTTCGGTTCTTCAATTCTTTTATTGTTTACTGTGAACGTAAATCTATCAGGTGGTACCCCCCTATTAGATCTTTGCGATCTTCGCGGTAAGTCTTGTGAATTATCTGACAAACTGCTATCATCTGTGTTTTCTGCTTCCGAGTCTATTATCTGCAGTTTTGGTGATAATTTTATGTTATCAGGCCTTTCATCATTATTTTTTAATGTTTCATTATTTATTATTTCTTTATTTTCATGTTCTATAAATTTTACAGTACGACTTATAATTATGTTTTTACCATTCGTACAAATTCTATACCCTTTACTCCTATTATCATACCCTACAAATATACCTTGCTGGGCGGTATCATCTAATTTTCCCCTGTGTACCTTTTGTACATAAGCATAGGCACGACAACCGAAGGGTTTTAATTTTGACAGGTCAGGTTTTTGACCCGTCCATAATTCGTAGGGTGTTGATTCACACGCGGAAGTCGGGAGTCTATTCTGTAAGTAAACAGCCGTATTAATTGCCTCACCCCAGAAAGAATTCGGTAAATTTCCATCTTTTAATAAGCAACGTGCCATCTCAACCAAAGTTCGATTTTTACGCTCAGAAACGCCATTCTGAGGAGCCGAATAGGGGACTGTGAATTGATGGTCTATTCCTAATTTTCCTAAATATTCATCAAATTCTTTTCCGGTGTATTCCCCTCCATTGTCTGAGCGGATTGCCTGCAAAGTTCTCCCGAATTTATTTGTAGTCATTGCTATGTATTGTTTTAATTTTGATAAAACTTCGTCCTTACTTCTTAATAAGTATATAACGGTAAATCGACTAAAGTCATCTATAAACGTCAAAAAATAATACTTTCCACCGACCGTGGGGGTTTTCATCGGCCCGCATAAATCGCTGTGAACCAACTCTAAAACTTTTGTTGCCCTAAATTGAGCCTTTTTGGGATAAGGATTGTCAGTTAACTTAGATAATATGCAAGTTTCGCATACACTATCATGTTTGCAATCATCTAGTTTAATCCCTGTTGCCATGTTTTTGTTTACTAACTGTTTTATATGATTAACATTTCTATGACCCAATTTAACATGCCATTTGTCTATGCAGTTTTTGTTTTCGCACGTTTTCACGATGTTTATGGTGTGTGTTGTATCTGAATTTATTTTACATTCATATAAATTATTATTGATATACCCTTCAATACATGTTTCGCCTTCATGCATTATTTTGCATGATCTATCTTTAAATACTGCTATACACCCATTTTCTGTTGCCCCTTTCACAGATATGAGATTTGTCTCAATATCCGGTACATACAAGACATTTTTTAACAGTATGGTGTTTTGTGTATTATTTGAATTTATGGTATGTAATTTTACAGATCCATGTCCAAACGATTTTATTTCCTGCCCATTCGCGATCGTCACGCAGTAGGAGCTAGGATAGAATTCATAAAATTTACTTTTATCGTTACTTACATGTGTCGAACACCCTGAATCAATATACCACTTATCTGATTTCATACCCATATATAATGTAAATACCTTATATGATTTATTTTTATCAGTTGCCGAAGTCTGTGTTTTGTCTGCGTTATCTCTATCATGAGAGCACATTGCAGTTCTAAAGGGCTGTCTGTTTTTGTTATATCTATTATTTTGTTTGGATCTCGAATTATTTTTTCTCTTTAGAATCCAGCATTCGTCGATATCGTGATTATTTCTTTTACAGAACTTACAGAATTTCACGTTTTCATTTTTTGTTTTAGTTATTTTCAAAGCTGAAATATTGTTTTCGTGTTTATTTTCTTCTCTCTTTAAATATTCGTCGATCAGTTTGGATCGGATAAACTCGGGAGAAAGGTCTGCTTCATCTCTACTTTCCAAAGAAGTGATTAGTACATCATAAGATTGCGGCAGAGAACAAAGCATTAATGCTGATAGATGCTGATCGCTTATTTGTTCACCAATTGCTATCAGCTTGTCGCGCGTTTGGTATATTTTAGTGATATGCTCTGTCATATTACCTCCTTCACTTAATTTAATGGAATATAACTTGCGAAGGAGAAATAGTTTACTTGAGAGTGATGACCTTTCATGTATTTTTTTAAGAGCTTCCCAGCATTCACGAGCTGTGGAGAGGTTCTTAACGTTTACTATTTGAGAGTCGTCAACTAATAAATTTATAATTGCACGCGCTCTACGATCCTTAGACCTCCATGTATCGGTTATTGGCGTTGGAGGCTCATCACTTATAACTATGAATAAATCATCTTTTTGTAACAAACTTTCAACTCTAAATTTCCATATGTCATAATTATTTGCATTTAGTGCTTCAATGTTGGTATCTTTAAATAAGTTCATTTTGTTTATTTAATTTATTTCTTCAAAATAGTCTGTTTGAAAAATACAGCAGTTTGTTTCAATTCGTTAATATATAGGTATATAAGTAGACAGTTATTTTTATTTTTTTTTTTTAAAGATAGTTAACAGTGTTCGTAATTTATTTTTCACCAAGAATAGTTTATTTGAAATATAAACAAATATAAACAGTTTTTTTTTTTTTTTTGTGATATTTCTCAATGTAAAGTATATAAATGTCAACTGTTTTTTTTTTTTTTTTTTTTTTTTTTTTTTTTTGTTTCACCAAGAATAGTTTCTTTGAAAAAACAGTTTATCAAATCAGTCTCATAATCTTTTAGATTATTTTGAATAAAATATTCACCTAGAAATATGCGTGAGTAAGATTTTACCTCTTATTCAACTTTACCTTGAGAAATTTATTTCAATATTATATCACTTGTCAAGTAGACATTAGGTAAGTAAAATTTCGCCTACCTGTAAATCTTCTTACTGGAAAATCTGTTTTTATATTATCTTACTTGATTGGTGATTGTCTGCATTCTCCAGTTTTTTTTTATTCTGGAATTCAGTACTCATTCTGTAATGAAATCTATAACATTTTATATTAATCTTTGGTGAATTATATTCAAGTAAAAATTAATCATTAATTGATTTCTTGAATATTTATTATAGTATTGTTTTTATGGAGCGAGCTCGAAGCTCGCTCTTACTCGAAGAAGCACTTACATTTTTAAAAACTAAACAGTTTCACAGAGGCGAAAAAAGATACATCTACATTTAACCCGCAGGGTGTGACGAGAACGCGGAAACAATTGAGTTTAATACATCTACATATCACGTACTGAAAATGAGAGTTCTTTAAATGAAAAAGTTTCTAGGTTAATATTAAATATGAATTTCGGAGTCTATAATGTTCTAACACGATGATGCTGCCTGATAAAGAAAATACTTGATGTAAACTAGATGTTTTTAACCGACTTCAAAAAGGAAGGAAGGTTCTCAATTCAAACCGTATGGTTTTATTTTATTTTATTTTTTTTTTTTTTTATGTTTGTTAGCTCATAACTTCTAAACGGATGCTCCGATTTTCATACTTTTTGTTTTGTTGAAAAGGTCTTGGTCTGAAATTGGTCCCATTGTAATATCTTTATGATCTCAAGAAAATACAGGGTGCCCCAAAAAATCAGTCCCAACTCTTTTAACTGCTAAACGGCTGCAGCTATAGTGATAAAAAGGGTATGTAAGTACAGCAAAATGGCCATGCAATACAAGATTAAATCGCTTGCAGCTCCAATTGGTGGAAAATAGCGGAGTTAGTGTTCCTATCTCGAAAAAGGTTCTAGAGAAAAAAGTGAATTACAAAGTTGAAGAGTATCAACTATTTAGTACAAAAAGATAGTTCAGACATTCATGCTAGCGTTCCTATCTCGGAAACGGTTCAAGACAGGGGGAAAAGTGAATTATAAAATTGCAGAGCATCATCGATTTAGTACGAAAAGGTAGTTTGACATTGATACTAAAAATACAATGCTAAAAACGTGCTTTTGTTTGTTCGCAATTTCTTACACTATGCACACTTGAGCTACATTGCACACGTTTTAGCGTAGCTGGTGAGACCTACGCTGTATCGTTCAAAATACGGTTGCTTGATACTTTTTGTTTTGTTGTAAAGATCTTGGTCTGAAGTAGGTCCCATTGCAATATCTTTACAATCTAAAGAAAATAAAACGCCATCTGGTGAAAAACAGCGGAATTAGCGTTCCTATCTCAAAAACGGTTCAAGATGGGAGAAAGTTAATTACGAAGTTGTAGAGCATCATCGATTTACTACGAAAAGACAGTTTTTAGACATTAGTGCTAAAAATAGAACGCTTAAAACGTGCAGTTGTCCGCAATTTCCACCATTGTGCACACTTGAACTACGTTGCACACTTTGCAACGTAGAGGATGATACGTATACTCTGTGGTTCAAAGTACTGTTACTGTAAGCGGTCACATCGATTAGCGCAAAGTCGTTTTCAACCAACTTCAGAACGGAGGGTGTTCTTAATTTGATCTATGTGTATTTGTTGGTGTTTGTAAGCTTATAACTTCGTAAGAGACGCTCTAATTAACCGACTTCAAAAAGGATGAGGTTCTCAATTCAAGGCGTATGTTTTTTTGTTTTTGTTTTTGTTTGTTACCTCATAACTTCTGAGCGGATGATCCGATTTTGATACTTTTTGTTTTATTGTAAAGGTCGTGGTCTGAAATAGGTCACATTGTAATATCTTTACGATCAAACGAAAATACACGGTGCCCCAAAAAGTCACTCCCAATTCTTTTAACTGTTGAACAGCTACAGTTATAGTCATAAAAGTGGTATGTAGGTATAGTGAAGTGGACATGTGCTACGCGATTCAACCGCCTACAGCGCTACCTGATGGAAAGCAGTGGAAATAGCGTTCCTATCTCGAAAACGGTTCAAGAAAGGGGAAAAAAGGGAATTATAAATTTGCAGAGCATCATCGATTTAGTACGAAAAGATAGTTTAGACATTAATGCTAAAAACAGAACGCTTAAAACGTGCATTTGTTTGTTCACAATTTCCTATTTTGTGCACACTTGAACGATATTGCATATGTTGTAGCGTAGCGGGTGACATTTATCCTATGTAAAATTCAAAGTATGGTTATTGTAAGTGGTCACATCGGTTAACGCATAAACGTTTTAAACTGACTTCATAAAGGAAAAGGTTCTTAATACAAACCATGTTTCTCGTTGTTGTTGTTGAAATTTGTTAGCTTATAACTTCGTAAGAGATGATTTAATTTTAATACTTTTTTTGTTGTCGTAATGATCTTGGCCTGAAATAGGTCTCATTAGGATTTCATTAAGATATAAACAAATTACAGGATACTCACGAAAGTCTGTTCTCACTCTAACTGCTAAACGCATGCAGTTACACTGGTAAAAGCAGTATGTAAGTATCGATGTTGAAACTTCTGTCCGTCAGCTGCAATGCATATTTTGCTCTTTGTTTGAATTTAGGCTGCGCAATTTCCAGCGCAGCGGGTGACACATATTCACTGTAAAGTTCAATATATAAGCCTAACAGAATTTTTGGTTACGAATACAGCGTATCCGTTCTTTACATTTCTAAAGACTTTTTAACTTAACGTATGTTCGTTAAATAGATAGTTTTTAGCTCATATCCGATAAAGGCAAGAAAAGTGACACAACTTAAAAATGCAGCATTTGAGAAAAATCAACTGAAAAATAACTTGACGAGAATAATACTGGTACAACTGTCTCTCGAGTGGATAACTTTCTAGATGGAGATGTAACATTTTTGTTGACATTGTGTGCATTTCATGTATTTATCAGTGACATAAACCATTTTTTGAGTTATGTCAATTTTCTTGGAAGTTGTGATTTGTGAAACCGCCGTCGAATGTCTTTTGATGTTCTGCTATATCAATAAGTTTTCACTGAAAAGAGAAAAATAAGATCTTTTTGTAATAAAATAGAACCGACTCCAAAAAAATAACTACTATTCAAACAATCAAAAAAAAAAAAAAAAAAAAAAAAAAAAAAAAAAAAATTGGATATGAAATGAAACTAAATTGCGCCTAAAAGTATAAAATAATTTCCTTCGCTAAACAGCCTATAACACTACAATTAATCATAACTTTTGAAGTCCGCGCAAAATTAAATAAAAATTTATACCTTTATTCAACACAAAAATCAAATCCTATTCAAAATACACATCTCACATTGTCACCTGGAAAACGCGGCCGAAAACTACTTTGATTCAAGAAAACAAATAAGATTTCGTAAGCAGCAACAGTTGGCGAAGATGCTGGTATCTGACGTCCTAGGGGAAAGAGAAATCGCAATATCTGGAAAACATATTCAATTTCTTTGGGATATCATGATTATTTTGATAAGGTATATTAAGGGAGTAATCAAGAATATGAAACAATACTTCGTACAGTATATATTATGAAAATATACATCTTGCGTGTATATTTTTGCATTACGTTTTGATCACCAAATCCAAAAGCCACCAAGGATGATAGTTATCAAAGTTATACCAAATTTGCAAAGGAAACTCTAACTTCGTAGAAACATAAATACCTCATTGTGAAGAATGTTCACTATTCTATGTAGATACTACTAATGGATCAATTGTATACAGTGATAAAATAATGAAGAAACATGAAAATGGATCATTCGAGACCACAGCATTTGTTGCTACCGATATAAAAACAAACCATTAAAAACTAATTAAATTTTATTTAATTTTGCGCCGACTTCAAAAATTATGATTAACATTAGTGTTATAGGTTGTTTTGCGAAGGAAATTATTTTATACTTTTAGGCGCAATTTAGTTTCATTTCATATCCAATTTTTTTTTATTTTTTAATTTTTTAATTTTTATTTTTAGTTGTTTGAATAGTAGTTGTGTTTTTGAGTCGGTTCTATTTTTTTACAAAAAGATTTTATATCGAAAAAAAAAAAAAAAAAAAAATCATTTAAGTGGACAATTGCGTTGACTAGTAATGTATTATTACAATTTTTTTCAGTAATAGTCTGAAAATAAATAAGTAATATTTTTCAAAATAAAAATATTCACGTTATAATATTTGACACATGAGTTTTCAATTTACAAAATTAAATCTTGATTTCTATTTTAAAATATTGTATAAGAAATACCTAAAATATATCATGTGTAAATATTCCTAAAATATATCATTTCAAGCAAGTGAATAAATATATTTATACCTTCAAATAAATAAATAATAATTAATATTTCTCTTTTAATATCGTTTCATTTATTTTAATTTTTTTTCTTCTGACAGTGAACCCCCTTCTACCAATTTCTGAATTGTCCAAGAAAGTCAATAATTTTTCAGTGTTGGAAAAAGGTAATTAAAAAAAAAAAAAAAAAAAATTACTACCACAGCTTTTTCTAAAGCTTTAATTACGTTTTGCATAGATTAGGGCAGAAGAGGCGAGCGTTTTTTTTTTTTTTTTTTTTTTTTTAACATAAAAAAAATCACCACCAAGTAGGTTAAGTCTTTTCATTTCCCTTACATTTATTTAATGCCACGTAGCCGTAAACGACAAAACACTGCATTTTTACTTACCACTATTTCATCAAAAACAATGAGTCTATTACAATTCCTTTTTCCGCTGACTTATCCGTGTTCTTTTCTTTTCTTGTGTGGTCACCTCAATGAAACACCAATATGACACTCGCCCTGACTATCTGGAAGAGTTGAAGGAAACTCGCCTCGAGCTCGGTTTTGGAGAAAACCACGAAATACCACGAACGGCCAGGCCGACGAGCCTTCCTAAGGTCCAAACCCGTCACCTCCAATTTACGAGCTTGGATAACAGAACCTCTCGATCACTGTTGGGACGAATCTTGCGGGGAAAATGCTCAAATCAACAAAACGATGCTGGAAAAAGTGTATGTTCTTTCTAGATGTTATAATAAAATTTGCAGCGATAACAGATACTAATGTATACATGATACGTTTGCGCCTTTTGCCCTGACTCTCCCATCACTATATTTATGTAGGAGAAAGTAGCCTAAGATGGTCCTAGCTGGCAAAACGATCCAAATATGCCTTCTTCTACAGGTAGCTCTATATACAGGGTGATTATAAAAAACTATTCGATATACATATGAGACCATAGCTATCATACCGTTCACAGAAACCGAATAAAAATTTGATGGAAAGTATTTCGCGGCAACACCTACTTATTTTAATGGAATGGGATCTCCATAGCAAAAAAACATAAATAGAGTTGGAACGGTACCTGTAGCACGAAAATCGCCAGCGCTAGGCAGACTAAGAAGAAAAGAGAAAACAACAGTGATGTGCCTACCTTTCATTTTTTTAAAGACGTCACATTTCACATTGAGTCTTCGGCTCTGACTGAAGTCCACTGATTGTACTTCGAAACGAGAAGAAGCGACCATGGTATTCTCTTAATTTCATGTAAGGCTATTGAATAAGGGCTCTAATATCATGTTTAGTCATAAGACACCGTCATGACTGACATCATCGCACTAGTTGAAAATCACGGTCTTCAGCGTTGCCCCGTTTTTTTATTTATTTTTTAATTTCATAAACCAAATTATGTATGCTATTTGATTGTAAAACTTATTTTATTTCATTTCGTTTTGTCATAATTACTTTTATATCCTTTATTCTGCAGATAAAAAGCAATTTACAAATACTTTTAAATGAAGGATCATTTTGCCCTTTAGTGAGAGTAATCCTTTGGACCATTTTTCAAAAATTTGTTTCCTTCATTGCTCAGTTTAAGTTAAAAATATTATTAAAGTCCATTTGCAAAATATAGTGTAAAATATACTAGCAAAGGAACAAAGTCTTATTTAAACATTTGTGTTGTTTATGCAAGTTTTTCCCTTAAGGGGATCATTTTAGGCCACCTTCCCTTAACAATTTTCACGTTAACTGGTTTTAGAAACTTACTATATAGGATTATAATATACATATAGTGTCAGAGAGTCAGAAAAAAAGGCGGAACCATACCATGTATGCACATACAAAATGCTATTTCTACACTTGATTTTAAAAAATGCTCCTTAATGCAAAGTTATATCTGTAAGTAATATTTTTGAATTTTCAAATTGTATGTAAAATAATTTTTCTTACAGGAAACGCGTCTCCGTACCTGAGCATGAGGAGAAGAAAACTTAAAAAAAAAAAAAAAAAAAAAAAAAAAAAAAAAGTTAATTTATAAATTTTTACTTTACATTCGAATAAAATGTAGTTTATTTTTTATACAATGTTGCAAAAGCGAAACTAAAATCATTTACATACTTAAAATAATTGAGTAGCCAAAAGTGTGTAGTGAGAATATTTAATATAGAAATTGGTACATTATTCAAATTAAGTTATTTTATGTTCAAATAGCAATTCCAACAACTCTTCATTTTTAGTCGCTATTTGTCCTGACAATTAACAAATTTGGACAACTAACACGTACAATACATCATCAAAATATCCTTAAACATTTTTTAATGTGATAATACAAATGTGCAAATTTAGAGTATTCAAAAAATAAATAAATAAATAAATACATAAACAAGGGAGAATCATTTTCCTTATGTGTTCTCGTGTCTGTTTATCTGTAAAAAAAAAAAAAAAAAAAAAAAAGTAATCATAAACGTAAACTAAATTTTAAAAATAGTAAATCTGTGTCGTTCAAATTTCCTACTGGTTGTTTTATTTCCTATGTTATCTATATTTTTTGTAAACATCGAAAGCCTCTTGTTCTTTCAAAAAATTTAAACGTTAATTTTTCAAATAGGTCCTATTGACACGGAAAAAGTTCTGATGATGAATACCGAAGAGCATTTCTGCATATTCAAGGTTGTTAGACAAGTGTAAGTATTTATTTAAAAATCTTTACGTAGTAAAAATAATGAAAACATTAAGAAAATGCAGTGTAATATACATTGTTAAAAATTTAAATTATTCGTTTCACTGAAAAATATTCTGATTTAGCTGCAACCAACGTTTTTAGAAGCTTGGTATGTTACGTTTTGCCTTTTTAATAGTAACCGCCTAGCAGTAGGCACAATTAAAATAGTAAAACCTAGAACCAAAATTGAATGCAACTAAACTACGGATTTTTTTTTTCTTGTGAAACGTTAATATGATTAAACATAATATTTAAAATCAACAATTAAGTAGTATGATTTGTTTTTTACATTTAATACATCATGAGTTTTTGCAAGGTGTATTGTTTTATTTTTAATCTTTTGCTACTCTTTAAACAGAAAAAAATATTTTTGGAACAACAAATATTTTGTTAAATCAACGAAACTTTTCGCTTGCTCGCTCATAGGCTGTTTACAGAGACATCTCTGACGTAGCTAATTGAATTGTCCACTGACAGTATCACTTCTTTCAACCATACACTTTTAGTCAATGGAAGCCAGTTGGTTTGGTTAACTGTACAAAATAATTGTTCACATTTTCGAGAAGGTTGATATATATATATATATATATATGTGCATATGCATATACACATGCGCACACACACTCACGCACACACACACACACACACACACACACACACACACACACACACACACATATATATATATATATATATATATATATATATATATATATATATTATGAATACTTTTTCAAAATTGTACAATATGAAATGATGTATCATATGAAGAACAGGGAAGAATATAAAAATGATTTTTGAAAAATTATTACGAATCCTTTTAATAAAGGCATACAAAATGCAATACTTTTTTCAAGGGCTTTGATTGAATGTTGCATGCAAATAAGTGTTATTTCTGTCATACTTCATGCATTTCCCAAAATTTTACAGTATTAAAAGCACAATAACACCTAAAAAGACGCGTAAATAATTGCAAATTCAAAATTGAAAACGGAAAAATAAAATCAAACATACATTTTAAAACTTCATACTCTTAATTTCAGCTAAATTAAAAAAAAAAAAAAAAAGAAAGAAAAATCAAAAAAGATTTATCAGAAAAATAATAAAACTAAACTTATTACTTACATAACAAACTACAGCCGTTAAATTGTGCATCAAACTGTCAGTGAAGCCACTTGGCTAAATACAGTTAATTTTGCAAATAGATATGGAATCTTAATTGAATTTTAAAAATAAAATCTAAATGAAATTCCCATAAAAAATTATCTACAATTAAAATATTGCTTATAATTATATACTGTCGCTACAACTAATTTAGCAATATTTTTTACAGGGTGAGCTCAAAGATTATATATTTTTCGTTCTCGTGACTGATCCCCTTTTAGCCCCTGGGCCAAAACTTTCACTGGTATATATGTGGTATAACATGTTCTTTTTATTACTTACAAACATTGAATAAACACCATAAAATGCAATAAACTCGCAACAATTGTTTCGGGTCGAAAAAACACACGACCCTTCATCAGGCGAATAAAGTAAGCACGAGTGCTGCGGTCAAAGCGGCAACGCACAAAATCGTTTAAAATGAAAAGAAAAACTTTATAAAGTAGAAAGTAAATATAGATATTGGTGTGAGTAGAATTGTACAAGAAAACAAGAAAATAAATAAATGAGTGAGATTAAACATATAACAATCAAGGATAACAAAAATTAAACGAAAATCTAAGTTACGTGAGTAATTTCCAAGCATCAGAGAAGAAAGGAGTGGAAGAAATATCATTAACAAGATTTTTCGAATTTTTAAATATGTAAAATGGTTCATGAATATCCAAATGGGAGGAACAGACAGGTGATGAAATTATGTTAGTTTTGGAAAAATCAAAACGATGACCTTGAGACCAGCAGTGGGAAGCAATAGAAGATTTGGTAATCTCTTCATTACGAACATTCCGACGGTGCTCATTTATTCTGTATTTCAAACGCCTCCTAGTTTGACCAATATAACCTAAGTTGCAGGACGAACACGGAATTAAATAAATTCCAGAACGGTTTTCGGTGGGAATGGGATTCTTAAGAGAAGATAATTTAATTTTATTGACGGGTTTGTAAATAACTTTGAAACCAAACTGTGAAAGAATTTTAAAGATTTTAAAAGAGAGTGAAGAATAAAAAGCCCTAAGTTAAAAAAAATAATTCATGAAGTATATTTGTTTATATATTTGAAAAAAACCTCGAGATATTTAGCTATTGTCGTCTGTCCTTAGGTTTCTCTACTAGTGTATATATATTCAGTTGGAAACGAGAAACTAAAAAAAAAAAAAAAAACAAAAAAAAAAAACAATGTTACATGTTTAGGGATTTTTTGGAACTTCAGCACAAATTAAAAAACACGTGAAATAATATATAAAAGTATTCTATGACTAACATTTTATAACATTTCTGTATTCACAAGGCAAACAAAACATGTTAAAATTTCGGAACCTGATTGAGCTAGAAGTTGTAACCCTTTTTCCTATATGTTAACATGAGATTCCCCAATCTTCCCCTATAAGTCCGTTTATAAAAGTCCCCTCAATAAATTACAATCAGACTTTGGATTTTGCCAAGGTCCAAATTTAATCTGACTTTAATTTTCTTACGTCTGCTGAAATCCAAGAACATAGCTGCCAAAATTTACATGTTTTAAATAGGGTTTACAACCAATATTTTTTCAATAGAAACCTTTAATATTAATCGTGTCATTTATTTTTTAAATTTCATTATTATAAAATTCTAGAATGGAAAAGTTACAGGAATAGAAAAGTTGATGAAATCCCAGAACAGATCTGCCAAAATTGATATTTTTTAAATAGGGTTTACTACCAATATTTTTTTTTAATAGAATTGATATCATCGTGTCATTTAATATATTAAAGTTCATTATTATAAAAGTCTAAAACGGAAAAGTTGCAGGTATGCTAGAAAAACAAAATTCTGAATAATCCTGGTTTCAAAAAATTACAAAAAATTACTTTATCAAAAAAAAAAAAAAAAAAAAAAAAAAGAAGGAAAGAAAGAAAAGAAAAGAAGAAAAATGAAAAAGACATTATTACGCATGTAATTATTTCTTCAGAAATCTTGATATCAACATTGCTAGACAAAATTTTCAAGGCTGCAGCGTATATTGTTGTCCACTTAGTCTCCGTTTGTTTTTTTATTACACTTTCATTTTCCCCCTTAAGCCTTCATTAATTTCTGTTTAGTTTCTTGAATTTCTTTTACTTTCTCAATTTTTTTTATTCCATTGACTCATAATAAATTTTTACTTAAATAAAAGAAAAAGAATTTTTAGTGTTGTAGTCATTATTTTTAAGTATATACATTTAGATTTTTTACATTAATGATACTCTTAAATTTAGTTCCAATTTAATGATTTTAAGAAACTTATAGTTTTATGTATAATTTGAAAGTATGAAAGACTTAAGTGAAACATGATTAAAAAAAAAAAAAAAAAAAAAAAAAAAAAAAAAAAACTATGATAAAATCTGAATTATTAATCGTATTGCTTTTTTAAGTGGGGGAGGGATGTAAACCGTGTTTTTAAATTTTCTAGTTATTTGGACTGTTATTACTTTTTTTTATATTTGATGTTAATAATTTTTTTAAACATATCTTTCAGATAAGAGAAAGCTTAGAAACTTTTTCCGTCCTTTTCACAAAGGATTGCATGTGATGGATGTAAAAATGTTCGGCAATATTTCTGGAATCTCGTCTAATGCAAAGTAATTTTTACAATCGATTTATTTTTATATAATACTAAGATTTACATTCACAGTCTGGTAACCTGCATTTTTATGTAATAAAACTGTTGAAGTTTTCAAATGTATAAATTTATAATACACAGAAAAATTTTCCTGAAAATAAAAATTAATTTAAAGCAGAATTCTTGCTTGCCAATTTCATCGTATTTTAAAAACAGGAGTAAAATAATTAGTAAATGAAGAAATATATATTCCACTTATATATGCTGTTAATAATTATAAAAACAGTAATAAAATATACTTTCAGCATATCACATAATTTAAAATATCTTTATTCCGACGTTTCGGTCAAAATTCCATCTTTAACCATCTTCAGGGAAATGATGTTCAAAAACTATAAACACAAACAATTTAAGCCATTGTAGGATACTATAAATACATTTCGCAAAGAAATTAATACGTGATTACATAAATTATATAAAAAGCATTTACTATTATATAAAATAATAGTAAATGCATAACAAAATTTGTTTTACATACATTTGAAAATGCAAAATGAAATTGTCCTACAACTTCAAATTTGAATATTAAAATAAAAATGGGACATGGAATAACTTAATACAAACGATTATTTTTCAGCTGATGTAAGTTGTACTGCATAACACAATTAAACCAGCATTTTCATTATTAAATTTAAAAAATCGCATTAAAATAGGTTTTTAATTTGAATGCTACAGTAACACAAAGGCTTCAAACTTGTAACTTTCTTCTTTCATTAGTATTTAAATAATATTTACAATAATATTATTTAAATATTCTATAAAATAATGATTTGCACATTATTTTCTATATTAAGTGAATAAACTCTAGACGCTACTACGTGTTTGTTTGTTTTATTTTTTTAGATAACATAACAGTGAGTGGAAGATACACATTTTGAACAAGCAAAGCAAATGTGAAATTATGTAACTTTGATCTTAACTAAAAATATAAATTTAGTACAGAATTCATCTTCATGGAAAAGTTTGCGATTTTTTAGCATTTAATTCACAAATGTAGGAATCCCTACCTTTTTGCTATACCCTTATTTCCATACACATATCTTTATCACACTTTTACAATATTTTTTTTTTTTAATGATTAAACGGAATAGAAATTACTGGTCCAAAATAGTGGTTAAAAAAATGGAGGAATTCTTACTCCATTTGAAAATTAAACTTAAATATGATGGAGTTATATAAAAAAAAAAAACACAGATATTTTATTAAATTTAAGATACATAATTCTTCTTGCTAGAATTTTTTAACAAGAAAATATTTTTGGATACTTGAAAGTAATTACATAATATTGCGTTTATTTATTTATTTTTTCTTGCCAACATTTGACGCAATTTAGTTAATCTTTTTTTTTTTACTTTCTCTTATTATTATAATGGTAGAAAAAGTATTGTTTTAAGGTCAAACTTATGAAACTGAGTTTTTACTATTTTTACGCGATTTAAGTTCCCTTGATTCCAAATATCGGGCTTTTAGCGGTTGTTTTATGTGTCTGTGTATGTGTCTGTTATCAGCATACCTCAAGAACAATAGTAGCAAAGGAGTCCAAACTCGGTATTATAAATCTTTATCATATATAAATGCTACATTGAAATTTTCGTTAAGATTAATTAAGTGGTTCGTATGCAAGGATATCCACGAGTATCCAAATACATTACGTCTATTCTTGGTAGGCACAGTTTAATATCTTTTTACTGCATTAAACAAATGAAATTAACATGTACTTTTAACATGCATAAAAATGTTTAGTATAGAATATAATATGGAATCGTTCACAGGAACACGGAAAAGAATTCGTATAGATCAAAACTATTCTTGTAATTCTGAAATTGCATTTCATGTTGTTTTATGTGTTTTTCATACTGCGCTAAATTTAAGTATACTATGCTGTGTGTATATAATTTATATACCATATACAGGACTACACAAAACTGAGTGAATAAATTCTTCTTTATTGAACGTAATTAATGGAAGTTCTTTATTAATTTTTACCACGTCCAGGAAAACACGCTTAAGAAGGATAATTACTTAACAATACACTAATATAAACAAAGTAATAATTTGGATCCTAATTTTTTTAAACTTTAATTACGCGTTTTGCGATTCAATGAATACTGGAAATCAAGTTTTGTGCGGTTTTTCTCTGTATATAACTGTTACTGGCATAATGTAAAAACAAATAACTACAAAAAATTAAAATTATGTATTTTGAAAATCATATGGGATTGTCATATAAACATTCTGACGAAGTTTGGTAGGTATCAAAGATTGGTATAGTGAAATTTGTAATTTAGAATAAACTTTTAAATTAAATAACAACCTTAAATTTGAATGAATGTATATACTGTGCTTAATCGGCTGATTTAAGGGGTGGTAGCTTTCATCTTACAAAAATATATGCCTAATAAAGCAAGCTATTTTCAAGTTTATTGTAAAGTACATTTATATATAGCGCTTTTTGTCTTACTCTTCATCTATAATCTGTTTTTATAGTATTCAAATGCAGGGTAAGAGAAAGTCGTGTGATTGACACACCAAATTACTTGATATAATTTTCGAAGGTATTTCTATCCCATGCCTTTTAACTCTGCAAATCTTGCATATATATCCCATTAGAAAAAGTCATTCTTCCAGAATAATTAGGAAAATTGTGTTTCATTAAGCACGCGTCACCTTGGCATGTTAAAGAGAGACGCTTCAGATGAAAATGCACTGTTGATGGGGAGAGACATTAATTGAGTTGAGGAAAAGCATATGATGTGATAATTTCATATAAAGCTACGTTCCATTTTGCTCAATTTAGTTACATTATTTTCTAGGAAAATAGAAATAATGGTAACTTTTAAGTTAGTAAAAATGTTTACTGTGTTTATATAATGTTCTGAAAACAATGCTAAAATTTTAGAAAATGTCTGTCGTAAATCGAAGTAACTTTACACTTCTAAAACCACATTTTAACATTTCAAAAATAAAAATTTGCTAATTTAAAGTTCGGGTTCGAAATGTGACTTATGGATCAACGGATACGGATATGGATACGGGGACCAACGACTTAAAGTGGATTCGGTACCAGTATGAACATCCTTGTCTAAACTGGGACCTGAACCAGGTCATTGACAATTGAAAGCCAAAACACTAATCATTCCGCCATCAGAGCGGAGGTGTTATTTTAGGTCAGTTAAGTTGCAACCAATATTTTTAGAACTACTTTATACTTTAGACATATTCAACCTATAAAATAAAGAGAGATACAAGATATATAGGATTTATAAATTTTGAGAATGTTAAATTATCATCAGTAAAAATGGGTTATATCCTTAAGTTTATAATAACAATCTCAATAAATTCTCATATTTGCAAAATCTCAACAACATGTTCATTTTTTTAATTGCGTAATCGTAGAATTACGCTGCTAAAAATTTCATTTCAAATTTGAACCACTATATGGAGTAAAGTTATAAGCAATACCATAATATGGTTCAACTTCACTTTTTAGTTTTCTGCTTCTTGCGATTGAATTTCAGTTGCACCAAAACTTGGAGCTACCATACATCCATTCACAAGCGAAGTGTTCCAGCGTACATGAAATTGTAACTCCCTTTGTATTCAGGAGATGGTGCCAGTAGCGCGCTGAAAATCACCAGTTGTAGGCCGGAAAGTGAAAATAAAATCTGTGAAGTGAGATCGCGGGCAATTATGTCATTCAAACCAACATTCATCACAAGAAAAAGATAACTCTTTATTCAATTGATCACTAGCCAGACTTTACTATAGGAAAGTTTATTGATGTATATCCTTTTAAGAAAAGAGCAAAATCTAATATACAGTCCAGGAACTATGAATCTGTAAAATTCTTTTTGAAACCAAACCAAGCTTAAATTAAAGAGCGCGGTGGAAAACATAGAGTAAAGTGCAAATTTTGTGCAACAACTCACCCATGGGTCAAGATAAGACCCTAGAAAATTCAGCCCCTTTTATCAAAATCAAGGAAACAGAATTAGCGGGGAAGAAAGTTTTGCATAGTGACAGATGTTAGACTTGAGACATTAAGATCTTCAGTTAGATCTCCGTCTCGGTCGAATATTGATTTTTTTTTTTAAACATAATACCAATATTTAGTTCATATAATTACCAAATCATGGTAAAATGTTAAACCATCGAGTGGTTGCAGCTACTTCAGTACCAAGTTTTGGTTCAAACTAGCACCAAATATTTAAGAGTATAGTTGTAGTATGACCCAAAAACTTCCCTCCTCCAATCTTGAGAAAAATATATTCTCTTTTTTATTTACTCTTGAAATGTATGAATATGAAAATGACCCTTAAATAAGTCTGTAAGTCTTACTTCTATACTTTTAAATATTATTCTAGTAATATACTTGAAAGGCATTACACTTTTTTTTTTTTTTTTTGTCATTATTACATTATTTTTTTTTGTCATTATTATTAAGACAAATTACGAACATTTAATGTATGATATCATTTCAAGATAAACTAAAAATAATAGCTATCTATTTTGATTTTGTTTACTATCATTTTTTGAAGAATTATAAATAATCTCATAATATCTTTGCATCATAATCTTTTTAAGGTAAACTATGAATAATAAATGTATATCTATTTTTTCCTTTTCTTGTCTTTATTATTTTAAGTTGAAGTATTAAAAATAATTATATTTGCATATAATTATCATTTTAAAAAGATTATGAACTGTTATTATATTTTTCTTTGATTTGTTCATTTTAAAAATTGTTATTATAGTTTTCTTTGATTTGTTCATTTTAAAAACTGTTATTATATTTTTCTTTGATTTGTTCATTTTAAAGTATAACTGCATATGGAATAGATATTAGATACTGAAGAGAAAATAAGATATATCAAAATTGATAAATACTCATATACTCGTCAATTTGAAGGAAAATATTTTTATTAAGATCACACAAACAACATTTTCGATTGTTTTAATAGAAACTATATTTTTTATTTATATATAAAAACTAGGGGGCTCTGCCCCTGTTCGCTCCGGTCACCAACCCCGGAAGGGGGCTTTGCCTCCCCCCGACTAACTTTACTTATTAACCCATGCAGAGTTCTTTCCGCCTATTCGCTGCTTTGCCTTTCACTGAATGGGAATATTAAAAGTCTATAACACAAGACAAAAGAAGAAAAATATTATAAAAATCCCCATATTCAATGTCAAATTGAAACACATAATATTTAATACACATTACTTACTTTTATGAAAATTATGCTAAAATTTAGTAATTTTGTTTGGGGAAATAGAAAGAAATTCGTAATATCTAAACCATTTTGTGTTACAGCGCTAGTATATCACTCCTTTTTATTTATTTTTTACAACCATGGGTTCGGGCTGCGGTACCCCAAACGGTAGAGCGCCGAGCTCGTAACTGGAAGATTGCGGATTCAATATTCGAGCCGGCCAAAGACCGTCGTGTACACTAATGGGGGCTGGTGCACGTAAAGTCTGTCGTGGCCGCAATGTCCTCCGTGTTCCCATCAAAATTATACCTCTCAGGATCACCGAAACGGGAGAGCCATCTCTTCTTTGGAGGATCAAAATTGCTATGGCATGTCTCCGGACCACCTCTTAGGGTGAGTCCCAGACCGTCGCGAATTACCCATTGCGCAGCACTAGTGCGACGTAAAATCCAACCAACGAACCAACCAGATTTTGAGTTATTAAATAAAAAAAAATGTAGCATTGGAATATATCCAGGCATTTTTTAAAAATAATTTATTACCATTGATTTTCTAATTTATGTTTCTGGAATGGCATGTCTCCGGAACATCCCTAAGGGTGTGCCCCAGACAATTACCCATAGCGCATTACTGATTCGACGTTAAACCCAACCTATCTACCTACCTACTTACCTACCTAAAACCATGGATCATATTT
Organism: Salticus scenicus; assembly: GCA_963930645.1. Classification (NCBI taxonomy): domain Eukaryota; kingdom Metazoa; phylum Arthropoda; class Arachnida; order Araneae; family Salticidae; genus Salticus; species Salticus scenicus. The sequence continues at coordinate 200,236,720 of OZ005657.1, read as the reverse complement.
TAATTTTTCCGTGTAAAATGTCTGCATGAAAGAAGAACAATGTCATAAGAGAAACTTTTTTCAAAGTGACAAATAGAAAACCTGCATAAACCCATCGTTTTTAGTGAATAACATCATTAATTAAAATAATTTCTAAGCAGCTGAAATGTCTTTCTTGGAGTATTCGGAACACATTGATACCTCTCATGACGCGAAGGACCCTGCCCTCCGCGAGAAGATGCGGTCACAGACAAAAAAATTTGGTACTAGCGACAGTAACATTTTGTAATATAATAGAGATAAGATATAAATTCCAAGTATTTATCAATTTTGATATATCTTATATTATCTTCTGTATCTAATATCTATTCCATATACAGTTGCGTTTTAAAATTCATATTAGATTTTGCTTTAAAATTCATATAGATTTCATTTAAAAAAATATTTCTTCAAAAGGTTAATTTTCAGAAAATTTTAATTAATGCATTAGTTTAAAAATTATTACTTATGTTACTGTTATATAAAATCCGATTAAAGAATTGACAAAGAAACTATCATCCAAATTTTATGTTTCTATGTGCATTTGTTTAAAAATTACACGCAAAAGAAGAAAACGAGTAAAAGGCTATTGTTTTAATTTTGTACACCAGTGTTTATTTATAAATATAAAATTATAAAATGCGCAACTGTTATTTCGGATGCAAATAATTAAACACGATTTTTTATCAGATGGAAAAAAGAAAAAAGTAAGGAGCAATCAGTGTGTTGTTCAAATGCTTTCAATTATCATTTGTCAGCAAATGTGATGGTACTTTTTAATGTTATAACTTACATTTTTCTATTTTTCAATGCTTTAATGTTCTAGCTTTTACATTTCTGTATGTTACCGTTTTAATTTTTTTCATTTGTTTGATTTATTAACTTTTATTAAAATTCTAATAAAATACAAGAATAAGTAATAGTTGGTTTACTGAATAATAATAGTCATTTGTAAATTGTATAGTAAATTGCAACTTTATTCAAAAATTTTCCTTTGATATCATAAATTGTAAATAATAATAATTAAAAAAATATTTTAAATTTATATTGAGTATAAATTGGAATTTCAAATCAGTGTAATTTAGTTTTACTAAGTCTGGAAATGGAAGAACTTAGTGTACAACTTTTTTAATACGTAAATTGTCTACATTTCTTCCCTCAAATCTTTAAATTTTGCTATGAGATTAATTTTAAATATTTCACGTAAATATGTTGTAATAAAAATGAGATTTTGAATTTTCCAAATTTAAAACATTATAAAATCTTTTTGTAAAAAAATAGAACCGACTCCAAAAAGCAACTACTATGCAAACAACTAAAAAAAAAAAAGAAAATTGATATGAAATGAAACTGAAAATTGCGTCTAAAAGTATAAAATAATTTCCTTCGCCAAACAACCTATAACACTACAATTAATCATAACTTTTGAAGTCGGCGCAAAATTAAATAAAATTAAATTAGTTTTTAAAGATTTGTTTTTAGATCAGTAGCAACAAATGTTGTTGTCTCGAATGATCCATTTCCATGTTTCCTTTATTATTTTATCACTGTATACAATTGGTCCATTAGTACTTAGTAGCATCTACATAGAACAGTAAACATCCTTCACAATGCGGTATTTATGTTTCTACGAAGTTAGAGTTTCCTTTGCAAATTTGGTATAACTTTCATAACTATCATCCTTGGTGGCTTTTGGATTTGGCGATCAAAACTTAACGCAAAAATATACGCGCAAGATGTATATTTTCATAATATATACAGTACGAAGTATTGTTTCATATTCTTGATTACTCTCTTAATATGCCTTATCAAAATAATCAAGATATCCCACAGAAATTAAATATGTTTGCCAGATAATTTTGGGATTTTTCTTTCACCAAGGACGTCAGATACCACCATCTACACCAACTTTTACTGCTTACGAAATCTTATTTGTTTTCTTGAATCAAAGTAGTTTTCGGCTGCGTTTTGCATGTGATAATGTGAGATGTGTATTTTGAATAGGATTTGATTTTTGTATTGAATAAAGGTATCAATTTTTATTTAATTTTGCGCCGACTTCAAAAGTTATGATTAATTGTAGTGTTATAGGTTGTTTGGCGAAGGAAATTATTTTATACTTTTAGACGCAATTTACAGTTTCATTTCATATCAATTTTCTTTTTTTTTTTTAGTTGTTTGCATAGTAGTTGCATTTTGGAGTCGGTTCTATTTTTTTACAAAAATATTTTATTTTTCTCTTTTCAGTGAAAACGTATTCATATAGCAGAACATCAGAAGACGTTCGACAGCTGTTTCTCAAATCACAACTTCCAAGAAAAGTGACATAACTCAAAAAATGGTTTATGTCACTGAAAAACATGAAATGCACCTAATGTGAACAAAAAAGTTACATCTTCATCTAGAAAGTTATCCACTCGAGAGAGAGTTGTGCCAGTTTTATTCTAGTCAAGTTATTTTTAAGTTGATTTTCCTCAAATGCTGAATTTTTAAATTGTGTCACTTTTCTTGCCTTTATCGGATATGAGCAAAAAACTATCTATTGAATGAACATACGTTAAATTAAAAAGTCCTTAGAAATGTATAGAACGGATACGCTGTATTCGTAACCAAAAATTCTGTTAGGCATCTATATTGAACTTTACAGTGAATATGTGTCATCCGCTGCGCTGGAAATTGCGCAGCGTGGAGTTCAAACACAGAGCAAAATATGCATTGCAGCTGACGGACAGAAGTTTCAACATCGATACTTACATACTGTTTTTACCAGTGTAGCTGCATGCGTTCAGCAGTTAGAGTGAGAACAGACTTTTGTGAGTATCCTGTAATTTGTTTATACCTTAATGAAATGATAGTGAAACATATGTCAGGCCAAGATCATTACGACAACAAAAAAAGTATTAAAATTAAATAATCTCTTAGTAAGTTATAAGCTAACAAATTTCAACAACAAAAACAATGAGAAACATGGTTTGTAATGAGAACCTCTTCCTTTATGAAGTCGGTTTAAAACGTCTATGCGTTAATCGATGTGACCGCTTACAATAACCATACTTTGAATTTTACATAGCATAAATGTCACCCGCTGCGCTACAACATATGCAATGTCTTTCAAGTGTACACAAAATAGGAAATTATGAACAAACAAATGCACGTTTTTGGCGTTCTGTTTTTAGTATTAATTTCTAAACTATCTTTTTGTACTAAATCAATGATGCTCTGCAATTTTATAATTAACTTTTTTCCCCTGTCTTGAACCGTTTCCGAGATAGGAACGCTAACTCCACTGTTTTCTACCAGGTGGCACTGTAGGCGGTTGAATCGCGTAGCACATGTCCACTTTCTATACCTACATACCACTTTTATGACTATAGCTGCAGCTGTTCAGCAGTTAAAGGAGTCGGGACTGACTTTTTTGGGCACTTTGTATTTTCTTTTGATCGTAAAGATATTACAATGGGACCTATTTCAGACCAATACCTTTACAATTAAACAAAAATATCAAAATTGGGTCATCCGTGCAGAAGTTATGAGCTAACAAACAAAAACCAAAACAAAAAAACATACGCTTTGAATTGAGAACTTTCTCCTTTTTGAAGTCTGTTAATTAGAGCACCTCTTACGAAGTTATAAGCTTACAAACACCAACAATAACACATGGCTCGAATTAAGAACACCCTCCTTTCTGAAATTGGTTGAAAACGACTTTGTGCTAATCGATGTGACTGTTTACAGTAACAGTATTTTGAACCACAGAGTATACGTGTCATTCGCTACGCTGCAAAGTGTGCAACATAGTTCAAGTGTGCACAGTGTAGGAAATATCGAACAGACAACTACATGTTTTAAGCGTTCTATTTTTAGCAATAATGTCTAAAAACTGTCTTTTCGTAGTAAATCGATGATGCTCTACAACTTCATAATTAACTTTTCTCCCATCTTGAACCGTTCTTGAGATAGGAGCGCTATTCCGCTGTTTTTCACCAGATGGCCCTTTATTTTCTTTAGATTGTAAAGATATTACGATGGGACCTACCTCAGACCAAGATCTTTACAACAAAACAAAAAGTATCAAGTAACCGTATTTTGAACTATATAGCGTATGTCTCATTAGCTACGCTACAACGTGTACAATGTAGCTCAAATGTGCATAGTGTAAGAAATTGCGAACAAACAAATGCACGTTTGTAGCATTGTATTTTTAGCACCAATGTCTAAACTATCTTTTCGTACTAAATCGATGATGCTCTGCAATTTTATAATTCCCCTTTTCCCCCTGTCTTGAACCGTTTCCGAGATAGGAAAACTAGCATGAATGTCTAAACTATATTTTTGCACTAAATCGTGATACTCTTCAACTTTGTATTTTCATTTTTTCTCTAGAACCGTTTTCGAGATAGGAACACTAACTCCGCTATTTTCCAACAGGTGGCGCTGCAAGCGGTTTAACCTTGTTTTTCATGGCCACTTTGCTATACTTACATGACATTTCTATCACTATAGCTGCAGCCGTTTAGCATTTAAAAGAGTTGGGACTGATTTTTTTGGGGCACCCTGTATTTTGTTTAGATCGTAAAGATATTACAATGGGACCTATTTCAGACCAAGACCTTTTCAACAAAACAAAAAATATCAAAATCGGAGCATTCGTTCAGAAGTTATGAGCTAACAAACATAAAAAAAAACATACGGTTTGAATTGAGAACCTTCCTTCTTTTTTGAAGTCGGTTAAAAATGGATCGCACTAAAATATATATATATATACGAAGCAGGACACTTTGGTTTCGCAGTTTTGGTCCCGAAGAAATTTTGGTCCCGAGACGTTTTGGTCCCGCAAATTTTTTGCTATCTTTTAAATATATATCAGTTTTTTAATATGATAGTCTATTTGTTGATGCGGGAAAATTGAGGTGCTCTTAGAATATCTTTAATTAAGGAATATCTTATAGGTCAATACATAAATTTTCAACATTACAATTGCTCCCTAGCCATTGAGATTCGAAGAATTTTGTTCTGATTTCTTTACGAACATTTAATATATTTAAATTTTTTTAATGCAATTGCACTTTTTTTTTTAAATAATTGAGATTTTGTTTCATTTTATTTCGATTCAACTTAATTTAATTGTAATTTAATTTTTAATTAACTATTAGTGACAAAATTTTGCGTTTTAAAAGTATTGTTAACAATAACAACAACACCTTCTTATTAAAAAAGGATCACCATTTGAATACATTTATTGATAAAAGCAGAATTAATTTAAAAATAACAAAATACAGAAAAATTTTGATTAAAAAAAAGAAAAATGAAAGAAAGAAAACCTTAGGATATAAATAAAATTTGCTTTTAGTGGCAGAACGCCATTTCTTTCAAATAACTAATTATTGACCTGCTCCCATCATAGATTCTTCTTCATAAGCATAAGCTTGTGATCATTTATGAAGTTTTTGGATATATATATATATATATGTGTGTGTGTGTGTGTGTGAGAGAGAGAGAGAGAGAGAGAAATACGTTTCATTCCGCTTGATTGTGATTTAATTTTTATCATTAATCTAAGTGTAATTTATCCCAAAATCTATCTCATAATAATAATAATAATAAAATGCATGTTTGTTTGCCCGTGACATTTAATTATGTTAACCATGTACTATATATGCATATAAAATACTTTTTTTTCAATTACAATGATTTTATTTTAAAAAGGAAAAAATGTAAGTAGTCCAATATTTAATCAACTGTGTGCACTGCAAGTATCAAGTTTTGGAAAATGTTGATGCACATTTTTTTTTTATCTTTTTTGTTTAATCTTAGGCTTTTTTTGTTTTTTAATAAATATATCTGTATGATATGTCTCTATGACTAAAAACATTTCCCACATTGAAATCTTTGTCGTACCTTTGGATTCACACTTGTTTCTCCCACAGACAGAGAAAAGAAATTTCACTGTTTTGTTTCAGCGCATTTGAAAAAAAAAAGGGGGGGGGGAGGGACTTTTTAATCCAAAATTTCTTAAACAATATTGTAAGGGATTATAAGGAAAGAAAAATGCTTTTCCAATTCTGTGTGATATATAACTATTTTCTGTATTAGACAAATGTATCCGGATTGACAGAGAAGAAAATGACTCAAGTTTAGCAGACCCTGTTCAAACTAAATCCCGAGATCATTATTTAGTTCCCCCTATCTTCTTATATTATTAAACTCTAACATTTAGAGGATGTTTGGATAAAGCATCGATTTCCTATAAATTTTGTATTCGAAAAATCAAAATTTGAATGTGATATTTAATAGCCGAATTACAGTGTTTTATATTAAAAACTTTGTATTTTATTTAAACTGAAATTTTCGGGCTTTGATAAACTAACAAGGCTTAAATCTTCGCTGATAACTAATATTCTTTATCATTCAAAATTCAATCCGAAATAATATATTTTCTGTTCCGTGTGTCTTATAGTTACATCATTTTCAATATAGGGTGTAGATATTTAACCCTCCAATTGTAAATATTCGTCTAAGTTCTCTTTTGCCGGAAGTTCCCTCATGTATTTGTTGTTCTTTTTCCTCTATCGTACAAAGAAAAAAAAATCTAAATTAAAAAATTTTAGACGATTTTGAGTTTTATTTGTTACTGCAACTTTCTGTTGCAAAATAATAATAATAATAATAATAATTTTGACTTTTCCTACCCATATGTTTTCAAGTCAAATGACAAGAATTGGAAATATGAAAAAATAATTTCGCTTTTATTACTGTAATACTTTAATTATTCCTGATATCGGGACCAAAATGGCGGGACCAAAACGGCGTGACCAAAACGGCAGGACCAAAACAGCGGGACCAAAATTTCCTCGGGACCAAAGTGTCATGTACCCATATATATATGTGTTTAAGGAAAACAAAACCCACAAATGAGACAGAATTTTCCCAAATCGGAATATCTCGTGTAGACAAGGGGTGGGTGGTGGGGGGGTGGGGGGGGCATAACCTAGTTATTCAAGTTTCCTAGTTATTCTGATATTTAAAATTTAGGGTGAGGAATCTCGTGTCAAGTAAGTATTATTGTAGTGACTCATCGATCCTTTGGAAGGAATGTATTACAACCTGAGTCGGATGATAACAATGATGGCGAGCATGAATGCTTGCTGTCCGGAAAATACTAAAGCTGGAAAACATGTGAGACATCTACGTAGTGGTAGTGTATGGGAGAAGAGATTGTTACAAGTTACCCACGTTTTGCATTCAATGTTTTCCTGTAGATTTCTATATATCTTTTGAAAGTTTACGAGAGATTCATCTAAAATCATTAGTGGTTTTAACATTGTAACCTATCTTCAAGATGTTTCGATTAAAATATTCGTCATTACGCATTCACCATATTGACAAAAGTATTTAACAAATAATATAAACATTTTCAAATTTTGACGCTTTCTCGAATTTGTAAAAAAAGTACTTCTTGGATTCTTTTCGGACTTCAGGGTTGTTAATAACATGTTATATAACATATATTTCAGCGAAGATTTTTATCACAAAGATAAAAGAGGGGCTGGTAAAAAACTATAGAAATAAACAATTGTCTGCGATCACTCTCTAAGGAAAAATACTTAAACTGCGTTGTAGCAGAAGCGTGGGATGATGAGGCATCTTTTTATTATCTGTTTTAGTGTGTATCTAAACAGTACGTAAACTTATATAGGGTAAGTCTAGGAGAGTCATAGTTTTCAAAGATTGAAATAAAAATTCTTAGAATGCAAATATAAGAACTATTTATGCATATTTAAATTTCGTATGCTCATCACATTTTGGGTAAAAAATAATTAAATATTAAGAACAAAGAGTAGTAAACATGGTTTAAAATTAAAATGGCACATGGCCATCTCTACTTGCAGTCGAGAGATATGTCCATCCAATTCAAAAAAGAAAAAGTTATGTTAAAATAGCAGAAAATAACACATTTTATAATTAATCACGAAAAACACATAGCAATTTGTAAAGATGCAATTATATTACGGAAAATGAGTGAATAAAATTCGAATAAACAGCATTTGAAGTATAATTTCAATCCTTCATTATTTATAAAATTTTACCACATTTTCGGCAATGGTCTTTTTACACGTCTCATTGAACCACTTCAGGCATTTTATGCATTTTATCCAGTCATTCGTTTTGGTTGTGATATTGTGTTATTCTCCGCAACCAGCACGGTGATACTCATGAAATTCTATTCCCTCGGAATCTTTTCAATCTGATAATTTCATATGAATTTCATCTTCTTCGCAGTTGGAAGTACTGTGTTTTTGTTTTTCCTTGCATTTCTTTCAAACTTTTTTATGATCTTAAGCATTTTATCAACTTTGTCTGTTACTGGGATAAAAGTTTCCGACATTTTTAAATATTTTCTGGTGATGTCAAGCTATTTTTTGGCTGTTAAACGTACCATAAACACCATTAGTATGTTTTCTAACTGTTTTTGTAATGGTTACATCAGGAACTGGTGCGATATCATAAAGTATTTATGTTATTATATACATTATGTGTTATGATGTTTAAGAGTGGCCATCTCTACTCAATTTCAGTGGCTATCTCTCCTAAAATTCAAGGACAGATATCGCCCCAATTTAAAGCATCATTCCGCCATTGTACGCCCTTGTTTTAGGCTTAAAAGCAAAGATTAGATTATGTACGTGCTTTGAAAGTCCGTATAGTGAAATAAAATATAACATAGGTATTGTAAAACATTCAGATACCTAACTCAACAAAAATATTCAACACCTAAATTAAATAAACATTAAAATTTCACTTACATTTTATAATCGATAAACACAGCTGCATGAATGAACTCATTGAACTATTTCCTACGAACAAAGTTTATGTTGCCATCTATGATCAAGTTCAGGAAATATTTAGCCTGGCCATCTCTCCTAGAATTACCCTAGATATAAATTTTTAGAAAATTGAAAAAGAAAAAAAAAAGGCACTATTTTTTTTCTATAACATGCAGGGTATTCAACTTAATACAATATCAATATTGAAAAACTTGATAGAATATATCAGACACAACGTACAGCAATAAGGAACCAAAAGAAAAATTAAATATATGATAAAATAGGAGCATTTTTGGTTAATAAATTTTAGCTGAGAATTCATAAGCATTCATAAAATTAATTTGCAAAACATATTAACCAAAATTGAACTACTTTTTTAAAACTCCGGGCAAATATCACGATAATTAAAAAAAAAAAAAAATCATCTACTGAACAAACTAAATTAAATAAATAAATAAATAGTATGGTATGCTGCTCACACAACAACGTGTTACCCTGCGTTTGAATGCTATAAAGACAGATTACAGAATAACAAGGTAAGAAAACATGTACCGTATACGATGCAATTTTATGTTTAAGAAGTAATTTTATTTACATATACTTTTGTGAGAGAGGGGCTGCCGCCCCTTCTAACCCACCAGTGGGACATAGTATATACATTCTTGAAAAGTTAAGTACGTTACTAAATTTTAAAGTTTATTCCAAATTGTTCAGAAAACTTTCACAACACTTCTCAAAATTTACCAATCTTGGACAAGTTTTCAAGTAGCCACCTCTATGGCCTTCAATATACACTGATGGAAAAAAAAATCCCAACACCAGGAAGGAGCTGTGCTAGATAAACGAAATTTGGTAGGCGTGTTTATACATCTGAAAGATGACGTCGATTCAAATTTCGAGCTACGCGCATAAGTGTGGCGCTAGTAGCAACACTATGAACATGCAAATGAGGTTTGCTTTAAATAAGCGCTGTAAGGTTCGTGATCGTTATTTACAGTTGAGATTTGACGTAGTGGGTTAATGTTAGTCAAGGATGCCTCTAAGAAGACGAAGAAGCCATTATCAACAGCTCACTGAGTTTGAACGAGGTCGTGTAGTAGGGCTACGAGAAGGTGGGTTTTCTTTCCGCGATATTGCAGAAAGACTTGGCAGGAATGTATCCACTGTGCATGAGTGTTGGCAGCAGTGGTCAAGGGAAGGTACTGCCTCAAGAAGACCGGGTTCCGGGCGGCCACGTGGCACTACTGAGAGGGAAGACCGTCGTGTTCGGCGTATGGCTGTGACTAATCGTACTGCGTCTGCAGCTGAAATTCGAGCTGCAGTTGGCACCACAGTGACACATCGAACTGTTACAAATCGGTTACTTCAAGGACAGCTCCGAGCCAGACGCCCTGTAGCGTGCATTCCACTGACTCCAAACCACTGCCGTTTGCGACGTGAGTGGTGTCAAGCTAGAGCTCATTGGAGGACGGAGTGGAGATCTGTTGTGTTTTCTGATGAAAGCCGGTTCTGCCTTGGTCGCAGTGATAGCCGTGGGTTGGTTAGAAGGAGGCCAGGTGAACGCCTGCTAGCGACCTGTCTGCGGCCTAGACACACAGGGCCTACTCCTGGAGTTATGGTTTGGGGAGCAATTTCGTATGACAGCAGGAGCACTCTAGTGGTTATCCCACGCACCCTGACTGCAAATTTGTACGTCAGTCTAGTGATACAACCTGTTGTGCTGCCATTCATGAACAGCATTCAAGAGGGTGTTTTCCAACAGGATAACGCTCGCCCTCATACCGCTGTTGTAACCCAACATGCTCTACAGAGTGTCGACATGTTGCCTTGGCCTGCTAGATCATCAGATCTTTCTCCAATCGAGCACGTATGGGGCATCATTGGACGACAACTCCAGCGTCATCCACAACCAGCATTAACCGTCCCTGCATTGACCGCCCAAGTGCAACAGGCATGGAACTCCATCCCACAAACTGATATCCGACACCTGTACGACACAATGCATGCACGTTTGCATGCTTGCATTCAAAATTCTGGCGGTTACACCGGTTACTAATATACCAACATTTCACACTTGAAATGGCTCTTCTCGCCAATGGCTCTACCTGTGATCTTGAAACTTTAATCAATTAAATATGTTACCTAGAGAAATGTATTGCTGAAATTTCATTACTGTACAATAATTTTTTCTTGGTGTTGGGATTTTTTTTTTCCATCAGTGTATTTAATTTAAATTGTGTGCAATTATTTCTTTTTAAGTTATGCTGATAACAATCATATAAACAGAACAAAGCAAAAAAGTTTATTTTAAGAATCAGGGCACTTTAAAATGCGTAATTACAGCAAAAATTCTACAATGAAATGTGTAATCTAAGTTAGTACTTTCTTTATTATATGGCTGTGGTAAAATAATTATCCTTCCTAAACAATTTTGTAAAATTCTGAAAAGTATTTCTCGTAATTACACTTTGTAGAGAAAAATGAATTCACCCAATTTTGGAGAGCCCACTTATATTGTCTATAAATTGTACACACATCATATCAAGTGCACTTAATTTTAGCACACTATAAAAAACACATATACTTGAATTCAGCAATTTCAGAGTATAGTCATAATACATTCAAAACCTTTTGTGTGGCCCTGTAAATGAATGAGGGAATTATTTTAATGACATATATTATACTAAATAAACTTTTATGCATATAAAAAATGTATGTTCATTTCAATTTGTTTAGTTCAATCCACTGTACCTACCAGAGATTTTTCCCATAGACGTAGGGTACTTGTATTCTATTGGATGCACATGTACACAAACTATATGTCCAATTTTAGTAAAAAAAAAAATAATTAAGCAGCATGCTCATATGATACAGAATTAGAATAGTTTGGACTTCTTGCTAATGTTTGTCTCGAGTTATGCTGATAGCATTCTTACGAACAGTTAGATATGCACAAAAATCTAACCGCTAAAAACCCGATTTTCGGATTAAGAGGACAATAATTATAAATGGCTCAAAATTTCATAATTATAAATAGTTACTTTACATATAATAATAAAGTGCGCTACATACACTCATTTTCATAAAAATTTGCGCACCTACAAAGAGTTGTCGGAATGAAATGAAATTTTTCATACGTGAGTATAACATTCACATTACTAAATGATTACAAAATCAAAGCAAAATCATCATTTATTGCAGGAAAAATTACAAATTAATGCAGGTTTTAGTATCCTTTTGGGCCACCTCTAGCGTGAATGCACGATGCGATACGGACGGGCATTGCCTCATACAAGTGACGTATATTGTCCTGTGGCATCTCGTTTCGCTGTTGCTGTAAACGCGCCTCTTAATTCGACCAAACGCGTAGGCTGTCAAATTGCTGTCCCAAGTGATTTCAGATATTCTCGATCGGTGACAAATCTGGGGATCAAGCATTCCAGGGAATGGTGGTAATGTGACGATGCCAGACCGGTGTACACATGCTGTGTGTGGCCGAGCATTGTATTGCTGAAAAATGGCTCTTTGATGCTCTGCCATGAGTGGTAATATATGTGGTTGAAGAATGTCACAAATGTAACGCTGGCCTGTCAGGGTTCCGTGGATAAAAGTTGGGGGTCACCGTGTATCGTATGCGATGGCAAACCATCACACCAATTGTTTCTGTGGTGTGACACTGTAAAGCAAAGGAATAATGATTTGTTCACTGCGGGGCTTCACACACGTACACGATTGTCATCACTGCCCAAATCGAATCTGGATTCGTCGCTAAAGAGAACCTGCTACCATTCGGTTGCTGTCCATTCCTGTCGAGCCCAATACCACTCCAAACTTAGGCAAACGGTGGGGGGAGGGGGGTATCATTGGCAGCACACGTATAGGATGTCGAGATAGCAAATGTTCTTCAGCCAGGCACCTTACGATGGTACGGTTAGACATAGGGACCCTTAGTGAAAGTGCTGATAATGAGACAGTGCTATTTGTGCGTGTCATATGATATGACGGTTTTCTCGTCTATTGGTCTGTCGAGGACGTCCTGAGCTTGGTCGCTGTGTAAGAGATCTCTCTCTTGTTCACAGGTCCCAACACCTCCTCAAAGTAAAATCAGAACGGCCTAGGTGGCGGGCTACTCGCGAAGCTGACCACCTAGTTTCCATCATCCAGATGATTATTCACCTCTCGGACTCTAACAGCTGCTCATATTGTCTTCGACGACGGCGTAAGATCCTCTCTATTTAAAATGTGTCCCTCTGCCACATATTAAGTACACGCAATCAAATTCTGTTAACCATTTTATTCTCCAAGGAGGGTGACGTTCAACGCCCTTTGATGGCACTACACAATGTGCAGTCACGCTGAATTTCTAACCATTTGCATATCTGCCTAGCACGTACCTTCATGCCAAGTTTCGTTTCGATCCTGCAATTACTTCTTGGTGCGTAAATTTTTATGGCAATGAGTGTACAGTCAGCAGCAAAATTATTTGAGCGGTAGCAAAATTCCTATGTAAAAAAAGTACACTTAATACTGCTTTGTTAAATAAATCCTTGTCGTGTCATTTTCTTAGTCAGTCTAAGAACATGATTAAACAAATATTTATTTACCAAAACAGTATTACGTGAATTTTTTTTTAATATATAAATAGCGCTCGAATAATTTTGCTGCCAATAGTATTTTAAAATATTTTTTGTAAATTAATTATTAAAAATATACCGGCTACAAATTTACAAATTTACAACTTGAGACTTATAGTTACAACGGTTTTTTATCTCTAATGATCCTTGTGACAAAGTCACGCTAAATTGTCGTCGGTCTCCATCTTCGCAAAAAAATGGCGACCAAATATATATATATATATATATATATATATATACCGGTTTTTGAAAATTAAGCAACCACCTGATTATTTGCTCTCTTCTTTTGCGCATTAATCTTAAACAAACAAATGAGCATATGAACAAGAAATGTGAATGACATATTTCTTATTAAATCATTAATGAATTTTTTTTTTTCGGTATTCCTATGGCACAGGGTATAATTTCGAAAAAAGTATTAACTCAATATTTATCAAAACCCAATTTTAAAGAAAGGTCTTAGCGATGGTATGGAGTGTGAATTAAAACGATTTACTACAAAAGGACCATCTGCCTGAAGGGGGAATGCACTAAATGAGGTTTTTCATTGGAGATCTAGACCGAATTTACGTAAGTTTCGGAGAACATAATGGGATATCCGAACGGCTGGGACGACGAACAGAACCTGGTTTCAAATTCGGCACCAATCGTCTACTACTTTCAAGAGCAATATAGTACCTCTGAGTCATTGTTAAAAAAAATAACTTTACAAAAGAAATTGAATTTAATCTTTGCTGTGAAATTTTCACTTGGAAAAACAACTGTCCATACATGTCAAATAATTTAAATCGGTTATAAGCACAGTTCCGCTACGTACAAGCTTTAAATTTAAATAGTTGAGAACGTAAGCATATTATTCTATCATGAAATAATTTTAGATTGATTTCTTCAGAAATCAACCTATTGCAATCACTTCGTTTATCTATCTATATATCTATATATATAATGAAAATTTTGTCATCACTATAACTCCCGAAACAATACTCCAAATTGAACAAAATTTGGACAGCGAACTTATCTTATAAATATCTTAGATGAGTTTGTTAACTAAGTTGCTCCGCTTTTCTGTTTTCAAATGGCGGCCACTTGAAAATTTCAAATCCACATTGTAAAAACCTTTTTAAAGCCGGAATTGCTTGAATTTTGATGTAAATATACACGACATAAGGATCTCAATCAAGTTTAGCAATGAATTTTATCCGCTGTGCATGAATCTGAAAACGCACGTAACTCGGTTCCGCGGCAATCACTATCACGCATGTTAAAACCAAAAAAGCATCACTGGACACCCCTGGCTCGCTGTGCATGAATCTGAAAACGCACGTAACTCGGTTCCACGGCAATCACTATCCCGCATGTTAAGACCAAAAAAACATCACTGGACACCCCCACCACGCTGTGCATGAATCTGAAAACGCACGTAACTCGGTTCCGCGGCAATCACTATCACGCATGTTAAAACCAAAAAAAAAAAAAAAAAAAAAAAAAAAAAAAAACATCCCTGGATACCCCTGCCTCGCTATGCATGAATCTGAGAAAACACGTAACTCGATTACAATAACTTTCTCCTATTTTGACATATATCATAGTATCTTTAAATAATAAAGTATGATTTAAAAACATTATTTTCTGTACTCAGTTAGAATGTACTGTCGCCTTTCTGTCGACATCGGCTTCTCGTTTCTACCTCCACCAGAGTATGTCTGTGATTCTCGACATACACCGGTGATAGTCCGAATATATAAGAAGATAATTAAATATATCTGACATGCACAAAGCGACTATGTGAATGTTGATATTCACCGGTGAATGTCGACATTCTCCAGATTTCGGTCTTTCACGGTAACACACACACACACACACATATATATATATATAATGAAAATTTTGTCATCACTATAACTCCCGAAATAATACTACAAATTGAACTAAATTTGGACAATAAACTTATCTTATAAATATTTCGGATGAGTTTGTTATCTATATTGCTCCGCCTATTTGTTTTCAAATGGAGTCCACTTGAAAATTTCAAATCACGTTGTAAAAATCGTATTTAAGATCGAATGTGGTTAAATCTTGATGCATACATAGACTAAGGGTCACAACCAAGTTTATTAGTGAACATTATCCGCCATTTTTAACAAAGTGCTGATGTTATAAACTACGTGAAACAACTTGAAATTAGGCTACCACTTGAAAATTTAAAAACATAACTTTTTAAATCTGATTAAATTCTAACCAAAGTTGGACAGTGATCTTACCCTATAATTATCTTGGATGAGTTTACTGGGCAACTTGTTCCGACATTTTGTTTCCAAGTTGCGCCACTTGAAATCACGCTTCCACTTGAAAATGTGCCATCACGATAACTTTTAAAATACTAAACTGATTCAAACAAAAGTTGGATAGTGAACTTATGGTCCAAATATCTTGGATAAGTTCGCTTGGTAGCTTGATCTGCAATTTTATTTCCAAGTGGCTGCCACTTGAAAATTTGTTATTATGATAACTTTTGTAATACTGAATCAATTCGTATCAAATTTGGGTAGTGGATTTATCATTCAAATCTCTCAGATAATTTCGCTGGGCATCTCACTTCGCTTTTTTGTTCCCAAGTGGTGGCCACTTGAAATCACTGTGCCACTTGATATTTTTTTATCACGATAATTTTTGAAATACTGAATTGGTTTAAACTAAAGTTGGCCAGTGAACTTATCATGAAAATATCTTGGATGATTTCGCTGGGAAAGTTGCTTCATCATTTTCTTTCCAAGTTGCAGCCTTTTAGACTGCCACTTGAAAATTTTTCTTAACAATAACTTTTGAAACACTGCAGTGATTCGAACCAAAGATGGACTGTGAACTTATGCTTCAAATAACTTAGATGAGTTTTCTGGGGAACTTGCTCCGTTATATTGTTTTCAAGTGACAGCCACTTGAAAATTTGTTATCACCTTAACTTTCTAAATACTTAATCATTTGAAACCAAAGTTGAAAAGGGATTTATCATTCAAATATCTATGATTTCGGAGAGCAATAGTCTACTCAATTTTGTTTCCAAGTTGCGTCTACTTGAAAGCTACCACTTGAGACTTTGCTATCGCGTTAACTTTTGAAATACTGAATTTATTCGAACTAAAGTTGGACAGTGGAGTTATCTTACAAATATCTTGCGTTAGTTCCCTGAGCAAGTTGCTCCGTCATTTTGATCCAAGTGGCGGCCACTTTTCATCACAATAACTTTTGCGATTCTGAATTAATTCGAACTGAATTTCTACAGTAGACTTATCTCACAAGTGCATTTGATATATTTGTTTGTCAACTTGGCCTGTCATTTTGTTTCCAAGTGCTGGCCACTTGAAAATTTTAAATTCACATAAAAGATATTTATGAACCGATTTGCTTAAAACTTCATATGTACGTAGCCTAAATCTATATTTCTACCAAGTCCATTAATAATTTGTAGCCACCATTTTGGAACAAAATGACGGCTACTTGATAAGTAAAAGGAAACCAACCTACCGTTCCGAATGAGTCAGAAGGACTTGTTTCTAATTTTCCTCATTTGGCTTGAATTAATATTTTTGTTGATATGAGTCATAGAGGCATCCGTCCAAAACTATTACACAATTAAAAATCTATTGTGGTATTAAATTTTAAAAACCTCATTTCAGAAATTTAAAATATAAAAAATATTAAGGCTTATACCTGTATTAATGTATTTCTTTATTTTTTATTTTTTAACATTCCGTTATCTCATTTTTATACATTAAAGTTTCGGGTTTACGCACGCAAATAATTATTAATATTAACTAATTCAGTTTGCTCCAAAATATGTAACTTTACAAATTATAATGCAAAACAGAAAGATGTGAAATCCATAAATTTAAAGCTGAAAAAGCTGTATTGCAAAGCTTCTTGGTATTTTAAAATTCAAATCTTTCGAATCAAAAAATACATCAATCATTTAATGAAAATAATTTGTAACAAGTCGACTACTAGATTACACTCCACAGGAATTTATTTCTGCATATTACTTTAATATTTTTATTATTAGCCCGTTCTTTCGCATTTGAAAGTTTTTCATAAGTTTCTTTCATTTTTAAATAGTGCTACACTAATTTAAAAACTGAATTACTTTTGTGACAATTTAATATTTGTAATCGTTACATTTATTTTAGACTCTAAAATGTGGATATATATATTAGATATTAACTTCACTGTCATATTAAGAAATTTAAAAAATAAATAATAGGAAAGAGAACGAAATACGTCAAAAGCAGTGTTTTGTCAATAGGAATAAGAGAGAAAAATCGACAATCTGCGGCCTTACAAGATATCTCGTGGTAGGATTATGTGTCCATTCTTGAACCCCAACAAGATTAATGAGCTTTGATGGCATTACTTATCAGGGAGTAGTGTTTGCATTAAGATCGACTTTTTTTCGTCTTTATTGCTCCACAAGAAAACCCGGGAGGTTTTACGATATTGTCGTTATCGCTCAGAAACACATGGTTTCTAATTTAGGATCAATTAAAAAGACTCACTTAAATAATAAATATATTAATTTAACAATGAAGTCTTTACGATATTTTTTATCAGAGAATAAAGTCTTCAAGTTTTATTTCTGTTAGTCAGAATTATCTATGATCCAATTAAGGTTAATTAAGTTTTCAAAAGAAAATTTTAAGATTCTTTACTTTTTATTTTTAGCAGTATTTAAAAGTATGATTGAAGATTTAAAAATAATTTAAGGTAATTGTTTAATGAACAATAAAATTTTTCCTAATGTAATACTTTAATGTAGTCGTCGATATAAAGCATCTCGTTATTTTTCTGCAGTTTGCAATGAGTGAGGCAAAATTTGTAAAATAAAGGTAATCTAAGTAATGAATTATGTACTGTATTTTATTAGTTTATATAGTCCTAAATATAATATTTTATTTAATCAAATATTTTTGTATTAAAAATTATAGATATTTCGTTATAAGTACAGAAATTTAAATGATGCGTTTTCAAGTTTTATGCATTAATTATATATTTAATCTTTATGACTGAAAGCATTTTGTTTATGGTAGTTAAGTTTTTTTTCTTATATACATATACCTACGTTAAAAACGCACCTCATACTAAAACAACACATCTTACTTAAATTTAATTCAGCTAAAATAATCTGTCGGCCTAAATACTTACATAAACTCGATTTTCGAGATGCTTTCCATACTTAAAAATCATAAAATGCCATTAATTGCGATTTTGCTGCACCTCCTCTCTCTGATTGTTGGAAATATTATTAAAAATCCACATAATTTTGGTTTTCACTTCCATTTACATAGTTTTTTATATCCTAATTTTCTATTGGCCAACACCGCCAGTTTCTTAAATTTCTATTGGCTGCTATTCCGACAGTATAAGTCCCTTTTCTATCTATATATAAAAGCACCAGTCCACTTTTGTCATTCTGCACTGACAGTACACTTAACTCGACCGAAACTGCAGTTTGCTTTTAAATTTTTTTACATTGGTGTTTTCAACGTTGTGTGAATATTTATAAAACTACACGTCCTCTGAACTCCTAATAGCGTAATTCTTTAGTTATACGAATTATATATATATATATATATATATTAGTTTTTCGAAATTTTCTCAGAGCTATCATCTATGTTCAATATTGTTAGATGTAAAAATTGCAATCAGTCATGCACGAAGTGTTATATATATTATTCTCATGTTATCTCTCGTTCGCTAACTGTATTTGATTTCAATGACTTATTAAATGGAACTTTTTTTTTTTTTTTTTTTTTTTTTTTATTGGATGATGTTTATTTGTGATTATTTAAACAATGACATTATGAGGCAAGTGTAACACTGGGGAACATTGTTCCAAATGTGGTCTCATTTAAATTTATTCCCTAGAATTAAGCTTTTTACTTCGTTGATAGGTACGCTTCGCGTTCAAGTCTAGTGTTATGACCATCTACTATTAACGTCTTGAATTATAAATGTTTTAAATCACCAGTTCTCGAATGTGATCAATTTTACTCACAAGGAGAGGTCACGACATGGAAAATTCCGATCGAGACAAAATTGTGCAGGATTGTAGTATACTATGATGGTAACAACATATTAAAGCAGTAGGACCCACTATCCACAAAATTGCGAGAAAAAAGCATCTAAAGTTTCAGTAATCTTTAAATACAAGTTATTTCGCAAGCAAATAAGCGTCTCAGTGGTGTGATCCTAAAGCGCGAATCTCCCAACCAGATGAGTTGGGTTCGAGGCTACCTACGGGACATTTTTTTTCCTTTAATTTTTTATGTAATCTTAACTTTTTATTTATTTTACTTTATTTTACAATTCAATTCAAAATTTGAAAATTTTAATAAAAAATCATTTAATTTTCTTGAGTATAAAATAACTTTTTCTATTTTTAATATTTATAACTTAAAAATACAATAAATTTCTTATAACTTAAAAAATAAAGTTTAGTTTTACAAAACCCTAAATAAGAAACATAAAGAAAAACAGACAAATATTTAAATAATTAAAAAATAAGCAAGCTGTAAAGAAAGTGTAAAATAGTTAGCAGGTGTACTTAAATCTTGGATTGAGCTTCCTGATTTGGTTTGAATGTGTATATAAATTACGTAAACACTTCTAGCTTGTTAGTAATAAAGGGCAGGTGGAATTTTATTTTGTGCACAGAAGGATAAAAAAAAAAGGAAGTTGTTATTCGAAAAGAAACGATGTTCGTTAACATTTAAAATCTACATTTAAAGATAACATTTCTTTACCTGTAATAATTTAATAGCATCGTAATCCTATACTATAATTTTTCAAGAAACTGCATTGATTGGAGAAGTAATTATTTAATTTGGATAGTAATTATATATGCAATTAAAATCACCATTTCTCTGTAATTTTTTTTTATTTATTTTTTTTATTTATTTATTTATTTATTTATTTATTTATTTTTTTTGTAATTTAAAAAATGAAATTAAATATACCTAAAATAAAATAAAATATTTAGATAAATAATTAAAAACAGTTTCTTTAGTTTTACCTTATTTTACAGTTAAAATAAAACTAAAATTTATTTTTTAAGTTATAAAAATTTATTGTATTTTAAGTTATAAATATTAAAAATAGAAAAAGTTATTTTATACTCAAGAAAATTAAATATTTTTTTAAAATTTTCAAATTTTGAATTGAATTGTAAAATAAATAAAAATTTAAGATTACATAAAAAGTTAAAGAAGAAGAAAAAAAAAATGTAGTCCCGTGGGCATGCTCGAACCCATGTCATCTGGTTGGGAGACTCGCGCTTTAGATCACACCACTGAGGCGCTTACTCGCTTGCGAAATAACTTGTATTTAAAGATTACTGAATATTTAAATGCTTTTTTCTCAAACTTTTGTGGATAGTGGGTCCTACTGATTTAATATTTTGTTACCCTCATAGTATACTACAATCCTGCGCAATTTCGTCCCGATCTGAATTTTCCATGTTGTGACCTCTCCTTGTCAGATAGGGTAAACTTTTTAACATCTTATCGTTACGAATTTTTGAGTACATTATCATTATTTCTAGCTATCATTATTATATTTTTTTAATAAAGTAAGCTAAATATTACACCCCCCCCCTTTGCATCGGCTTATTTTGAACTGAGTTCTTCTACCCACTGTGACTACTCATGTGACTACAATAAGTATTCGTATATAGTATTAAAAATTTGATTTTGAAGTAGAATAAAACGTTTTTATGGGTGTCTATTACAGGTACAGTAACATGTCATCGTTGCTAGTAGTTGACAGCCACGTCCACGACTTGATCTTTTGGTTTTGAGGGAATGAACCATTAATGGATACAGGGTCGTATTCTCCCAAATTCGGAGCGCGAAAGGAATATCGACCATTTCACTCAAAATCATATCGAAATAATTTAATATATTTATAAGAAGTTTTTTTTTTTTTTTAGTATATAAAGGACACAAAAAATTTTGACAAGTATCTGAAATCTGAAATAAAAACTTAAATGCCTTGTTATTTGTGTAATAATGCTATAGACACAAGGTCGTGATTAAAATGCTATTTGAAAATATTTATTTTGAATTTATAATAGGGGTGGAAATCGATTAAGAGTTTTAACTGGGTTAATCCTAGTTCATTAATCCATTAATCGGTTTTTTAATCGGTTTTCATTTTTTTTATATATAATTTTATTTCAATGATGAATAAAATTCTCATATTGTGTACAGTCGGTAACAAAAGTATCCGAATAATAGCAAAAATTCCTATAAAAAAAAAAGTAGAGTTAATACTGTTTTGTTAAATAAATCTTTGTCGAATCATGTTCTTAGTCAGTCTAAGAACCTGATTCAACAAGGATTTATTTAACAAGTTAGTTCTTCTTTATCACTTCGGACTAGAACACAGAATGTTATTTTCGGTTTCTACTTCGATAGTTACTATCAGCAATTCTGAACAGACAATAAACGCTTGAAGATATTGTGAAACTCTGTTGACATTTTCCCCATCAGAAGGATAGTGGAAATCTAAATCCCTTCTTTTGTTTTTTATCTTTAGCATTTTCATTTTTTTAAAGCTTCTTGTTTCTGAGAATTGTATTACCCCATTGCCCTAGCCAACACATTCTGTAGAAGGCTACAGACAGGTGGTGTTGCTCCAGCATGCACATGAAGCGACATTTTTTTTAATAACTGTCCTCCCCCTTTTATCTATTAGCAAAAGTGCAACATCTTCTTTTGTGAGGTTTTATTTTTATTTATTTATTTATTTATTTTAATTATTTTTCCTTTTTCATTACTTGATGGATGTTTCTTAGAATATTTGTTACGAAAATATGTTAAAAAATATTTTGTAGGCAGAACAGCGTTTTTACTTTAATTCGTAGTTTGAAAATTTTAAGCGGATTTTGAAAATTTTTAATCGAATTAATCGATCCGATTAATTCGATAAAAAAAAATTATCGGGACTAAGCATTGATCGATTAACGGAACCGATTAATCGATTAACTGGCACAGCCCTAATTTATAATAAAAGTTTCTACTTTTTTCTTTTTCTTTTTTTTTTTTTTTTGTTATTTAAGGGGATTTAGCACCTTTGACTTGCCATCACTGAAGTAGGTTTCATATAAAAGCTTTTATTTCAATTTAATACTTATAAATTAAACTATTTTACGTTTGTTTATTAAAATACATATTCAGGCAACAGTTCTTATTTTATTTATATTATTTTACAAAATCTTTAAAATGCGTTTTCTTAGTTTGAACTTCTTCATGAATTTATGATCTTCAAAATGCTGAATCTTCCACAGATATATGAGAAAAGATTTAATTTTTAAAACATTTAAGGATGTATTTTTTAAATTTATGAATTAGTTTTTGAGGGGAAAAAGAATAATAATAAAATGCACGTCTATGTAAAAATTTGAAGGGGAAAATATCATGATTTTTATTTTTAATATTTGTTCTTTTAAAGATATGTTGCAAAATATATTCTTCTAATTCTTTTAAGTAGCTTTATTAAACATTTAAAGAACATTAAAAGTTTTCTTTAATATCTACAGAAGGTTTGCGATTTTGTTAAAATTTCTAAATATTCAAAATATTTTAAAATGCATTCGAGACCAATATTCCTAGTTATTACTTTTTTGTATAATTATTCGTTAAGTCATAAATTTCATAGGACTCGAAAGCTTTTTAAAATGTTTTGTATATTTAAAAATTTCCATCTCTCGCAAAAAGTGAAATACCTATATTTTTCTCTAAATTTCTTAGTTTTGAAACTTTCATTTCTTTATAGAATGTCTTTGCCACAATAAATTTTTATTTTATGCTTTTTAGGGCTTCACAATAAAAGCTTCTATTGTTAAGAAATGTTTTTTTCTTTTCTTTTTTCTTTTCTTTCTTTCTTTCTTTTTTTTTTTTTTTTTTTTAACTTAAATTTTTTTTTTTGTGGTTTTTAGTTATAAAAAGACTTCTTAAAAAACCTATCAAAAACTGTGAAGACAACTAAAGATTTTCTTTTATCAATTAACATCTTTTCTTTTAATTATCTGCAAAAAAAAAAAAAAAAAAAAAAAAAAAAAAAAAAACAAGCCTTTCCGGCTTATTCGGAAGGGTAGGTTGATTTCTTTTTCCTTATCAAGTAGCCGTCATTTTGTTTAAAAATGGCGGCTACAAATTATTAACGAATTAGTAGAAATATTGATGAAGGCTACCTACATATGGAGTTTTAAGCAAATCGGTTCATAAATACCTTTTTATGTAAATTTAAAATTTTCAAGTGGTCGGCGCTTGGAAACAAGATGGTGGGCCAAGTTGACAAATATATGAAATCCATTTGCGAGATAAGACTACTGTACAAATATAGTTGGAAATAATTCAGAATCTCAAAAGTCATCGTGTTGAAAAATTAAGTGGCTGCCACTTGGATCAAAATGGCAGAAAAAGTTGCTCAGTGAACTAATTAATCTAAGATATTTTTGCAAATTTGAAAATAATTCTTTTTTTTTTTTTTTTTTTTGTAGAAATTCTTTCAAAGAGGCTTAGTAAGTTGATTAAATGTTAATTTTCTGCATTTCTAGTTTGTTTTAACGTTAAAATAGCCTAATTTTCCCTTAAAAACGCACTAAAAAGCCCCAATATGGCAGGTAATGGATTTGGCGCCAAATTTGGCGAGTTTTCCACTTGGCGACTTTTGGCGAGAAAACCCATAGTTCATTAATAAACTTCATTGAGACACTCATATAATCTATGTATGCATCAAAATTCAAACAAATTCGGAATACGCTTTTTACAATTTGAATTTGAAAACAAAATGGTGGAGCAACTTGGTTAAGAAACTAATCCAACACAAGTTAAGACACTATCCAAATTTGGTTTGATTTGGAGTATTATTTCGGAAGTTATCGTGATTTTAAATTTTTAAGTGGTAGCCTTATTTCAAGTGGCTTAACTTAAGATATCCGCCACTTTATTAAAAATGGCAGATAAATTTCATTAATAAAGTTCATTGAGACCCTTATGTAGTCTAGATTTACATAAAAATTCAAGCAAATCTAGCTTTAAATACGCTTTTTACAATAAGGGTTAGAAATATTCAAGTGGATACCACTTGAAAACAAAAAGTCGGAGCAACTTGGTTAACGAACTCATCCAAGAAACTCATCCAAGATATTCATAACACAAGTTAAGACACTGTCCAAATTTGGTTCGATTTGGAGTATTATTTCGAAGTTATCGGGATTTTAAATTTTCAAGTGGTAGCCTGATTTCAAGTGGCCCAGCTTAACTTAAGATATCCGCCACTTTATTAAAAATGGCGGATACGTTCATTAATAAACTTCATTGAGACACTTATATAGTCTTTGTATACATCAAAATTCAAACAAATTCGTAATACGCATTTTACAATTTGAATTTGAAAATTTCAAGTGGTCTCCACTTGAAAACAAAATGGTGGAGCAACTTGGTTAGGAAACTCATCCAAGATATTCATAACACAGGTTAAGACGCTGTCCAAATTTGGTTCGATTTGGAGTATTATTTCGGAAGTTATCGTGATTTTAAATTTTCAAGTGGTAGCCTGATTTCAATTGGCCCCACTTAACTTAAAATATCCGCCACTTTATTAAAAATGGCGGATAAACTTCATTAATAAACTTCATTGAGACCCTTATGTGGCCTGTATTTACATCAAAATTCAAGCAAATCTTGCTTTAAATATGCTTTTTATAATGTCGGTTTGAAATTTTCAAGTGGCTGCCACTTGAAAAGAAAAAGTCGGAGCAACTTGGTTAACGAACTCATCCAAGATATTTATAAGATCAGTTCACTCTCCAAATTTGATTCGATTTGGAGTATTATTTCGGGAGTAATCGTGATGACAAAATTTTCCTTATAGATAGATAGATAGATAGATAAACGAAGTGATTGCAATAGGTCGATTTCTAAAGAAATCAACCTAAAAAATAGTGCATTAGCCTTCGACGGTCAAACCCACGAACATCGCGTTATCAGCATGCAAGATGTAGGATTTTTAAGGTCGATTGACTACGCAAGGGCCGTAGGCCTATAAGAGGAATGTCCTTCATGGGGGGGGGGTCTTTGTAAGGGGTTCTAGTCCGTATTTACGCGTTTCGGCGAATACCAAGGAAAATTCTGAACGGCTAGGTCGATGAGCGCGACCTGGGATCGAACTCGGCACTTCCCATCTACCAGCTTTGAGCGCGTTATCAGCATGACGCTCTAACCAAAAGTCAAAGAACAGTCAAGAAAAATCATAGAACAGGCTGGAAAGTCTAACAAATACAAAAAAATGTATTGTTCTTGAATGCTTTTTAAAATATTTTGAATATTTAAATACTCTCATCTCTTACAAAATTGAAATGTCTATATTTTTCTTTAAAATTTTCTTATGGTTGAAACTTTTATTTTTTTTATAGCACGTCTCGGCAAGAATAAAATTTTATTTTATACTTTTTAGAACCACAAAATAAAAAGCTTCCAGCATTATTTTTAATTTAAATTTTTATTTTGCTCTTTTTAGTTACTAAAAAAAAAAAGCTTCTTAAAAAAACTAATCAAGTTTTCTTAGGATATTGTGCAGAACATGAAAGCTTGTCTTTTAACAAATTACATCTTTTCTATTAATCATCTGCAAAAAAGTAATACCACGGCCTTCGAGGACCGAATCCTCCACCATCGAATTATCATCATGACTCTCTAACCAACTGAGCCGACGAGCGATGTAAACATTTGCTTACATTTACTTTAAAGTGGAGGCGCCCTGTTTTTTAATGTGAGACGAAGAAGCGATGATAAAATCCAATTTCAATAAAAAGCTTCTAATAAATAAATAAATAAATAAATAAAATAAGCAACCAGTAAATTAATTTGATTGATCTGTATTCGAATTCTTGTATTAATTGAAGGAATATAATCGAAAATTTCCTCCTAAAGTCATTAAGCAATCTTTTAGACAATTGAATAGCATTCTGGCCACTAGCTGAGAGGTGTCAGGTTCAAATACGGGTTTAGGCCTGATTGTCCGTCGTGGTTCAGAATCTACTTTAAAATGCAGATCCTGGTCTAATGACCCTTAATAAGAAGAAATGCCTGCGGAGCACACTCCCAAATCTAAGAATACCAATATATATATATTCCCAAAGTAAGTAGTGAATATTTACAATCTAATTATGGTGGACTATTGAAAAAAAAAAAAAAAAAAAAGAAACTACGATAATTCCAAATACTTTACCAAATTTACGTTGAAAATCTTCAAGTTATGTGCACTATTTACATCTGATTTCGATATAAAGTTGAAGGAATGTGAGAATGTTCTCTATATTTTTACACAATGTAAATATTAAATAAATAATTGTTTATAAATGCTTATTAATGTCTTATCTATATACACATTTTTAAAAATGTCATTTCGGAGTGTAATTTTAAATGAAAAAAAAATCATTCTCGATTTTTTCTTTTAAATTCAACACATTTTAAAAGTCTATTCTACAAAATAATTTACTATTAAAATTGATTAATTTGGCAGTATGGAGACGAAAATGTGTATGGTCCACAAAACTAAATAATAATTACTGGCGAAGCATAAATTTGTGTCTTTTTTTTTTTTTTTTTTTTTTTTTACTTTTAGTAGATTTTTATGACTGAACTTTATGTAACTTTGAGAAAAACCGTATAATAAATTTATCTATATACACTGTTAAAAATGGTTTCTTAGAAATGAGCAAAATTGTCTCAAAATAGCTCCGAAACAATATATACTTAAATTTGAAAACCCATATACTCATTTTTGAGTATAATGACCTGTCAAACATGGAGATATTGGAATTCTTATTAGTCAAACCTATGTTTGAGCATGTCAGTATACTCAAAAAGGAGTACATGGGTTTTCAAATTTAAGTATATATTGTTTAGGAGCTATTTTGAGACAATTTAGCTAATTTTTAAGAAGCCATTTTTAACAGTGTATTTGTGAAGTATTATGAGGCAATTTTTTTTTTCTAGTTTAAAGGAAATATTCATTTTTCTTGTTAAGAAACGAGAGTATTAGTGCAATAACAAACAAGATTGGCTCATATATCCTATCTCAATATTCATATTTTGAATAGATGGTGTATGAAACATTGCTGTGAAATAAAATATCTACATTAAACATAAATTGTATAGTAAATAATCTGGTGTGTCACTCACACGACTTTCTCTTACCATGAAATTTAATACTATAAATACAGGTTGGTGATTAAGAGGTAAGGTAACGATGTTATGTAAACCTATGTTAAACAATTCAAATTAGGCTTCGGAAGAGTTTTATATCATAATTAATTATGTGTGAGGGGGGCTACCGCCCCCTCAACCCCCCGTTTCATTAATGCACCTAGATATATATAAAATTTTATTCGGTTATAAAAAAATAATTCTGTTTTTTAAGAATAATTTATTAAAATTATTATTTAAAAAAATTATCTTTTATGATAACGATTTCCATATTAGAGAAGTAGTATAGCACTAAATATCCAAAAAAAAGTCCATTTTATCCTCAATATTTAAAAAAAAAAAAAAAAAAAAAAAAAAAAAAAAAAAAAATCCGATTTTTTTTTCTAAGTTTTTTTTTTTTTTTTCGTTAAAAGTGAAAAAAACCGATAACTTTGTTTCAACTTATCGCAGATCGATGGTTCAACCATTCGTTTTAAAGGTATTGGCGAGCTCTTTTGAAAGATATCCATCATGAAAATTTACTTCCCTCGAGAGGGGACTTCCCCCCCAGGGGCGGAGGCGAGGCTCCTACATACACAAAATTTTTTTCCCAGTTAACTATCTCTATTACAAAAAATATATATTCGTTTCATTTGGTTTAGTGCAATCTGTAGACGTTAAACTCTACTTACCTGCAATTTCCCCCATAGACGTAATGTATTAAAATTCTCTTGATTGTCCCTGTACACGAACCATTTGCTTGATCTCAACGAAACGCTTACTGTAGCATCCCTATATGATACACATTTAGAATACCAAGTTTGAACTTTCTGCCATAATTTGTTTTTGAGATATGCTGATAACAGACAGACACACACACACATACATACACACAGACCATTTGCTAAAAACATGATTTTCGTATTCAGGGGACCTCAAAACGTGTAAATATAACAAAATCTCGCGTTCGAAAATTTGACCCAAAAACAATACTTTCTCTACCTTATGGATAAGAGAAAGTAAAAATGCACTAATGTTCAGCTTCAGGAATAATATTCAACAACCCAGGTATAATTCAAACAATTTACACAGCCTTAAACACTTGATGAATATCATTTATTATTTATTATCTATCTGTACTGAATTAGTGTATGAAATAAGCGCGCCAATATTAAAATACATTTAGATATAATGTATCAGTGTTTAATTGCTTGAGGGTTGAAATTGAGATAATTTATGTTATTTTAATTGATTTATATATATAATTATTTTTTTCTATACTATATAGAGTTACTACAGTCCCGACCTTTTTTTTTTTCTGAATCCTTAACTACTATATTTTTACACAGTAATTTTCCCCTTAAATGATCCTCGAATTATAGTTTGGAAGATGACTATATAAATATAGTGGTGGAAGAATCAGGGGAGAATGCGTACCGTATCAACCCTGATATATTTTCTGAAAATATGCCGTTCATTTAATTTTAAAACAAATTAATTATTTAAAGAACTTTTTTTTTTTTTTTTTTTTTTTAAGTTTTTCCTTTTTGTACTTTATTAAATTTTAAATGTGTATGCTTTTTAAATGATCTTAAATATTTAAAAAGATCACAATGTTTAAAATGATATTTGTCATTGAAAAATATCAATAAGTAAAAACTATAAGTTATAAGAAAAAAATTAGAAAAGTCAAATATATATATATATATATATATATATATATGTGTGTGTGTGTGTGTGTGTGTGTGTGTGTGTGTGTGTGTGTGTGTGTGTGTGTGTGTGTGTGTGTGTGTGCTTGAAATTTAAAGCTTCATTAAAATTTACTTTCTTTATTAAAATGTTGAAGAAAACTGTTGATAACATTACATATTATATGTCAATAATAAAAGACAACATAGAAAAGAAAATATGATTTATTTCAAACGTTTTACTAGAAATATAACATGAAAGAGAAAAACATGGATTTAAAAAAGAAAAAAAAAATAGCTGTCATACGTGTTTTTTTTTTTTTTTTTTTTTTTTTTTAAAGGAAAAAAAAACACAAATGAGAAACTATTATAAAAATTATTGTGTTCAATTTAATAATAAAAAAAAAAATCAATGTTTTTAAAGTTACAGCGAAACTGTTTCTAGTTTATATTATTATTTTGATCACATATGATGTTGAATTAACATTAATATAAAAGTACACATAATTTCATAATGATTTACTAATAATATTTCACTTTGTGCGTGATAAATATATTACAGAATTTTAAGAGTAATTTTATCTTCAGTCTATAAAATTTTAATTTATTAAATGATATGAAAATTTTTTACCAAATTTAACACATACTTCATACATTGTATACTTTATCACATCGAAAAAGAAAATGTAATTCAATAAAATATAATCCACTTTTTAATGAAACTATCATATCTTGTACTTTAACAAAATTATGATATTCAATCTACGATAGACACATATTTTATTACAAACTGAGCCATTTGTAAGAAAATTTAAAATACGAAAAAAATTCATATACATTATCCAAAATCTGAATTTTCGAAAACATAATAGCACATGTCAAGATAGCTTTTTCTCTTTCCACAGTAATTATTTCACTTCAACTCAAAGAAGCGAGAATGACATTGCCCTCTCATTCGTAATAGATCGCTTCGAACAGCTCATCTGGCATGAGCAGAGCTTAGGCTCCCAGTGAAGCGGCAAATTCATAATTTGTCGTCACTGATGTGAAAAAAGAAATAAGTTGCCATCAATCATATTAATAGCTCCACACAGTCAGAAAGTTGGAATCTATCCAAAGAAATATGAAGAATATTTTATTTGATGTACTAGAGATTCACATTCAAAGCTGCATTGTTGATTACATCAGGAGCCGCAAGATAATACTAATTGTATTTCCGTTTCTCCAAAGCAAAAATAAAAACGTGCAACGCATATTTTATTTGAGTTTCGTATTTTTTTCTCGTTGTTAGATGACAAAGACTTATACATATTCCGGTAAGTCGTTGAAATAATGTATCATCACTGCAAAAGAATTTTTAAAATGCTTATGTATATCGGTAACTTTTTTAAAAGATAAGTGTCTATTACATAGATTTATGAAAATGCGATAACAGAAAAAAAATAATTTAAAAAATATACAGATAATCGAAAAGAAATAATAATAATAAAATAAAACAAAATATTAAAATAATAATTATAATATGTGCTATGTTAAAAATGTGAATGTAATTTTAAATGCATTTTTATTAACTGTAAGCTTTACTTTATCTGTTAAAAATGCAAAATAATCATTAATAATTAAAACAAAAATCGAGCTACAAGCATAGAAGCTAATTGTCTGTGCTATAGACTCATGGGTGGTTTTTCTGAAGGCCCGTATTAACGATGGTTTCGCAGAAAAAAAAACAAAAAAAAAACGGAAAACTAACAACGTCTTGGACGACGAGTGCAACTAGGTTCAAGCCTGCCAAATCCTGGCAACTACTTTAGACAGTACAATTTTTCAATCACTGGTGGATCTAAATCTAAAGGGTTTTAAGTAATTCTAAAGGATGTTAAGTAATAAAAGAAGTATAAAACTAAGAATGGGTTCAAATTTTAGTTTTTATTAAAATATCAAATGGCATTCAAACAACAATCAACATCAACTAATGATTTTGAAAATGTATATTCGGTGATTTAAAAAAAGAAAGAATAAAAATATAAAAAGTCATTTATTTTAATAAGATTTGTGAATAATTCAAGAACAAGTTTTAGTGATAACATACATATATATATATATATAAATAATTAATTAATTTTATTAATTATTAATATTTTATAATTACTATTTAAATTATTGCATTAGTATTCAGTAAATTAAAATAATATTACTTCTTTCTTTTTTTTAAAATTTAATTTTGATTAATTTTTATAAATTTTCTGTGTAAAACCTTAATATAAGCAAAGAAATTAAAAAAAAAAAAAAAGAAAGAAAATGTTTAACATACCTCAACGGGAACACACTTTTTTTTTTTTTTTTTTTTTGAAAGTCATTTGCTTTAAAATTTTTAATTACGTTTGTAAGTACATTTGCAATTTAAATGTAAGATTACTTATTACCATTTCAAATAAATTTATAAAAATCGTTTTATAAAAATCAAGGAAATGTATAAAATTTTAAAGAGAAACAACAAAACATTAAAATATCTTTAGAAAATTATAATAAAATATATTTAAAGGTTTTCTAATCATAGAATGGCATAGGTCATTTTATAAAAATTATTTATGTAGATATTCCAATACACAATTCAAATTGAGAAAGATTTTAAATTACCAAACGTTTTTCGTTTATGCACTAACAAGTAATATAAAAACAAAGTACACAGAAAAAAAAATCAAGTAACACAGAAAAAAAAAAATCGTTCTTTCAACAACCAACCAAAATTTTGTTGCGGTTATATCAGCAAAGTAATTCGATTTATTTAACAATATAATTGTTTTTTCAACAAACATCTATAGTAATATAGCTTACATCCTATATACAGTCGACAGCAAAATTATTGAAATACTAGCAATAATTCGTTTTAAAAGATGTGCACTTAATGCTGTTTAATTAGATAAATAATTGTCTAGTCATGATCTTAGTCTTATGTTGTTCACAAAAAAGTAAATTGATGATAGAAGTTAGCGATCATGTGTATGTGTGCTTCAATAATTTTGCTGCCGACTGTAAATTAAAAAATATGTATTCCTATCAACCAAATTAAACTGGAAACAATGTAGTCGACGGCTTTTAAATAGCCCGGTATGTTACTTATATATTAAATGTGCACTCATACTTGATGCATCAAAATTTCATAAAGTGAAAGACAGGAAGTTACAAAACTAAAAGCGCTTTTTTTGTGTCTTGTAATTATTATTATTAATATTATTATTATTAATTCGATATTTGTAAAAAATTCATTAAAAATTTGTCATTTTTAAAATAATTTATTTCGTTTGTTATATATAAATATATTTATCTGTGCTTAATTTTGAGTTTTGAAATATATATATATATATAAATAAAAGTGAAAAAGGACGCATCAGATGGCCTATTGCCTACTATGTAGTTCTAATGCGATGTTAAACCCAGTCCACTTCAAATTCAATTTTAAATATGTCATTCTGAAGATATTATATTATATTTTTTTAATGGATCTCAATACGTCGAAAAAATTCTCCCCAGGATATCTTAAAGCGAACATTTCATTCTAGGATATCTTAGGATATCCCCAATAGATCCAAATTAATTTGTTATCAGTATATCCTGTCCAAACATCCATGGGAAGTCCTCATTTTATCTATTTTGTCCCATGATCGAAACGAGACATTCTAGACCTAACAAAAAAGTCCCAGAGATGTCACATGCTGTCTGGGTGATATATTATTTGGAAGAAGAATTATTTCACAATTTTCACCGCATACCATGCCCACTATAGGAATTACGTAGGAGTAGTTTTGTAAAGATATAATCTTTACATATATTTATAAATTTGAAATTTCTTTTTCTTTAACCCTCTAATTACAATAAAAACATACAAGTTACTATGCATGGATCTTACTCTGGAATATCATTGACATCACTATTTCATAATAATAACTTTCCCTTTATTGAATTAAAAAAAAAAAAAAAAATAGTGTACGAAAATAGAGTTGAGCACCTTATAGAGTTGCTTGTATGTTGAGATTGGAATTAGACAGTTAAAAGTCTTTAGTAAAATTCAAAAAATCTTTGAATATAGTTGAGCTTGGAATCTTCCACTGAGAGAGATAATTGAAATGATCAAAAATACTTTTTTTTTGTAATTTCATCTACAAAAGGTAGAAATATTAGAAATAATAACAATGCAAAACAAGTAGATATTTGACTCTTAAAAGAGGGGGAAGAATAGGTCATTACTAACGCAATGTAATTCATATCTAACATTTAAATTGTAAAACATTCAGATATGTACTATAACGTCATTTCTGGATTTGAACTATGATGTCATTCAGTTACTTAGGTTTTATTTTTATTTCCAGTGGCAAGATAAAAAGACAATTACAGCAGAGAACACAAAGAACAATAAATAGAAAAGAGCAAAAAGAACAGAACAGCAGCAACAGTAGTCTATGTATCTAAAAGGCCCCTCGCCTCCCAGTAGCGATCGACTAAAGAACGCTTCGATAATGCCTTGCAAAGAAGAAGTTCACCATCAATGTCCCATCCCAGATTACAGAGATTGCAGATAGGTCTTGAAATTAATCGAAAACGGTACAAATATTTCAAAAGTCAGTCATAGTCTCTGGCAGCCTAAACTCAGCTACCATTTTATGTCTGGGCCATTTTGAGACCACAGAAAGTCTGTCTCTCCAAGACTTTTGTATTGAGCGAGATTCAAGGCTCTTTTTGAACCTCTCATATATTGAATTTTTCATTATTCGTTTTATCGTGCCAAAAGATATTTGTAAAGTCAAGGCACCCCCTTTTGACCAAAGAATCGGCAATATCATTGCCAAGGTCTCTACAGTGTCCAGGGATCCACTGTAAAACAATGTTGTTTTCGTTGGAAGACAAATCCTGTAACAGTCTCCAAAATTTAAGGACAATAGAGGATAAAGAATTCGATGTTGGCATCAAGGACTGTAATACGGCCCGAGAGTCACTAAGTATAACAGCCTTGGAGAACTTATATAAGTGACAAGTCAACTGGGAAAGAGCAATCCTGATCGCAATTCCCCATCGAATGCGGAGGCAAAATCACCAACTGAATTAGCAAAAGAAAAAAGGGGACAGTAGACCCCTGCTTCAGCGTTGGGCCCCTCCTGCAATCGGGAACAGTCAGTATAAATTCTCAGCCAATCTGGCTCAGGATAAAGAGTGTTTATGGTCTCATAGGTGAGAATGCTTAGGATCTCCGAATCAGTGACTTTCTTGAAAGCTTTCTCGGAGAGATTAAGGCACACGCTGAAATTAAAAGTTTCAGTAGGGCAAGGTGGCAGAGGCAAAAGATCCGGTTCACATTGCAACTCAAGGGTCCCTTTCCAGTTGAATAAACCCTCTGAACAAATCCCTGCTGGGTTTTAAGGTTCTTATCGAGATTAGGAGCAATATGATGATCACACCAAAGCTTAAAGGATCCTGGAATTCGTCTTATTTTTTCCCATAACAAAAGGACTTTTCCTGAATGATTGATCAGATACATTGCATCCACTGTTTACAGATACATTGCATCCACTGGGATGATTTTAACAGCCACGGTAATGAGGCGAAGAGTTTGGTTAATAACCAGTTCCAGGGTGCCCAAATTATGTTCAGACGTAGTAATGAGGGGCTAACAACAACAAGTCATCAGTGGAAGAATAAAAGATCTAAATGTCAACTTCAGAGTCTGCGAAGAGCAACCCCATTTCAATCATTCTGAGTACTTTGTAGTCTTTTAACAAATGTGAATTAATGAGCATTAAAATAAAGAAAAAGATACTTTAAGGTTAGTGTATCATTGAATTCCCATTTTTTGTACAATACGCTGTATCTAGTTCAACAAAACTAACACCATTTAGCATTAAGACTCTTCATTTATTTATCGAAGACTTTTATGTATAAAGTAGAGGAGAGTTTCCTACTTTGGGACACATTTCACATTTTAATTCTTAACTTTTAAAATTGAAGTTAGATTTATATTGTAAAGACACAGTTTAAATACTTTAACATTGTCCTCTATAATACATTTTCTTTTTTACTTTTAACAGTTTGAAAACAAAAAATTGCCAGCCGTTTTAAGTAGGAAGTGTAAAATGTCCCAAGGTACAACACCATGTTATACCTTGGGGCATGCTTTGTTGTACCTTGAAACATGCTTTAAAATTCGTGCAATAGTCTTAGCCTAAACCAGTTTTATGCAAATAATTTTTAAAAATAATTAAATTTTAAAGCATTAAATAAAAAAAATACACTTGCAGATGTATTACACAATTAATAATAAATTTAAATCATATTTGTAAAGTTCAAATCGTATTCGTAAATTAACCAAGTATTGATAAAGTCTCTATTTTAACATTATATGATGAAAAATCAACTGTGAGATTGCTCGTTCAGACCGCAGTGGGAGTTTAACACTCAATATCTGATAAAATATCATAATTTTCATATCCATAAATAAATTTGTTACTGTCCCTTCTGTACTTTAAAAACCTCATTGTTAACGACCTCCAGCACTTAAACTCAAGGTCGTAAACAAGAGGTGTTTCTGGAGGTTCAAAGATGAATAGTTAATATATTTATATTATTATTATTACTGTTTCAGATACTTTTGTAAAAAAAAAAAATCTGTATATATTTTTCTAAATGTGTTTGTGTTTGGATGATATTCAGTATTCTCATCATCTTTACTTGATAAAATTGGTTTAACAATATCAAATTCTAAACTGCTAATTTTTTATGCAGGTGATTCTTTAACCCCATTCTGGATGCAGTAGTTTTATGTTCTGCAGTTTCAATCTGAATTTTACAGGAAAATCTGTTAAATGCAAGATTTTGCTTTTCTTCCATTGCCATTGTTTTTTTATTTTGTTGTTGTTGTTTTTTAGCTGAACGCCCAAATTATTATTAGCGATGTCGCATCTTCAAAATTTGAAGATGAACATGCTATACAAACAGCTGTTAACTCATTTGTCGCATTTACTGTTGTAGATTTAACAGCTTTACTTAACACTTGGGTTGAATCAATTGGTCTATCGGATATATATGAAGTTATACTAAAAGATTATTAATTATTATATTATATTTTTATTATTAGAATATTATATTAAAACATACTAAAAGACATTTATTAAAAAAATACCTAAATTATTGAGAACTACGTGTACGACATATACTGTTCCTTGGGACATGTCCTAAAGTTTAAATAAAATCAAAATGGTGGTCAATAAAAATACACTATCATTACTTTCTCATAACCAAAACATTTTAAAATCTTCTGTTTAATATCCATTTAAAATTGAGCAGAACTGTTTTACAAATAATAGTTCAGAAATCGAAATTATAATGAAATAAATATTTACTTTTAAGTGATGAAAATTTCTTTCACTCACTAAGTCCTGTGTTCAGCGTTTTAGATGCTGCCTCTTACTGTGCTGTTATCTATTTGTTGGAATCACACTTAGAAAAAAAAATTATATTACCAATAGGCTTTTAGAAATTGCCAACGTCCCAAAGTACAACACTCTCCCTTACCTAACTTCAAGAAAAAACATGTTATACTTAAAGTTATTTAATTTTAATTTATAATTTTTTAGAACCTTTCCGGTAATTCGCAAATGCTTATCGTGTGTGCACCGATGATGTATCATATTAATATAGATGCAGAATCTTTCAGTATTTATTTATGGGAGTCTTAAGTCGTGATTTTGACTGAGAGCAAGCTTACTTGAAGACAAGTACCGACATCTTCTCCACCTTCAAGTTTGTGATTCCTATGGAACTTGAACAGTTCGATCCCTCTCACAGCCAAAAAAATCACACATAGAAATTAGTTAATGGAGATTGGGTAGTGTCAAAATTGCTAAGCGATGGACCTTATCTATGTGGAAGCAATCGAGGCAGATGTAAGCACACCGTTTTGGCTTTACACAAGCCATATCACATGTATTGAAACATGAGACAAATTAATACACGTTAAGTAAAAACATTTTATATATTAAAATACACAAAAAAATTTATACTAGACGTTTGGTTGTTAAACAACATCATCAACAATTGAGGTAACATTCCAAGATCAACATGAACATATATGTTTGTAGCGAATTGGGCAAAGTTACAGTTAAATAAATAAACATTTGTATTGCAAACAGCTTTCATTCGATAACAAAATTAACTACATACTTTCATCGTCGAGAGTAGATCAATCAGGATTCAAGTGATAGTATAAATTGTCCATAATTCTGGAAAATTTTCAGCGTCTTCCTCATTAATATTGGCTTTACATTTTTTTTTTTTTTTTTATGCGTTTTGCTTCATAGATGCTATAATAAATTATACTGTCGACTAATCTGGCGTAGCACCAGGATAATTTTAATGAAGTCAACTAATACTGAACCAATTACTCATCTTAGGATTACATTCATGTCCAGAATTTTTTTTTAATTGTGCGTGTACTGAACAAACTAAACATTCGTTACACAGCATAGATTGACCAGTGTAACACGGGAAAAGTTTTATCTAAAATTTAAATTAAAGAAACAGAAAAATCTAAAAGGTAAATTGTCCATAATATACAAAAAAAAAAAAAAAAAAAAAAAAAAAAAAAAATTATTCGAAATGGTTATATTGCAGTTAGTCAATTTCTGAAATAATCCCTCATAATATACGATTACACTTTTTACATACTTATTTTCCATTTATACACTGTTTTTCATGTAATTTTTTTTAATATGTTCAGACGTGGAAAAGTCAAAGACTAAAAAGGTTTTAAAATGGGGGGGGGGGTGTCCAATAATGAAATTTATTGTACTGTAATAATTTAAATTTGAGTACATTTATTCATTCATTTCTTTGGAAAACGTGTATGAGTTACGCAGGTATATTTACTGTGTGTGTGTGTAAACATATTTCCATTATAATTTTTGTTTTATACACGCTTTTGACCTGATCCCACTCTTAAAACCTAAACTTGATTATATACTGAATCTCACCCATAGAAAAAAAATTAATAAGCTTGACCTACAAGAAAATAATTTCAGACAATACAAACTATATGAACACGAACCTTCGATCGTGTTCAGTTAGGTTTGACTTCTTCTCTTACAGCACAAAATGTTCCAGAAATATAACAAACACACCTTATCAACATTTTTTATATTGCAGAAATGTTTCCATACTTTCAGTTTGCTTTTAGATTAGTTTAAAAATTGAAAAAATGTTCGCGAACATAACTAAACATCAGAAAGGTAACAAAAGCGTTTCATTCACTTCACCCCCCCCCCCCCCCCCAAAAAAAAAAAAAAAAAAAAAATCTAAAAAATCTAAAAGTCAGAAAGATACCAAAAAGCATGCCTCAAACGTGTTATGATTATGAAGAATTGTAAGCTTTTTCAACATAAGTGAAACATTCTGTACTGTATGGGTTGGATCGGGTCATGCTCGGGTAAAATTGGTTTCATCCAGTTGCAGTCGGATAACCCAAATTTCTCGAAATCTCTGTTTACTGAAGAGATATGAAAGTGGAAATTCACTGTAAATGTTTTTTACCTTTTAGTTTAGCTTATTGTTGTGCAATTAAAGAACGATTACTTGTTCGTGGAAGTTAAAGGCTCGAAACACAAAAGCCGAATAACTCTGTTAACATGCACTTTTATTTGAGTTTTATTCACAGATAAGACTCCATTTCATTAATTAAAAATTTTGTAGACAGGGGCAAAATAAAAATTTCTTTTTTTTTTTCCTATTTCTTTTAAATATATGGACAATTGTAAAATGTATAACATAAAAAATAATAATACATTATTAAAAAGAGTTTTGCTATTGAAAGTTAAGTTCTAATGTTAATCGTTTAAAAGATGAAAGAAACACCCATGATACACAGTGTCCTATAAATATTGGGACAAATGTTAAGGGGTAGAGAATATCAAAAGGATTGACAATTATATAGCAACCCATGATCGTAAACGTCATCGTACGCCAGTGGGTAGTGCTGTTCCCGAAAGCGCTGAAAGGGAAATATATACTGTATCGTAATCATAGTTGCTGCTTTGAGAAGAACATGCGAAATATTACGGACTGAGAGCTGTCAGATAGTCACTTCGTGCACAGACTGACTGAATGAAATGCGTGAGCATTGTACTGACAGCGATTACCAGATGTACCGGACTGCAGGATGTCTTCGAATGTTAATCACGATTTGTATGAATATGGGATCTTAAGATGAAAAGTGTATAGTGACGGCCGGCAACATGTGACTCGTATGCCCCACATTGAAAATAGACTGTGTTGAATGTCATAGAGAGGAACTTGAGTACCACTGTACGTGCCGTCACTACTACCGTTATCGCTACTACCGCAAGGCGAAGCCATTCGCTCATGTCGCCTCCAGAGAGTACAGACTCTGGTAATCAGAGGTCATCCTGCTCATGTGTGTTTTGTACTTTGGTATCTCCACTAATGGGCACAAGATGCTAATTTCTAATCTTATGGTTTGTTTACGGATGAGGGTTATTTCAAGCCAGATGGCATGTTCAACTAATATAATATGAATTTATAGGCTTGTAAAGATCTTCCACGGAGTGAAAACGCATGATACACAACATCAATTTTCAGTGAATGTTTGGGCTAGTTTCGTCAGTGTTGCCGTCATCTCAGGCATCAACAAACTATCGCGTGATTTTCCAGAAAGTACTGCAAGGCTTACTTCCCCCTGTGCCACATAATGTGAAACGCAACATGCGAATTAAACATGATGGGGCAATTGGGCACCCTGTATTACTTTCTGCTTTTGGTGCAGATCTTCTTGTGATGCTTTGCGTTACATAGCAGATAGATAGCAGTTATTGACATATTTTTCGTAAAAAAGTAATAATTTTTTATAAATACATATAAAATATAATTTTTTTTTTTTTTGGACGTGCATTAAAATTTATGTTCTTTAAACACAATAAACTAATTTTAACATTAAAATACATCAACAATATCTTAATCCATTGGTAACAATGTTTTTCTTTCGTTCTTTTTTGTTTGTATGTGTGAGCGTACTTTTTTACTTTCACTAATTTTCCCACAGTCTATGATTTTTCCAAAGTAAAATATCAGCTTCTATTTTTGTATTAAAAAGCTTTAATTAATGAGTTTAAAATAAAAGTTCAATAAAATTAAAATAAAATTTATGAGACAGCTATCGTGCACAAATTACAGCGATATTTGCGTAATACATTCTACTTATAATGTAGAAAAGAATATTTTAAACATATGTAAGTATTCATTTAATGAAACATTTGTAAATTAGTCTCTTTCTGCAAAACTGAGCACTTAATTTCTAACATTTT
This sequence comes from Salticus scenicus, assembly GCA_963930645.1. Taxonomy (NCBI): domain Eukaryota; kingdom Metazoa; phylum Arthropoda; class Arachnida; order Araneae; family Salticidae; genus Salticus; species Salticus scenicus. The sequence continues at coordinate 200,195,952 of OZ005657.1, read as the reverse complement.
TATAAGTCTTTTTAAAATTTCAGATAATTTGATAGCAATTTAAATTATTAATTTGGTATCCAAAGAGATTACAACTCAAACATTTTTCCAATTTTTTGGTTTTCCTTCTTTTCCTTTTAAAAATACTTTTACCTACATTAAATGAAGAAGCAATATTGATTTTATAAGAGACCTCTGCAAAAGAGAGTAAAACATTAAATAAAACGATAATTTTCATGGCTATAAGTAATGAACTTCGTGTTAACAAAACATTTTTGAAATTAAAGGATCTTTTTCTTCCAATAACCAGTTTTCTAAAATAGATGGGAAGAACTGAGTTGTATATGCATATATTTAATGAAAAAGAATTTATCTCGACATATTTTAATTAGAAAATCCTAGTTTTCCGTTTTTCATGAAAATCAGCAATGTTGTCACAATCAATGTATCATTCTTAATAACGATAATGGCACTTTTTAACATACCTTCAGAGTTAACGACTTAATGAATAGAATGTCAGCTTAATCATGTAATTTAATAGATTAGGTTGATAATTTTTTTTTTTTTTCAATTAAAGATTGAAAAATACAGTAATAACAATTAAAAAGTATAAAATTTAAATTGCAAATGGTTGTTTTCATTTATATTTTTAAATAATAAATACAAAAATGTAGTAAATGAATTATGTACAAAAATATTCATATCTGGTAAAAATTACCAATATATATCAAGGTGTCGACAGTTGAAATTTTCCCCTCTGATCCTTCCACTAGTATTTTTCTTTCGGAATTTTTGAAGTATGTTTGCCTGATTAAATAAGTAAAAAATTATTGTATAAATATACTGATGGAAGAATCAGCAGAAAAAATTCAACTGTCGACACCTTGTATATGTATATAAATACAAACTATAACTGCATGTACATAAAAAATATTTTTTAAAATTATTAATATCTATTATAAAAGCAAAAACTTGCTTTCATTATACAATAAATAAACTAGTTAACCATTGGGCAAGGTTTTTTTTATCAAATCATATATATATCTTTTTTTATTACTGCCATTTTTTTTCCCCTTTTAAAATATATGTCACTTAAATGTCTCCATCAAAGTTGAATTAAGATAAGTTACGAGTAAAATTAATTATAATTATTGTAATGATAATTTGCAAATTGGTTTTGTCTTAAGCTTACAAGCTTGCTTTTGCCTTTTATTTCTAATTTTGCCCAGTGGATGATAGCACTGCAGTCTATTCAAGTAACCGGAGTTGTCTGTCTACATATATAAAATCTATAACTTGGATACGGTTTTTTTTTTTTTTTTTTTTTTCCGTAATTGGTTTATAATGTTTAATAAATATCCATTATACTAATAAATAATCCTTGCTTAATTTTATTTAGTTCCGTAATTGTAATTAAGATTATTCACAGTTTTTTAATGTAAATTAAATCAATAATGATAGTTCCTAGGTCATATTGAAATTTTCAATTAAACTTGCTTGGATATATCATACTGCATACGATTAGTGTGGCTTTCATCATGTGCTTTATGAATGTATATCTGTTAAGCTCTGTTTATTATAATCTATATATATAAATCTGATTCTTTTTCTGTCCGGATTTTTAGTTCACTACACAAAGCTACACCGTTCAACCGGCTGTTACGAAAAGTAGTATACTTATTAATTTGGCAAAATTTAGCTAACGCCGTATTTTTCAGTTCAGTCTGATAAGTGAATCAAAAGGAATTAAATAAAAACCCCATTTCAATTTTAAAAAGATTTAAAAGAAACAAATATTTGATGTGAAAATGAACAAATGAAATACACGTTTATTTATTTTTTCTTTAAGAAAAAATAAAATAATTTTGATTGCGCTTGAATAAGAAAAAAAAAAAAAAAAAAAAGCTACGCTACGAAAATTAGTACACTTTTTTTTTTTTTTTTTTTTTAATCAGGAATTCGCGTGTAAATAAGTAAATATTTTTACAGAGATATTTGGCATTAGCTTAAAATTGGTGTCCGGGCATAATATCTCGGAACAAAATATCGCCGGACAAAATATCGCATCGACTACAAAGGAATAATATGATCTAGTTATCTCTAGAGGGGGCCATAAATATATATATACAGTACCCGCCGCTTATTACAATCACATTTGTCCTGTGCCCAAGTCATTTTACTAAGCGGATGATTTTTATATCCGACAAACATTTCTTCACTTAGTGAAAAAGATATTACTTCCCTGAATTTGGAAAGAAATTTCAAAAGCTATAATAAATAATGGAATCGGTAAACAATATTAATTAATTTTTCAAAGATAATTGATTAATTGTTCCTTCAATATAATAAATTAAACACATCCCGAGTTCCGATGCTCTTTTTTTTTTTTTTTTTTTTTTTTTGTGGAAAATCGTCATTAATTTGCCGAAAGTTCACGTTTTTATTTTAAATTAAAAATCCTTACGATTAAACTTCTTGCTTCATAGTTATTTCAAAATAAGAAGTCTTTTAATAATTAAAAACTTAAAAAAAAGTCATCTACGAATGAAATTAAATTTGTAACTCATTGCCGCGCTTTGAAGAATATGTTCTTTGAAATTTTTACTGAGACAAATGATGGGACGTGTTATTTGCAACTATGCTGCAAGTGTAAAATTTTCGACAAAGAGAGATAACTGGGGATTGCTGTGTTTTATTTTCTGTTACATAAAAAAAAAAAATAATTAAAAAAAAAAAAAAGTTTTTTTTTTTTTTTTTTGAGTGCATAAATAACATTTTTGCTGCTAAAGAGATATTTTTCAGTTTATTAACCGGCGATGCTGTATTTATTAAGTGGCGGTTTTAAAATAGTTTGTATTGATTTGATTCCGGTCCTGGAAATTTGATCATATTAAGCGGCTGATTTTATTAATCGGAAGAGTGGAATTTCATTATTTTATCTATTTTTCATTTTAAGTTATAATTTGATTTTCTCCATTCAAAATACATTTTAAAAATATTGTACATCATTGCTGACATCAAAGTTCACTGTTCACAAACCTGAATTAAAAATTATAAAATTAATAAGCACAATTGAATTCATTATGACTAATCTTCAAAAAAGTTAATAAACATAGTCTATAAACTCTTTCAAGCAAAATTCATAGCAATTTTTGTGATGGGTTTGCCTGTATGTCAGTGCTGTAAAGTAAATGTGCATGTTTTTTATGAATTTTTTTATAAAATTACTAATAATTATCAATTCAGTCAAATAAAATGCAAAATGTGTCATTTAAATTGTATGAAACACAATCATCACTCACATTATTTTGCTTTCCATTCAGTTATGTCGGCGATATTTTGTCTCCGTGAGATTTTGTCCCTTACCCCTTAAAACTTTTACCTAATTAAATAGTACTTTTCTTTTCTACTGTAAAACTTTTTTTTTTTTTTTTGATACTTTATGTATAACTTATGAGGTTCTTTTATGTTCTCACCTTAATTTTAAATAGTTATAATTTGGTTTATATTAGTTTTTTTTTTTTTTCATTGGATAGCTTTAGTATTGGACACTTTTGGCAAAATATGAAATTTGGCACTGAAGTATCTCGGACGTTTCTCGTCAAAGTCTTTAGTTGATAGCCATTTCAATTCATCGCAAAAATAACCAACAATATTTAAAGTCGCCTAGGGTGTTCCATACTAAAGCTGCCCCTTTTGTATTTATTTATTTACTTATTTGTAATATTTTCTATAAAAGACTTCGGGAAATGTTTCCTGCATTTCCCTTTCCATTTTACGTCTTTAACCTTCCTACCCTGTTGAAAAAATGTTACGTTTTACCTGCATGGATCTAATCGACCCAGGTAGTAATATGGTTTACTTAGATCGCAAGAAATTTTTTCTACACATTTTTTTTTTTTTTTTTTTTTTTTTTTTTTTTATGTGTATTATTACCATTTACTGTTCAGAATTAAAATCTTTGTGGGATATGACAAAATCTTTTTAAAAAATGGGTCTAATCGACCCATACAGGGTAGGAAGGTTATTCAGTTTTTTCATTGGTTTCAAAATTCTGTAAACATTACTTCAACTTGGGAATCGTTGAGTAGATCTGTTAGTTGCAGGTTATAATCTATCTTCTTTTCTTTTTTTCTTTCATTGAAAATAATATTTTAATTGCAAGTTTGAATCCTCTTTTGTATATTTTGCGTTACATTTCATGCCAAAAATTAAAACCTTGCATTTTTTAGCTCAATGTGAGGGTAGTGACTTCAGATGAATTATTTCGACATACTGAGCCATATATTTTATTAGTAATTCAATTATTTGTGTTTTGTTCCATAAATTCAATTTTTCTAATCTTTTTTGGTTCATTTTGTTAATATGAGTTCGAATGGAAAACTTTTGATTACAAACATTAAAATGCTCCTCCTTGTTATATTTCTATATGTTTTCTATTCTTATTGGAATTATTATAAAGTGAGTATTTTTCTTCTTTTTTCAAATATAAATTTGAAAAGTTTAGCCAAATTATTAAAAATAATAATAATAATGATTAAGTTAACTAGTTACCAAATTGGCTTTTGTAGGTTGTCGTGGAAATTATTCGTTTGTTTATTTATTTTTTAATTTTTTTTTTTCGTTCTCATTCTTATTGTTATCATAATATATATATATAACAAATGTGAAAATTTATAGAGTTACCAAAATAAACTATTTACTGTGATTAATCCCGAAGGTACGATGTATATGATTAAAAATGACATAAAACAAGATAAATGGAAATGAATGACAGCATGCCAGTGTCCTAACTTTCTCAAGGGCTTAGTAGGAAAACAAGGCATGCAAAGTAAATGATAAATGTCTGTGTCAAAGAGAGCCTAAGCTAAATTAATTTTTGACCTAAGTCCAAACCATTTACGAACTATAAATCAAAAAAAAAAAAAAAAAGAAAATGAACCCAAAATAGCTAAAAAGTAATTCATTTAATTAATTGAAACTGGAAATAAAAGAATCATAGTATAAAAATTTATTCTGAAATTATTAGTTGTTAATGAATCTGGAATAACCATTTACGAACAACAAATCAAGAAAGAAAATGAACACAAAATAACTAAACAACCATTAAATTCGGTAATTGAAACTGGAAGTAAAAGAATCAGGAAATAAAATTTTACTCATAAATTTACCACAATTAGTTATTAATTGAATCTGGAAATAAAAGAACCAGGAAATAAAATTCTACAATCAAATTTACCGCATATAGTTATTATGAAATGAATAACTACGGTTAACCGTGAAACCATCCATAGACGACAGTTAAATACTTAAAACTTGGAGAAAATATGGAAAGCACCAGAAAAAAAAAAAAATATATATATATATATATGTATATATATATTAGCCTACTAATTGTAAATACTTCATTTAAGCTTTTTATATTTAGAAATCTTAAATTTAATTAAATAAATTAAAAGTAAAGAACTATTTAAAATTGAATTAAATGAAAAACATACTTAAACAATGGTGTCGGCCTGGATAGCTCAATTGGTAAGTGTTGACCTTGTAAGTCAAAAATTCGGGGTTCGACTCCCGGTCCGGGCATTATTTTCACTCAGTTGGAAAAATAAATTTTCAAGATATATGATTTTCTTCCCAATCAGCTGATTGTGTGATATTAATAAATGTATTTCTTCCTCCTATTGTTTAATGGTGTTTTCCATTACCTGCGGCTTTTTCTGTCGAGCTATCTACATGATAGACCAGTTGTTCTGCCTAAAGGTTGTCTGAGTGAATAATGTCCACCGGTTGTCGGCCTGGATAGCTTAGTAGAGCGTTGACCTCGTAAGTCAAAGATCCGGGGTTCGACTCCCGGTTCGGGCATTATTTTCACTCAGTTGGAAAAATAAATTTTCAAGATATATGATTTTCTTTCCAATCTGCTGTTTGTGTGATATTAATAAATAAATAAATAGAGTTATTATCTTTTAAGAACCATACTAACTTTATATAGTGTTTTATAGTGCTGCCATCTATGATATTATTATTATTTTTTAATTTTATAATCTTAAAGTTTTTATTAATTTAAATCTCTATTATTTACTTGATTTTTTAACAATGAAAGTAATTTTCTAATAATCTATGGTAGATGTAAGTTCCGCAGACTGACTATTATTTATGAACATAATTAGCCTCATAAATTTTAAATCAATTAGAAGTAAATGTGAGAAGTTTAAATTTTTTTTAATTTATTTATTTATTTATTTATTTATATTTTTTTGGTAATAATGGATAGTATCTAAAAACGTTTATAAAAACAATTAAGTTTAACCATAATTTACATTTAGAAGTATTTTTGGAATTTTGAGGGGAAAAAATAATTAAATTTTCAGGATAACCAACTACTAAGGCTACATGTTTTATTTATGAAAAAAAAAAGTTTTAATTAAATTTTCAGGGTAACCATTTGGTAAGGCGATATTTTTAAAAAAATTATATTGATTGAACTTGTAAATATCTGGAACTAAATGTTTTATAAGAAAATTAAAATTTATAACCATATTAGAAAATAACAAACTTTTAAAGCAAGTTTTATATTTAGCAAAAAATTAACTTTAAAAGGGTAAACTTTACGTTTATCATGTATTAAAACCCGAATAAACTACTACGTCAGAAACGCCAAAGAAAAATATTTGAGATACATACAGCTGTTTCGGTAGCCTTAAGCTTCGGTAGCCTCTTCAGTGCAAAAAAAATTATTTTCGCATTGAAGACGGTACGCTTAAGGCTACCGAAACAGCTGTATGCATCTTAAATATTTTTCTTTGGCGTTTCTGATATAGTAGTTTATTTGGGTTTTAATATTCCAACGCCAAGTCTCCTGTTATTAGTTTATCATGTAAGTTAAATTCCAATTATAAATCATGATTAAGAATAATTTTTAAATTATTCTTAATCTTTGTGTATAATCCTTGGTGTATAATCGCAATTTTAATATGGATGTATCGTTTCGATTTTTTTTTTTTTTTTTTTTTTTTTATTAATATATACCGCTTAAATTTTAATTGAGTTTTTTTTTTCCTTAGTCTGCTGATATCTATTGTTAAGAGATCTCATTGATTTTCTTCTTTTTTTTTTTAACTAAACAAAACGAGATATTTTAATCGTTAACTTTCGAAACAACTTTTTATGTAAAGAGATAAAAATTCCTTTGAAACTATTTTATTATTATTATCATTTAATTTATTGTGTCCATCGGAATCAAATATTAATATGGTAGAAAATATTTAAACTTATTACATTTTAAATTTTATTAAAATTCATAATAACTAATATATTTTTATAATTTTTATAATATAATTAATTATAATGTAACTATAAATTTATTTTGCGTTTAAATTTATTATAACAGAACTAGGAGCGAATAAACCATGTTATTTGGATTGCAAGGGTAAGGAATCGATTGCATTTACGTTCAAAGTTCTATTATTATTAACAGAAGATGATGAGAGGAAGAAAATTTTAAAATTCTAAAATTTTAAAATGCAGTTAAAAGTTTTAAAAAAAAATCCATGTTACAGGCGTGATTTTCTTTTCTCATGCATCCTATGTTTAACATGTCAAATGTCGTGTACTTATACTTTATACTAGCTGAGATATAGCCTTTCCATAAACGGAGAAAATTGTATTATACTAGCACCACCTATCGACTGATATACATATATATATTGGACGCAAATGGTAATTTAGAAGAAAATGGCGATTGAACTAGTGACAGAGACGTTCTGCTCTAAAAGCTGATAGACGGAAAATTAGAATATAGGGGTAGCTCATCGCCCCAGCCGTTCAAAGTTTTCCGTGGTCTTTGAAACACCAGTAAATAAAGGCTACGACATTTAAGACCACAGCCCTCACAGTTAGCATTAACACAAAGGGTTATCCCCCGTATACAATTTGGTTTGACCTACACAACGCCATTCTTTAACTTCTTCAGAATACGTTCAATGAAAGAAAATATTAGACTGGGGAAAAACTTTCGACAAACTTTTCGACTTCAATGAATTTATATGTTTGGAGAGGTCCAAAAAACGATTTGACCATATCTTGGGACATGTCTCTCTGTCAGCGTGTCTGTGTGTGACAAAAATTTTCTGATAGCTTTAGCTCAAGAACTAATACACATAACTAAATAAAAATTTACATTTAGTTACATCTTGACATAAATTGAAAATTTTCTGCAAATAAATTGAAACCTAAATTTTATAACAATACTATACGATCTCAAAGAAGTAGTAATGCTGATTCTATGGCATATACGCTGTGTAGAAAATTACCTCAGAATATATATATATTATAAGTCTTTTCATCTCTCTCGGTATTTCTCTTTACCTCTTTGTTTTTCAACTTTCTTGTCTTTCTTACTCTCACACTATTATGTATACACTAAATAGGATCTAATTGTAAAAAGTATTCTTAGTTAGAATGCTGTTTTAACAATACAAAATCTGCCACACACTACTTTCGAGTGGTATTTCGTATAAAGTTGATTGTTAACCACATTCCAGAAATACTCCGCTGAAGTTTAGGGAGATTATTTAATAAAATAGGTCATCTAAATTGGCAACACTGTTTTATATATACACAATATTTAACACTATTTTAAAAACTAATGATACTAAAGGTTTCCATGGCTTGATTCTAAGTTCCAACTCGTGCGTCGCTGCTTTCATTCTGCTCTCGTTCCTTCTTTCTTCGTCTGAAGAATCTATCAATTATTTTATTCGGAAACAATTCTTACACTAGTTGCAATTTCCTGCAATCTACGGTCTTTGCTTATATTATTATTATTTTTTAATTTTTAACAACATTTTTTCAGTGCGCTTTACTGGAACATTACAGATATCCAAAAAAACAAAGCTAAACAAAATTGAAACATAAAAAAAAAAAAAAAAAATGCTCTACAAAGAGAATTTTGTGGTAATTTTATGCATTATTTAATTTCTTAGAAATGCCTTGCTATATTATATCGTATGAAAATATTGTTAGAAATAATAACCATTTATTATTTTTAACAATTAGTTTTGACAAAACGTACGTATGTAAAAAAAAACACTTATGTACGACAAAAATATAGCATTCAGGCAAGAAAAATGACACAAAACTCAGAAATATAGCATTTGAGAAAATCATATAAGAGATAGCGCAAAAGGAATGGCTTGTCTATGTTAAAAAAAAAAAAAAAAAGAATAATTTACCTCTTATGTAGACAAATTGCGCAATAGAGATTTGACGCTATTCGTGCACATTGGAGTCTTTCATACATATTTTTCAATTACACATACTCAAAAGTGCAATTTTTTGATTTGTGTTACTTTTCGGGCTAGGGTGCTGTATGAATAATTTTCTGCTCTTTAAAGCAATGCGAAATTTGTGATATTGCCATTCGAGAGCAATAAAAAAAATAAAAATAAAAAAATTCCACCAGAGGGAGTTTGTAAGGATGTTACACTGACGAAACCTCACCAATATCGGGTTCCAGAAAGAAAAAAATAGTTTTTATTATTGTCTTTAAAGTAAAATAATTAAATATTAACATTTGTCATTTCAGTACAAAGAGTTATTTCAGGTTTAGAATTACAGTCTATGTTTTAAAAGTTTGTCATTGGAAAAATGTTTCCAAGTCAACACTCTCTGAAATAAAATAATAATAATAATAATAAATACTAGTCTGTGTAATAAAATTTAATTTCAATATTGAAAATTAATAATAATCTTTAAATAAGTATCGTTAAAGAATCATGTTTCTTGCTGAGCACCTTATTTCATCCTTGACAGATCTCTTTGCTACTTAATCACAAAACCGATAAATAAAAAAAATAAAATAAAATAAAAAAGAGAGAAAAAAAGAGTAAAGAAAAGAATAGAAAAAAAAATGCTTAAGAATATCAAAGTGATATAAAGTTTCCGTAAATCTTTTTAAGCGGTATGCGATGATCAGAGATACGATCAAAGAGAGGCTATACGAATCGATTTCTGCGATAATTTGCATGGACTAAATAGAGGCGGATACTTCTCGTAAGTCTTGCTACCCTCGAATAAATTTGCATCCAATTTGTGTGGATAATTCTGTATTTAAGCGTGTAATACTGATAATCAATAATAAAGTCGTCATACAAAAACTACTCGAAATAGGATATCTTTAGTTCATAGAAAATCTTCTAATTTTTAATTTGTATGGAGCAGTTTTTTTTTTTTTTTTTTTTTTTCTGGGTGCTTATTTCGTAATGAATAAATTTGGAGGGGGGGGGTGAGAGGAATCTTTAAATATCACCAATGTTTTAACGTCTAATGCTTTCTTTTTTATTATCGTCTATTGTGTTTAATATCAATATATGCCTTAATATTATAAAATAAATTTCATTAACGAGCTATTGAGGATGTTAATCGAATAATGTTCATAATCCTTCTGCTAATCATTTTTATATTTATCATTATTGGTTTTTCTATTATTTTTATTTTTAAACGATATTGGAAATTTTAATCGTTACCTTTATATTAAAAAAAAAAAAAAAATCATATTCTTTTTTTATATACTGAATAATACTGCACTTTTAATTATTTGGGATAAATATTTATGATAATCAGCATTTTAAGACAAATTTAAATGCTGACTTTCTAACACAAAGATTGTAAAGCATAAAAATATTTATTAATAAGCATTTACAACATTACTCATTCATCTAAATATTTTAAACACTTAAGCTGAATTATTTTTTATACGTGTTCTAATATTTGGGTTCAAAATACAGATGTATTCTTACATATTTTTTAAAGGTATTGACTTAAATTATGATTTCTATTATATACATATGTATATATATATTGAACAATTTGAATTAAAAAAAAAAAGGTATCAATTCCAATTGTAGTCCGGTCAAATTAGACCAAAATAATTATAAGATAAAAAAATTTTTATAAACCATGTTTTTTAATTTTCTGTTGAATCATATAAACACTACTGAAGGCAGCCGGAACCCCAGCAATTGGATAAAAGTATTAAAAAAATTCCTTGCTATCGTCTTTTGAGCTATTATAAAAGTTTTAAATGGCTATCTAGCCGGAAAGTTAGTTAAAATTTGATTGCAAGCTTTGTACTGGAAACGCTGCCGAAGGCAGCAGGGTCCCGAAGCAATTGGATAAAAATATTTTTAAAAAGCACTTTCACCGTATTCTGAACTGTTCCGAAAGTTTCAAATGTCTAGCTACTCGGTAAGTTAGTTAAATGAATTTTCTGTTGAATCATATGAACACTGCCGAAGGCAGTAGGGACCTGAAACAGTTGACTAAAAGTATTAAAAAAATATATTGCCACCGTGTTCTGAGCTATCCTGAAAGTTTCAAATATCTAGCTAGTCGGGAAGTTAGTGAAAAATCGATTGCAAGCTTTGTACTGGTAACGCTGCCGAAGGCAGCAGGAACCCGAAACAGTTGGCTAAAGGTATTTAAAAAAAATGCATTTTCACCGTGTTCTGAACTATACTGAAAATTTTAAATGTCTAGCTAGTCGGGAAGTTAGTTAAATAAATGTTCTGTCGAATTATATAAGCGCTGCCGAAGGCAGCGGGACCTGAAATAGTTGACTAAAATTATTAGAAAAATGTATTGTCACCGTGTTGTGAGCTGTCCTAAAAGATTCACATGTCTAGCTAGTCGGAAAGTTAGTGAAAAATCGATTGCAAGCTTTGTACTGATAACGCTGCCGAAGGCAGCAGGAACCCGAAACAGTTCGCTAAAGGTTTTAAGAAAATGCATTTTCACCGTGTTCTGAACTATTCTGAAAGTTTCAAATGTCTAGCTAGTCGGGAAGTTGGTTAAATAAATTTTCTGTCGAATCATATAAGCGCTGCCGAAGGCAGCGGGACCTAAAATAGTTGACTAAAATTATTAGAAAAATGTATTGTCACCGTGTTGGGAGCTGTCCTGAAAATTGCAAATGTCTAGCTAGTCGGAAAGTTAGTGAAAAATCGATTGCAAGCTCTGTACTGATAACGCTGCCGAGGGCAGCGGGAACCCGAAAAAGTTTGCTAAAGGTTTTAAGAAAATGCATTTTCACCGTGTTCTGAATTATTCTGAAAATTTTAAATGTCTAGCTAGTCGGGAAGTTAGTTATATAAATTTTCTGTCGAATTATATAAGCGCTGCCGAAGGCAGCGGGACTTGAAATAGTTGACTAAAATTATTAGAAAAATGTATTGTCACCGTGTTGTGAGCTGTCCTGAAAATTTCAAATGTCTAGCTAGTCGGAAAGTTAGTGAAAAATCGATTGCAAGCTTTGTACTGATAACGCTGCCGAAGGCAGCGGGAACCCGAAACAGTTGGCTAAAGGTTTTAAGAAAATGCATTTTCACCCTGTTCTGAACTATTCTGAAAGTTTCAAATGTCTAGCTAGTCGGGAAGTTAGTTAAATAAATTTTCTGTCGAATCATATAAGCGCTGCCGAAGGCAGCGGGACTTGAAATAGTTGACTAAAATTATTAGAAAAATGTATTGTCACCGTGTTGTGAGCTGTCCTGACAATTTCAAGTATCTAGCTAGTCGGAAGTTAGTTAAAAATCGATTGCAAGATTTGTCCCTGACAAACACACAAACAAACAAACAAGAATCGAAGTTAATAAAAACATGGTAAAAAATAAGAGTGAGGATACGTAAAGTTACAACAAGCTGATAATCAGTAAAATTGTTCAAAATATAATTATAAATAAAATTTTGAAATTCCCCACCATTCCGGTGTATGAAAAAAATTTTACTCGGGGTCAAAGGTAAAAAAAAATGAGTTTTTTGCGATTTTCAGCAAAACTGTAAGTTTTATCACAAAAATACCTGAGACAAAAATTGTAGATCATAAAATTACCTACAAAAAATGGATACGACCGAGCAGCATGTTGAAGCAAGCGATTCACGAGTAAAAAAAGATGCTAAAGTGATACGAAAACTTTTAGAGTGGTTCTCAACGCATGATCCTTTTCCAGAGGTTAACAAAATTGTTTCTATTGCGAGCGGTGTCGTCGGTGATGATAAAATTAATTGTTATAAAGCTCGTGAAGTTGGACTTGCTTCTACAGTAAAAATGACAGGACTGACATTCAATAATATTAAATTAAAACGCGCTGACAAAGTTGTTCCTCTTTTAGCTATGACTAGTACCCTAAAAGTTAATGAAGAGAAAATAACTGTTGACCCTGTATTATTGTTCCAACGCATGAGTATTACTGCAGCATTTCAAGATGAAATAGAAACATATTTTGAATATGAATTAGCTCCCTACCCTTTAACGTTGTTTGATGAAATCTGAATGCGTAAAACACAGAAGTCTGCCATTTACGATTGTTTTGAAAAGGTAAATATTGATATTAACAACACTAATGCGACATACATCATTGACGGAGGATATTTACTACATCGCGTTGTGTGGGATAGCAATGAAACATTCAACGTAATCTTAGATAAATACGTTCAGTATGTACGTCGACATTTTGGTTCCAGAGTTACTGTCGTATTTGATGGCTACAATGATTACACGAGAAATATCAAAGCTGCAGAACAACGTCGTCGAACTTTAGCAACATCTTCATCTTCTGATATTTTATTTGATGAATTCATGACAGTTCCAACCAGTCAACAGAAATTTCTTACAAATACTCACAACAAGTCTCGGTTCATTTCAATGTTGAAAGAAAAGTTTACTGCTGAAAATATAATGGTAAAACAAGCTAGTAATGATGCTGATGTACTGATTATTGAAACAGCAATAGAGCAATTCAATGTGACGAATATAACTGTTGTTGGTGGTGAAGATGTAGACTTACTCGTATTACGCACTGCTCGAACTCCAACATCAAAAACTATTTTCTTCTTAAAACCAGGAAAAGCTCAACATCAATCGGAAATATATTCTTCAAAAAGTTTATCTACTTTTGCAAAGAGTCAAAATCATGTACTATTTTTACACGCAATAACTGGCTGTGAAACGACATCTGCATTTTACAGGAGAGGTAAAACAACAGTTTTCAAAATGTTTGAAAAACAAGATTTAGTTCAATGTGCTCAAGTTTTTAAAAACAGTAATTCAACTCAACAAGAAGTCATCACCAACGGCATTCGCTTTCTTCTTTCTATGTACGGAGCTCCTAAAAAAACTACCTGCTTAGATAAGTATCGATATGCATGTTTCGTTAAAAATACTACAAATAAAAAACAAGTTCAATTAGCTTGTCTTCCTCCAACCTCAGATGCTGCTCATCAACATCTTTTTCGGGTATATTATCAAGTTCAAGTGTGGCTTGGTTATCAGCTAGACCCTACAAAGTGGGGTTGGAAGTTGGTCAACAATACATTAGAACCAGTTCAAACTTTACTCCCACCTGCACCGGAAAAACTGCTGAACACAATTTTTTGCAACTGCAAAAAGGGATGCAGCGCTAAATGTGGTTGCAAAAAAGTTGGACTGTTTTGTTCTCTGGCATGTACAAATTGTCAAGGCCGGTCGTGTTCTAATGTTGAATCACCAACAGTGGAGGATTCGTTTGATTCTAACGAGATGACATGCGATACGTCGCTATTAACGCAATTTACTTCCTCTCAAAATGAAGATGAAGAAGAGGAGGAAGAAGAACAAGAACAAGAACCAGAAAAAGATCAAGAAGAAGAACAAGAAAAATTTGAATCAGACGAATAAGCTTCATTACTTTTTTTTTAAATGACATCGCTTTTATTTATTACAATCTTTGCTAATTTCATTTATTTTGCAATAGTTACAAATTAAACAGGATCATAATTGACTCGTGGAATAGGCCTACTGGGGAAACTACGTTAAAAAAAACGCGCTAAGTACATTACCTCATAGGTGGCGTGGAAACGTGTGCATATTATGACGATTACAACTTTTACAACTTTTTGGATCGTAATATCTCAGAAACGGTGGCTCGTAGGAAAAAAAGTATTGATACATTTTTTGTAGATAATTTTATGATCTATAATTTTTGTCTGAGGTATTTTTATGATAAAACTTACCGTTTTGCTGAAAATCGCGAAAAACTCATTTTTTTTTTTTAACTTTGACCTTGAGTAAAATTTTTTCCATACACCGGAATGGTGGGGAATTTCAAAATTTTATTTATAATTATATTTTGAACAATTTTACTGATTATCAGCTGGTTGTAACTTTACGTATCACCGAATGTCTAGATTGACCGGACTATTGGACTTTATTAAATCATCTAAATTGTTTATACTAGTGCTGTCCCTTTTCTATGCAGCATTTAAATTCTGTATGCATTGTGTGATTCTAACGCTGATTAAATTACTTAAACCAGTCTTACTTAATGCTTAAAGAATTCTTATTATAGTGCCTCGTTTCAGAAGCTTTTTATATGAAATTGACTTTGTCACTGTGTCTTCGTGTCACGCTAATAAACAAGGCGCCTCCATTTTAAAGTAAATATAAGCTGATCCGTTTGTCGCTCCATCACTTAGTTGGTTAGAGCGTCACGTTAATAACGCAGTATTCGAGGGTTCGATCCTCAAAGATCCGGTGTGATAATATTTGCAGATAATTAGTAGACAAAGTGTCAATTGATAAAAGAAAATATTTCGTTGACTACACAGTATCCTAAGAATTTTTAAAGAGTTTTTTTTTTAAGAAGTTTTATTATTTATTTATTTATTTATTTACATATTAGAAAACCCAAAATATTTTAGGTATTAAAAAAGCACAAAATAAAAAATTTTAAGTAAAAAATAGATGAATAAATATTTTTAGAAGCTTTATATACACTGATGGAAAAAAAATCCCAACACCAAGAAAAAATTATTGTACAGTAATGAAATTTCAGCAATACATTTGTCTAGGTAACATATTTAATTGATTAAAGTTTCAAGATCACAGGTAGAGCCATTTCAAATGTGAAATGTTGGTACATTAGTAACCGGTGTAACCGCCAGAATTTTGAATGCAAGCATGCAAACGGGCATGCATTGTGTCGTACAGGTGTCGGATATCAGTTTGTGGGATGGTGTTCCATGCCTGTTGCACTTGGGCGGTCAATGCAGGGACGGTTAATGCTGGTTGTGGATGACGCTGGAGTTGTCGTCCAATGATGTCCCATACGTGCTCGATTGGAGAAAGATCTGGTGATCTAGCAGGCCAAGGCAACATGTCGACACTTTGTAGAGCATGTTGGGTTACAACAGCGGTATGAGGGCGAGCGTTATCCTGTTGTAAAACACCCCCTTGAATGCTGTTCATGAATGGCAGCACAACAGGTTGTATCACTAGACTGACGTATAAATTTGCAGTCAAGGTGCGTGGGATAACCACGAGAGTGCTCCTGCTGTCATACGAAATTGCTCCCCAAACCATAACTCCAGGAGTAGGCCCTGTGTGTCTAGGCCGCAGACAGGTCGCTAGCAGGCGTTCACCTGGCCTCTTTCTAACCAACACACGGCTCGGAGCTGTCCTTGAAGTAACCGATTTGTAACAGTTCGTTGTGTCACTGTGGTGCCAACTGCAGCTCGAATTTCAGCTGCAGACGCAGTACGGTTAGCCACAGCCATACGCCGAACACGGCGGTCTTCCCTCTCAGTAGTGCCACGTGGCCGCCCGGAACCCGGTCTTCTTGAGGCAGTACCTTCCCTTGACCACTGCTGCCAACACTCATGCACAGTGGATACATTCCTGCCAAGTCTTTCTGCAATATCGCGGAAAGAAAACCCACCTTTTCGTAGCCCTACTACACGACCTCGTTCAAACTCAGTGAGCTGTTGATAATGGCTTCTTCGTCTTCTTAGAGGCATCCTTGACTAACATTAACCCACTACGTCAAATCTCAACTGTAAATAACGATCACGAGCCTTACAGCGCTTATTTAAAGCAAACCTCATTTGCATGTTCATAGTGTCGCTACTAGCACCACACTTATGCGCGTAGCTCGAAATTTGAATCGACGTCATATTTCAGATGTATAAACACGCCTACCAAATTTCGTTTATCTAGCACAGCTCCTTCCTGGTGTTGGGATTTTTTTTTCCATCAGTGTATATACATATATATTGGATTTGTCATCGCGTTTTCTGTCACGTTAAAAAACAAGACGCTTCCATTTTTTTTTTTAATGTAAGCGATTCAATGTATCTCTTAATGGCTCAGTTGGTTAGAGCGTCATGTTGAAAACACGAGAATCATGTGTTCGGGCCAAGGTGTTAATTTTTTTGTAAATAATTAATAGAAAAAGTGACAATTGTTAAAAGAAATTATTTTGTTGTATACACAGTATCCTAATAATTTTTTAAGAGATTTTTAAACAACATTTTATCTAGTTACTAAAAAGGACAAAATAAAAATGTAAGTATAAATAAATAAATAAATAAACTTTTTAGAAGCTTTTTATATGAAATTGACTTTATCATCGTGTCTTCGAGTCAGGCTAGTAAACAAGTCGCCTTCATTTTAAAGTAAATATAAGCCATTCCGTTTGTCGTTACTTGGTTCAGTTGGTTAGAGCGTCATGTTAGTAACGCGGTGGTAGAGAGTTCGGTCCCCGGAAGGTCCGGAGCGTTAAATTTTGTCGATAATTAGTAGAAAAGGTGTCAATTGATACAAGAAAATTTTTCGTTGCTTACACAGCATCCTAAGATTTTTTTAGGAGTTTTTAAGAAACTTTTTTTTTTTAAGATCACAAAATATTTTTGATACTAAAAAAAAGCACGAAATAAAAAGTTTTAAATGAAAAATACAAAAATAAATATTTTTTTAGAAACTTTTTTTTTTTTTTTTTTTTTTTTTTTAAATTGGATTTTGTCATCGCGTCTTCGTGTCATGCTAAAAAAACAAAGCGCTTCCACTTTAAAGTGAAGTAAGGAATTTTTACTTTGTTCAATGGCTCAGTTGGTTAAAGCGTCATGTTGATAACGCGATGGTGGTGAGTGGGTTCCGTCTTCAGAGGCCGACGTGTTACTTTTTTTCTGATAATTAATAAAAAAGATGTCATTTGTTAAAAACAAAACCTTTCATGGCCTGCACTGTATCCTAAGAAATTTTGATTAGTTTTTTTAAGAAGCTTTTTTTTTCGTAACTACAAAAAAAGAAAAAAAAAAAAACTGTTTGATGTGGAACTTTAAAAAGTATAAAATAAAATTTCCTCCTTTCAGAGACATGCTATAAAAATTAAAAGTTCCAACAGAAAGGAAATTTTAAAGTAAAAGTAGATATTTCATTTTTTCACCAGATGAAAATTCTTAAATATTCAATGTAGGGTAAGGTGGGGTAAGTGAGACCCCTTTTCGGCATAATTCGACTTTAGCTCAACATAGCACCGGATGTAATGGGCCTAACAACTTAATATTTTTTTTTTGTGGTTCATTCTCTCATATGTTGCTACTGTACCTATGGTAACCTTTTACCAAATTGGCAAATGATGCATTAAAAAAGAAAATTATTTTGGGTAGTCATCGTGGTGGCCCACTTGCCCCGCAAGGTGGGGTAAGTGGGCCCCCCTTGAATATATTTTTACACATAACTGGTAGAGATTTGGTGGGGCAAGTGAGACAATCTACATGGTTTTCTCAATCTTTGAAAAAAAAAAAATCACTGAAGTATCTCCATTAGTTCACCCGCAGTAATTTTTTCTGGCACACAAGCCTGCTAAAAGAAAAAAATGTCAATTTTTCAACTTTTTACTTTTGCATGTAGTGTAGCCTAAAAGTTAGACCTACAAAGTTTAAACTAGCCTATGGCAGTGTTACATGCTAGTGAACATTATATCTTGATAAATCGTTCGTAAACATGTATTTTGAAAGTCTCTTGGAAAGTGTTGGCTCATTTAGTTTCAGCACAACATCTTGGAGGAATGCATAATGATTATCATTAGCTTCAGGGAAAAACAGTTATTATGCATAGTTGTGTCTTTGTGCATGTATTACATGACAACTCTATCTTCATCGTTTGGACTGTCATTTAACACCAAGCAAACATACTATTTCTTTCTTTTTTTTGCCTTCAAACTGGATAAAGGCATAATCCCCATTTTAAAGTTCTGTGGTAGTGGGTGATAACTGATAGTTCATCTTCGGAACTTGAATCACTACTGGTGGAGTCATCCAGATGTAAACCCTATAAATCAGTGCATATGACTATTTTTTAACTATATTCAAGAGTTGGGGTGGGTGGCCCACTTACCCCAAACACGGGGCAAGTGCCCCCCCCCCCCCAATATTTTTTCAACCTTATTAACATCATGAGTACACGATACAAAAAAAAAAAAAATCTGTGTTTTATACACTTTCAAAATATATAAAGTTTTGGTTTGTATCATGAACGGTTTGGAAAAAAAAAATAATTAGTACGATGGCGCGAATTACGACAGGACTGCAAATTTAAAAATCGCACAAAAAGGCTTGTAACTTATCACACACATAAATGAAAACGATGCCATAATGTTTTCTACATCTATTGGGGTAGGTGCATAAAAATATTATAACAGATTTTTTTTGAGTCAATAACTGGGAAAATGCAGGGGGGGGGGGGTGGCCCACTTACCCCAATGGCCCACTTACCTCACCTTACCCTATTTCGAAAAGCATACAAGAACAATATTTTTTGCATTACTTAGATTTTTCTAGCATGTTCTATGACTTTTGTTGACTGTTCTTTGACTTTTGGTTAGAATATCATGCTGATAACGCGTTCGTCGTGGGTTCGATCCTCGAAAACCAACGTGCTATTTTTTTTTTAGATAATTAAAAAATGATGCCAGCATCTAAAAGAATATCTTTAGTTTTCTATACAGAATCCTAAGAAATTTTGATTAGATTTTTAAGAAGCTTTATTTAAAACTAAAAAGCACAAAATAAAAAATATAAGTAAAAAATTCTTTTTTAAGATAAGAAGCTTTTTATTGTGAAGCCCTAAAAAGTATAAAATGAAAAAAATTATTGAGAAAAAGACATGCTTTAAAGAAATGGAAGTTTTAACACTAATGAAATTTTAGAGAAAAATATACAACCCCTGGCAAAAAGTATCCGATCACCGAAAACAGTGCTTATGATACGTTAAAACATAAGGTTATTTTTTCACAAATTCAAACTTTTTTCAAACCTATGAGTATGCTTTTGTGAAATATGACTAATTTTGTCAAATTCTATTAAATAGTAATAGAAATTACAATATCAGTTAAGAGTTTACACGAGAAAATACGTTGAATCACAAAGGAAAAATATTTCCGATCATCATTGTGTGGAGAAAAAAGTATTTGATCGCAAACAAAAGCAACACAGTTAAATGATATATGCAAATTTTTTTTACTCGGCGCATGCGTTCAAGTTCGAAGAAGACGGTATAAAAGGTCAAATTGTAGTTTGAAAGTTACAAGTTAGTTTCGCATCTGCTGAAGTATGGCTCGAAAGAGAGAATTATCTAATGATGTAAAACTTTTGATTGTTAAACGCTTAAAAAGCGGAATTTCCCAAAGAAAGGTTGCTAAGACATTTGGATGTGCTCAAAGTACTGTTTGCGAAATTTGGAAGAAATATCGCTTAAGAAATGATGTAAGAAATCTGCCTCGAAGCGGTCGACCACGAGTAACATCAAGTAGACAAGACAGGAAATTAGTTGATCTTGCCAAATCTATGCGAAGGTGTACGTCTAAACAACTGAATGCCGAGTGGTCAAAGTATGGAGTAAAGGTATGTGCACGTACAGTGCGAAATCGTTTAAATAATAAAGGTTATCACTTCTGCAAAGCCAAAACCAAGCCATATATGACTAAGAAACACAAGAAAAATCGTCTTCAATGGTGCAAGAAATACAAATGCTGGTCTTCTGATGATTGGAAGAAGGTTATTTTCAGTGACGAATCTCGTGTTTGTCTAGGAACTGGGGATAACCCTGGAATCTTTGTGTGGAGGAGAGCTGATGAAAAGTTCAAAGAAGATTGCCTAAAAACTAAAGCTAAATATCAGCCTTCATTTATGGTGTGGAGTTGCATGACATCTCAAGGAGTTGGTAAATTGTGTATAGTGTTGCAAACAATCAATTCAGAAGTATATGTTAACATTTTAGAGCATTATTTGATACCTAGCATCGAGGAAGCGTTTGGTGACTCCTCCGATTTCCTATTTCAAGATGATAATGCGTCCTGCCATAGAGGTAAACGGGTCAAGGATTTCTTAAATAAAAACGGAAATTCTCCAATAAAGACTCTGAACTGGCCTGCAAATAGTCCTGATCTTAATCCGATCGAAAATATTTGGAATGTTTGGAAAAATAATATAGAAAAGAGAAGACCGACCAATATGAATGCACTTCGTCTAGCCATCAAGGAAAGCTGGAAGGAAATTCCATCACATTTATGTGAAAAGGTTGTTGAATCCATGCCCCGCCGTTTAAAGGCAGTTATTAGAGCAAAAGGAGGACCAACCAAGTTTTAAATTGAAATTTATCGAATATTTTTTTCCCGGTTATGTGATGATCGGACATTTTTTTCTTTGAATACTTTATATTAATTTTCCTCTGTATTGTAAAAATTAATTGCAATTTATGGTATTATTTTTTATCATGTCACAAAGTAAGATACTTTTGTAATAAAAAACTTTATTTTAAAAAATGTAATAAATTTTTAGAAAAATAGCCTTTTATAGTAACGTATCTTAGACACATCTTTCAGTGATCGGATACTTTTTGCCAGGGGTTGTAGATATTTCCCTTTTGCAAGAGATAAATTTTTTTAAATATTCAAAATATTTTAAAAATCTTTCGAGACCTATAAAATTTATGGCTTAATGAATAATTATACAAAAAACTAATAACTAAGAATACTAGTCTCGAATGCTTTTTAAAATATTTTGAATATTTCAAAATTTTCATCTTTTGCAAAAGAGAAATATCTGTATTTTTCTCTAAAATTTTATTAGTGTTAAAACTTTCATTTCTTTATAGCATGTCTTTAACTCAATATTTTTTTTCATTTTATACTTTTTAGGGCTTGACAGTAAAAAGCTTCTAATCTTAAAAAATGATTTTTTTACTTAAATTTTATGAAATTGACTTTGTCATTGTGTCTTCGTGCCACACTAATAAACAAGATGCCTCCATTTTAAAGCAAATATTAATTGTTCCGTTTGTGGCTCCTTGGCTTGGTTGGTTAGAGCTTCAAGTTAACTAGGCGGTGGTCGACAGTTCGACCCCGAAAGTTAGGCGTGATAATTTTTGCAGATAATTAGTAGAAAAAAAAAGTGTCAATTGATTTAAAAAAAAAAAAAAAAAAAAAATCGTTGACTACTCAGTATCCTAAGAATTTTTGAAAAGTTTTTTTAAGAAGCTTTTTTTTTTTTTAGATGATAAAAAACACAAAATATTTTATATATTAAAAAACCACAAAATAAAATGTTTTAAGTAAAAAATACATAAATAAATATTTTTTAGAAGCTTTTTATTGAAGTTGGATTTTGCCATCGTGTCTTTGTGTGACACTGAAAAACAAAACACTTCCACTTAAACGTAAGGTTAGCACGTTATTTCGTCGCTTTTTAGCTCCATTTGAGAGCGTCAAATTGATAACGTGATGGTTGTAAGTTCGATCCTCGAAGGCCGATGTGTTACTTTATTGCAGATAATTAACAGGAAATATGTCAAATGGTAAAATAAAGATCCTGCGTTGTCTACACACTATTCTAAAATTTGTGATTAATTTTTTTAAGAAGCTTCTTTTAGTTACTAAAACGCATAAAATAAAAATGTAATTAAAGAAAAAAAAAAGAAAGCTGGAAGTTTTTATTGTGTAACTATAAAAAGCATTATATATATATATATATATATATATAATAAAGATGATCTATTAAGCATATTAGAAGCCAAGCAACAGATACAAGATCACTGAAACACCAATGACCAATAAGATAAAAAAAAAAAAAAATCATCAGTGGATGAAATACATTAATGTAAAGAAACCAGATCTATTGATTAACAGTCTGCAAAAACAAACGAATCAATAAAGTAAAACAACAAATCTTAACTTAAAACCATAAACTTATCAAAATTAATGAAAAAACAACCCAAGAAACACAAGATAGGAAGAAGGAGGCAGGCGGCAAGACTTGTGACTTGCCTGTGGGGTTACACTAGTTTTACGCCGGCAACACTCCCCCAGCCTGCCACAACCAGAACAGGAACCATATGGATTTAAAAATGCAAAATTTCAAAGCAGATGAACAACAATGAAGCCACGAAGCCACAATGAAATTCACCGATTGATCACATTGTGTTTAACAGTATAATTAGAACATTAAATATAGTTGACAACTCAAAAAGGAAAAATCTGAAATTTTATTGGAAAATGAAAGTTTGCATAGTAATACAAAGCAAATGCAACAAGCCTTCTACTTTTTTTTTTTTTTTTTTTTTTTTTTTTAATTTAATTTCACAAACCCACCCAACCATCCAGCCTTACAACACCACCCCACCTCCGTAATCAAACATCTGCCCACCCAACCGCCACCTTTTTTATTGTCTTTTATTATTTTATAATTTTTTTGTTGATATACACAAGAGTGTACACAGTTTTTTTTTTTTTTTTTTTTTTTTTTTTTTGTACTGACAGAGACATGGTTAAGGATATAAAATAGAAAATACAAAGTTTTTAGGAAAACCCATTTTAGCAGTGGCTGTGATCAGTTTATTAATATTCTTGTTTTTAAACTTTGCAGAGCATAAATTATTAATTCGAAATAAATGGTTAATGATGATGTTTCTAAATACCGAAAGATGCAGACATGAATTAAAATGTGTAAATAAGTTGACATTAAAACAAAAATCTTGCCGTTTGTCATAGATATCTGTGTAAAGTTTATTACCATCGATGATTATTTTTAGATCTAAAAAGTTAATTGATTGATTAGTCAGAGTATTTTGAGTTAGCTTTAAATTAGGTGGATAATTGAAGGAAAAGCAATTTTGTGAGTTCTTGTTGAGATAAAATACAATAATATCATCGATGTAACGATAAAATCGAACATCATCATTGCAAATTTGCTTTTCATAATAATAAAGATAGAGATCTGCCAAAATACTGGAGCTACAACCTCCTTGTGGGATGCCTAATTGTTGCAAATAGATAGCGTTGTCGTGGAAGATATAATTATTATGGATAACAAAGTTAAGAAGAGTTTTAAATTTTTCTGCTTTAAAATTGTAAGGAAGATTAATTTGAGCTTTATATTCTTGAAAAAGACTGTAAATGATATTACTAAGATCTGATAACTCAATATTATTGAAAAGATCTTGAAAGTCAAAAGTCATAATATTGTCTATTGAATCGAGCGATTTTATGTAATGAATTAATTGAAAGCTATTTTTAAGACAGTGTAAATTATCAACTTTGCAAGTACATTTGTAAATTTGTTTTAGAATATCCAGTAGAGCTTTATTAGCATTGTTGTTATAAGTGTTACACCCAACAGTGAGAGTGCGAAATTTAATTGGAGATTTGTGAAACTTAGGTATGAGAACTATATAAGGATAATTAAAGTTATTGAAGGGAAGTTGAAGTAGTTTATAGTAATTATGTATTTTTCGGTTATTAATAATAAGGTTATTATTAGTTAAACTGAAGATGTTACTATTATTGATTGATGAGTTTAAAATAGAGAGATAGTAGGATTTACAAATAATGGCATAATTATTAGGTGATTTGTCAACATAAGTGATCACAAAGTCATCCTGTAGTGATTTGATTGAGTTAAGAAGTACAGATTTTTTAAATAACACCAGATTTGAAGAATTGATAAATAATGCATTTTTGATTTTTTGTAACACTAAAACTTTCCATTGAGTGAAGTAGGCAATAGGTTTATTATGAGTAATAGATATTTTATAAATAAATAAATCTAGGTCATAAGAAAACTGTTGAAAGATTTGTGGAATGCTAGTTTTAACTGGAAGTCTAAATTTGGTGCCAAATTTCATGAATTTTTTTAATTGATAATTATCAATAATATTGAGATTACCCGTGATAATGTGTCCATGGTCTCTGTCAATAAATTTTGAGAAAGAAGGATCATTGCATTTACAGGTTACAGTGTTAGTAAAAGAGGTAGACTTAGATACAGAATTATAATTGAATATCTTTCTGCGAAGAGGAAGAGGATATTTGAAGGTACGAGATAGATTTAAATCTTTAATCGGAAACAAACATTCTTTGTCATTAATGATGGACGTAATGTTAATACTGTTCAATATTTGATTTGTAAAAATATATATATATTCTTGCAAGTACATGCTGTAAAAAAAATAAATAAACTTTCAACAACAATAAAGTTGTTGAAACAAAAAAATATAAATATTTGAAGAAAAATATAGATATTTCACTTTGCAAGAGATGAAAATTTTTAAATATTGAAAATACTTTTAAAAGCATTCGAGGAAAATTTTCTTTTTGTATAAGTAATTGTTGGAAACTTTTAGCATGTTCTCTGACTTTTCTTTACTGTTCAATGATTTTTGGTTAGAGCGTGTCGTGGGCTCGACTCTCCAATGGTCGATGTGTAAAATTTTGAAGATAATTAATAGAAAAGTTGTAAATTGATAAAAGAAAATCTTTCAGTCTACACAGTACCCTTTAATTAATTTTTTAGAAGCTTCTTTTATAACTAAAAAGCAGAAAATAAAAATTTGAGTTAAAAAAAAAAACATTTTTTTTAACAGTAGAAGCTTTTTATTGTGGAGTCCTGAAAAGCATAAAATAAAAATTTATTCTTGCAAAGACATGCTAAAAATAAATGAAATTTTCAACACTAAGAAAATTTTACAGTAAAATATAGATATTTCACTTTTGCCAGAGATGAAAATTTTTAAATATTCAAAATATTTTAAAAAGCTTTCGAGACCTTTGAAAATTATGGTTTAACAAATACTTATGTAGAAACTAATGACAAAGAATATTGGTCTCGATAGCTTTCAAAATTATTTTGAATATTTAAAAATTTTCATCTTTGGCAAAAGTGAAATATCTATATTTTTCTCTAAAATTTTCTTAGTGTTGAAACTTTTATTTATTTTTAGCATGTCTTTGCAAGAATGAATTTTATTTTATGCTTTTCAGGTCTCCACAATAAAAAGCTTCTACTGTTAAAAAACGTTTTTTTTTACTTAAATTTTTATTGAAATTGGATTTTTCATCGTGCTTTCGTGTCACACTGAAAAACAAAACGCTTCCACTTTAAGCTAAATGTTAACACCATTTTTCGTCACTTGTTAGCTCAATTGGATATAGCGTCATATTGATAACGCGATGGTTGTAAGTTCGAAGACCGATGTGTTACTTTATTGCATATAATTAATAGGAAAGATATCAAATGATAAAATAAAGATCCTTCGTTGTGTCTACACACTCTTCTAAAAATTTTTGGTTATTATTTTTAAGAAGCTTCTTTTAGTTACTAAAACGCACAAGAATAAAAATGTAATAATAATAAAAAAAAAAAGAACTGTATGCTTTTATTGTGTAGCTTAAAAAGCATTAAAAAAATATTCTTGCAAGGACATGCTATAAAAAAATAAATAAATGTTTCAACAATAAGAAAATTGTTGAAACACAAAAATATAAATATTTAAAGGAAAATATAAATATTTCACTTTTTGCAAGAGATGAAAATTTTTAAATATTCAAATAATTTTTAAAAACTTTCGAGAGCTTTGAAATTTATCGTTTAACAAATACTTATGTAGAAACTAATGACTAAGAATATCGGTCTCGATAGCTTTTTAAAATATTTTGAATATTTAAAAATATTCAGTTCTTGCAAAAGTGAAATATTTATATTTTTCTCTAAAATTTTCTTAGTGTTAAAACTTCCATTTATTTATAGCATGTCTTTGCAAGAATAAGTTTTTATTGATGTATCATTAGTATGATACTTTCCCTTTAACTCCTACATTAAAAAAAAAAAAAAAAAAAAAAAAAAACCTTATACTTTTAGAATGATCTAAACGACTAGTTAAGTACCTTTTGCAATAGATCAAGCTTTTATTTTTATGTCATCTGTAAAATCACGTTTAAAAACGTTTTTTAAAAAAAGAAAGTTTTTTGTCGTGAAACTGATTATCCAGATTGCATAATTGTTCAACTCCAAAATAAATTTTAACAATATATAGGTGAGCAATCTATTGGCAGGAATTTTTCTGCCGATGGATTGTTCACCTAAAATAATATGTTAAGTTGTTGCAACTTTAACTGTAAACTACTATTTAAGTATTTAAATTGTATACAAGAAACATTTTTTGTCATTCCTGAAGATGCTTTAAAAAAGTAAAGCGCAAAGCTTTGAATTGATTGCACATAAATAAATATATATATATATATATATATATATATATATATATATATATATATATATATATATAAATATAATAAATATATATATAAATATATATATATATATAATAAATAAATATATATATATATATATATATTTATAAATATATATATATAATAAATAATATGCAATATATATAAATATATAATTATTTATTATATATATATATAAATATATATATATAATAAATAATATGCAATAAATAAATATATATATATATATATATATATATATACATATATATACAAATCCCTTGACAGATTAAAAGAAAATAAGTACACAGGTTCCTTAGCACCTGGAAAGAAGCACTATATTATTAAACAGTTGTTTCCTACCTGACGGTGTAAAGGGAATAAGTTGTCCAATTTGGGAAACATTTGAGCTACTGAGATAGAACAATGTAGCAATCAATTTATTTTGGATGATTCAGCTATTCCATCTTTACATAGATATCATCAATATTTAATGCAAAGTAAGCAAAGTAAAAACATTTTACTTAAACCTTTTAAATGTAATTAAACAAAAATATTTTTGAATATTGATGATTTTGTATTAAAAATGGTTCATAAAAATGTTGTAAGGTTTTTTTTTTTTTTTTTTTTAATTAATTTTTAACATTGTAGGAATAAGCAAATTTAAAATTCTTTGCTTAAAAAAAAAAAAAAAAAACCTAGGTAAACTTTTACCAACAACATAATACATAGTTATAATGACAAATATTTTAAAATTAAATTTATAAAATGAACTAAATTTCGTACAATGTATGGTAAAATGTTTTTTACAATAAAGAATTTTTCTTTAAACAACAATCAATTTAGCTCCAAATTTTGATACGAGATGGTATGATATATTTCCCTTTAGAGGAATAAAACACGGGTGCAGAACTCATACCTGTATTTGTTTAAGAAAATTCTCTACCTATAGTATTGTTACTTTCTTCTATATGTAATATAGAGAAAGTATTGGATTCGCGAAAATTTTCGACCTCCGTTTTTTGATGGATTTAGATGTTTTGGGATGTGCAGAACACGAATTAATAGTTTTTAGAAAATGTCTGTCTGTCTGTATCATTTTTTTGTGGACGCTGTATCTCACGAACCAATGAATGAAATTTAACCAAACTTGGCATTTTGTTGCACCCTGACATGAACTGGTGCTGATTATATTTGGGGATCAATAGCTCAACAGGTGGCGCTGTGATCGCATTTTATGCAAATTTTTAACATGGCAGCATCGGACAAAATTTCGCATAAATGGGCATAATGAGAGTTATTTTAAACTTGTGATTGTAAAATTAATATCAATTATTGATAATAGTAGTAGGTAGCTAGAAAAAAAAATTTGTGCATGTGGGGGCATCGGTTCCCCCCCCCCCGGGGGGGAGTACCCTCCCGGGGAAGTAAATTTTCAAGATGTGTATCTTTTGAAAGGTCTCGTTGATAATAGCAATAGGTAACTGGGAAAAAAATTTTGTGCATGTGGGGGCATCGGTTCCCCCCCCGGGGGGGGGGGCAAATTTCAAGATGGGTATCTTTCGAAAGTCTCCTCAATACCTTTAAAACGAATGGTTGAACCATAAATCTGTGATAATTTAAAACAAAGTTATCGATTTTTTTTACTTTTAACGATAAAAAAACAGAAAAAAAAATCGTTTTTTTTTTTTTTTTTTTTTTTTTTTTTTTTTTTTTTAACGAAATTTAACCAAACTTGGTATTTAGTTGGTCCCCGACATAAACTGGTGCTGATTACATTTGGGGATCAAAAGCTCAACAGGTGGCGCTGTGATTGCATTTTTTTCTAAATTTTTAACACGGCAGTATACACTGTGAAAAAATAACTATTACCAGCTGCAAGAAACACTCTGTGATTGGAGAAAATGATTATTTTCTTCCCCCCCCTGGGGGAAGTATCCCTCAGGGGGGTAAAGTTTCAAGATGGGTACCTTTCGAAAGGTCTCGTCAATAGCTTTAAAAGAAATGGTTGAACTATAAATCTGTGACAATTTAAAACAAAGTTATCGATTTTTTTTTCTTTTTAAATATTGTTACTGAGTGAATTTTTATAGAATAATATAGAAGAAAGTCTTGTGGTGGTCACAACATACTAGTTGATTTAAGAAGTAGATAATTTTGTGTCATTGATAGTGGTATGAATTCTTTGCCGGTGTTCCATCCCTGCCTATCCCGAATCATGTTCTTAGTCAGTCTAAGAACATGATTCGACAAGGATGTATTAAACAAAACTGTACTGAGTGTACTTTTTTATATAGGAATTTTTGCTAGTACTCGGATACTTTTGCTGCCGACTGTGCGTAATCTTTTTCTGTTTCTAGTGTCTGTTTCTTCAAGGACGCTTCATTGTGTAGGTTCGTAAATTAAAACTACACACCACATATATGTTATCACCGCCTATGAAAAATTTTTTCACAAAGAATGAAATAATTGGCCATTAGAAAACATTTTGAATCTGCATATACTAATATATTTGCTAACAAGGGAGCCTTTCAAGTGCTAATCACCGATTTCCTTCAAAAAATTACAGAATATTGCACTTAATTCACTGGCAAAAAATAACTTAATTAACTTAACTGCACTTAATTCACAGGAAAGCGGCAAAAAATTATTAAACGTTACGTTTTGAACGCCAAATATGAAAAAAGTCATCGCCAAATTACATTAACCTTCCTCCAATTATGCCAAAGGACTGCACTAACCAAACGTCCCCATTTTCTGGGTACTAATGGGGACGCCCATATTTTTTAAGGCATTTTTCTGTTTTAAAAAATTGTAGAAACTAAATTATTAATCAGTAATACTTTATTTGTAGTCCTTATTTATTAGGAATGAAAAAATGCATCCGTAATTTGATAATTGTAGCAATTTTTTATGCTTCTTTATTATAAAGGTACTTTGATCTGGTCAGCCTAGCTTAACTACTACTTTATGGCTTCTTACATTTCTGGTAATTTATTTTGTAAAAATATGCATTAGAATTTCATAAGGTTGGTTGGGTTTTACGTCGCACTAGTGCTGCGCAATGAATTTTCATAGGTAATTTTCTTAGAATTATTAACTGCGAAATCTTGTTGTTTTAAAATAGTTGTTATGCTGAATGCAGACCCTCCGTGGCCGAGTGAGTATATTACCCTCGCTAATCGCCTTCAAGTGTAAAAGAATGGGTTCGATTCCCCAGCTGACCCAGGGTGTTTTTTTATTTTTTGTGTTTTAATCCGGTTATGTTACATCTGTCCTCACCTCGACGAAATTTACAGGGGGGGAGGATGTCGAGTCAAACATAATAATCGGATGTATATATTAAAAATAAATAACATACGCAGAATGCAACCATTTATCACCTGCAGATGTACCGGACCCTCCCCAGGAGTGCATCGCAAACCGTCGCCAATTGCCCACAGTGCAGTACTAGTGCGACATTAAACCCAACCAACTAACTGGACGAAATTTAGGGTAGAATCATAGATCGTCTCCAATTGCTCATTGCGTAGCTGTAATGAGATATTGAATCCACACAACTCATATGCTGTGGAGTTGCTTGTTAGTCGAAGGTTCGTACTGACCAATAAAATGATCAGACTTATAAGAAAAATATATTCGAAATGCTTTCATTTTAGTCAAAAAAAAAAAAAAAAAACTTTGTGTTTTAATATATAATGTTTTGTTTTATTTAAATTTACAGTGGGTAACAAAAGTGTCCGAACACTAGCAAAAATTCCTATGTAAAAAAAGTGCACTTCATACGGTTTTGTTAAATAAATCCTTCTTGAATCCTGGTCTTAGTTACTCTAAGAACTTGATGTGATAAGGATTTATTTAACAAATACGTATGAAGTGTACCTTTTTTACATAGAAATTTTTGTTAGTGTTCGGACACTTTTGTTAGGGACTGTATATAAAAGTCTTGATCATATATTGGGCCGCGGTAGCCCAGTCGGTATAGCGCCGGCCTCGTAATTGGAAGATTGCGGGTTCGGTACTCGAGCTGGCCAAAGACCGTCGTGTACACTAATGATGGCTGGTGCACGTAAAGTCTGTCATGGCCGCAATGTTTTCCATGTTTCCACATGTTCCCATCAAAAATTATGCCTCTGGGGGTCACCGAAGCGGGAGAGCCATCCCTTCCGCGGAGGATCAAAATTGTGATGCCATGTCTCCGGACCACCTCTAGGGATGTGTCCCAGACCGTCGTTAATTGCCCATCTGCGAAGCACTAGTGCGACGTAAAAAACACAACCAACCAACCTTGATCATATATTTTTTTAATGTCGTTTTTAAAAACTTGACGTTAATGCTGTTGCAATTGTTATTGACACAGATTATTTTTGTTGTTGTTATTGTTAGTTGTTTCTGAATTCTCATGTGCTCGACAGCGTATGAAGTTCGTTTGGCTATCAAAAAGAAAGAAGAACATCTATATCTATTAAATCATCATTGCAATGAAATTTCGAAGAATGCAATTGCCATACAGGCTTTTTTTAGGAAATATTGCAGACATGCTTCCATTTTTAATAATTTTTTATAGCTTATCTATTGCGACTCAACAGCTAATATTTTAGGAAGATGCTATTCATGATTAAATCTTATGCCAGAATTTTTTTCAAGAAAATTGGCGATTAGCACTTCAAAGAGTTCCCTTGTTAGTCCAGAGGTTCTGCACTCAAAAATGATAGAAGGAAGGTGACAGATTCATACACAGCTTTTTCTCGTTACCCTAGCCGTTCGGAGTTTTTCGTTGTTTTCACAGAAACTCAGAATAATGCGCTTTGAGTTTCCTAAGAAGATACCCACGGAAGACACTCAATGGAGGCTTGGAACTCTCCCATAGTCAGTTTTTCTTAACACTTACACCACCGCAACTTCCATGCGTTATATTTTATAATCCAGCAAAAATGCTTTATGCAGTATGAATTCCGATCAATTTAAACTCATAGCCTTTAGTGGAGCAGTTTGAAAATTATTTACACTGTGATGCTAAATACTATGACAGTTTATGTTTCCTAATTGATGAAAACATATTTTGTTTCTATCAAAAATGCATAATTCAAATTTTAAAAGATATTTTCGAAGAAATGGTATACAAATATAATTATATTGGCTAAAGTATTTAACTAAAATATTCAGTTTAATGAATATAGAATGGCACAACTTACTGAGCTTTCTATACATCTTTTTTAGGTATAAAGAGAGGTGCATCTAATTTAGAGTAAAAAGATGGTGATGTGATTTCTGAAGACTTCATTGCAGAGATTTATTAGCTGTTTTGAAACCTTATAAAATCGTATGAAGCAATGTGCACATTCTTTATAAAAAATAGATAGAAGAGGAAAAAAATAGAAGAGGAATTTTAAAAGTTAAGATTTACAAGTTTAATAATAAAAAGCAAAATTATTTCTAAAATGTATAAGATTTAAATTTCGATAAGGCATTTTATTTTCTATTCAAATACTTCAATATAGAGTGAAAATCCACTGCATCTTCATAATTAAGCTGAGTTTTATATCTGTCACACGATATAATAGCCATTGAAATCAAGCAAAGACGGAATTATACATATCGAAAACCTTTTCTCTGTCCATAATTTTCCTGAAGCTTTTACCACTCAGATTATCAGAAAATTGTGGTCATCTGCACTTATGTGTACTGCACCCTCAAAATCTATTCTGTCTCTTCTTCCATTAATAACGAACTGAAATATTTAAAATTGTCGCTAGGAGAAGAGATTTCAATCCTTTATTATTGATAAATCCCCTAAATAATTAAATCGATAGTTAAATCTACTTTTTCGAAAGCTGTTGAAACGAAACTGACAACATAGTTGTTCTATTATTATTTTTTTCATTTTCAAAACAGGCTAAAGCAGCAAATTCTTTCTGTATAAATAAGTTATAAAGTACTAATTTCTTTAGATTGAGATTTAATGATGTTTGACTTCCTATATATGAAATTTATAGTATTTCGTACAGTGATTCTCATTTTTATGTAGCAATGATTAGTTATAAATGTATACGTAGATTATGATTTTCTTTCTCCTATATGAATAAAGTAAAGTTATAGACAGTGGCGAAACTACAAGTACTGGTACCTGTGAAAGGAGTCATTTTGCACCTCTTTAATTATTATTATTTAAAAATTTATCTCGAATAAGAATCATCTCTTTCCTTTTGACTAGTGTTGGCTCATTCTAACGAAAAGTATTTGCAACCTTTTTCCAACAGGGACAAGAACACCTCGGTTGCAATGGTTTTGTCACGCACCAGCTATTCATAGTGCAAAATAAATGCGCTGGTATACCAAAAACAGAGACACCACTCCTTCTGTTAAAGAATATGTTGTTTCTGGCAAATATAACACAACTAAGGGGTGACCAATGATGGTTTCCTTTGCAGTTACTATATAGCATTCACTTTTCATCAATATCTGGTTAACAAATAGAGCCACATTTTAGAATGTTAGCAATGAAGAACAAATTGTAAACGGCTGGAGTTTTTCTTCCTTGGTTAAAACGGATTAAACACACAAATGTCTGTATTCACAAATAATCTCAACTCCCGGTTGAGCAAGAAAATTTGAAAAGTGTATAAAGGCAGGGTTCAACTCTTCATCAAAATTTGACGCGTCGCTTTTGCCATCTAACGGCATTGTAATTTTCAGATTTTCTAGCTGAAAATAACCAATCAAAGGTTATACGAAATCTTTGACGCTAGATGGCAGAAGTAGCTTGGTAAATATTGTTGGAAAGCTGGGCTCCGCCTTTAGATACTTTTCAAGTTTTTACGTTAAGCCGGGAGTTGAAGTTAATGGTAAAAAGGCCCGTTAGTGAGCATCCAAGTTTCCTCAATATTCCGCAGATCCTTTTTTCTGAAACTCGTGAATGTTTTTTAAACATTTAATATGGATTATGCTCGATATACTCCTGTATCAGGGCTTCGTGGATAGTGAATGGATGCCCAGCTCGAGGTTTGTTAGGGAGGTCTTATCGACTGAACAACTTTCGTGCTTTGTGCTAACTCACTGATGCATTTTCAAATGCAGAGCATATATGTCAATCAACTTTTTCAGCATTGCTGCCTAATTTGAATTTACAAAGATATCAAGGTCTTGAAACATCCTTTGTACAGTCGGTGACAAAAGTGTCCGAGCGCTAGCAAAAATTCCTATGTAAAAAAGTTACACTTCATACGGTTTTGTTAAATAAATCCTTATCGCATCATGTTCTTAGAATGACTAAGAACAGGATTCGACAAGGATTTATTTATCAAAACCGTATGAAATGCGCTTTTTTTACATAGGAATTTTTGCTAGTTTTCAAACTCTTTTGTAACCGACTGTACATTTGAATTTCACTTTTTTTTCCATGTGGAACGAACATCTTTTGATACCTGGTACATAAAAGGTTCAGCAGAAATGGCTGCTGTTTACAAGAACAAAATGCAAACTAGTTACAAATTATATAAAGAAATATACGTAAAAAACGTTTAATTTAATGTTCCAATTAATCCTCCTTTTTTTAGATACATCACGAAATTCGGTGTGAAGTCATTTTGATCAGCTGAAGCTTTTCTTACAGGGAAGGTTTACTTTTATGGTACGTCGCAACTGTAAATACAAAAATTACTGTGAATATACATACTCGGATTTAACGGAAATAACATTTTTTTTTTTTCTGAGCAAAATTACTGGATACAGAGAAGTTATTTCAATGATATTGCATTTTGCTCGCCTATTACGATGTTTTAGGAGACAGTTTAGCGAGCTTTCACGGTGAACTTTGAAAATCCATTATTCTTCAAATAATTAAACTAATAAAAAATTCTGTACACATAATTTGATTAGCTTTTTAACCCGGTAGCACTCGCGTGGGGTGACTGACAAGGGAAGTATGAATTAGTAAAATTGCTATTGAAACCAAACCACGCTTAAATTAAAGAGCATGGCCGAAAATATTGGGTACCGTACAAATTTGCTGCAACAACTCCCATGGGGGCGAGATATGCCCTCTATTAGTTTTAGTTATTTCTATAAAAGCCAACAAAACACGCATCGTCGTGTGAACCGATGGTGCTGTGCTAGCGTGCTTGACTTCGGATACGCAGGGCGTGGGATCGAGTCCCCGCGAGGGCGTTTTTTATTTTTTTTTTTTATTTCAAATGAAATATTTATTTTTGACATTTTTAATTAATTTAAATCATTATTTTAAGAGAAAATATTAATTATATTAAAACAAGGTTTTTTTTTTTTTTTTTTTTTTTTTTTTTTTCCAGCACGGACAATTTAATTTTTTTTTTTTTTTTTTTTTTTTCACCAATTTATTTATTAAATTTGAAGAAATTAATAATTTAACTTGAAATACTTATATATTATATTTAGGTAACATTTTGTTAATGATAACATTTAGATAAAATTTTGTTAATAATTGTTTTATATAAATTATTAATTACTATTTTTTAACGACGACATTAATAGCAAGAGTTAATCGTCTGCTCTCAATTGTATTATTTATTCAGGCAATTTTTTGCATGAAAAATCTTGAATGATGAACAGCTGTTGCTTAACTATTCGACGTCGCATTTAACTTTTATTTCAAATATTTTATTAAACAACTGTCAATTTCGTGGTGTCGGAAGAACTGACAATAATATTGAAGACAATTTTCTCAAAATGATTTTACTAATTTATAATTAATTTACATCTAAAAAAATTCAAAATCTGGGTAAATATGAATTTTACAAATCAAGTAATCTCGACGAAAAGCCAAATATTTGAAAAAATGTTCGTGATCAACAATAATTGGCGGTGAACAAAATTGAAATTCTGATCAATCTTTTTATATTTCTTGCTCTAATTGTGAAAAATACTTATGGTTTCATGATTTTTCTACTTTTAATCATAATTGTTATAAATTAGAAACTTTATCCGTAGCTTTTTTTTTTTTTTTTTTTTTTTTTAACAAATAAAAACAATGCATTTCTTAAATTCATTCTCAATACTTTATTAATTGGAATACTCAAAAAAAAAAAAAAATAATAATAATTTATTAAAAACGTTTAGAAAAAAAATTGAAAAAATTACAAAACGCCCTTGAGGGACTCGATCCCAGGACCTCCGTAACCTATGTGAAGCACGCTAGCACTGCACCATCGGTTCACACTACGCTCCTTGTTTTGTTGGTTTTTATAGAAATAACTAATACTAATAGAGGGCATATCTCACCCCCATGGGAGTTGTTGCAGCAGATTTGTACGGTACCTAATGTTTTTGACCATGATCTTTAATTTAAGCGTGGTTTGGTTTCAATAGCAATTTTACTAATTCATACTTTCCTTGTGAGTCATCCCAGCTGGGAGGATTTAGTTGAATAGGACGACTACCTCTAAAAAATCGCCAACATAGTGCTTTTCGTATCGTGTCGGAAATTGTAACCCTTCACTGCCTACAGTCGGTAACAAAAGTGTCCGAACACTAGAAAAAATTCCTATATAAAGAATGTACACTTAATACTGTTTTGTGAAACTAATCCTTGTCGTATGTCGTTCTTAGACTGACTAAGAACAGGATTCGTCAAGGATTTATTTAGCAAAACAGTATTAAGCGTACTTTTTTGTATAGGAATTTTTGCTAGTGTTCGAACACTTTTGTTACTGACTGTACATAAAAGGGCGCCAGTTTCGGTAAACAAGATAAAATGCTAAATACAGTCGGTAACAAAAGTGTCCGAACACTAGCAAAAATTCCTATGTAAAAAATGTACACTTCATACGGTTTTGTTAAATAAATCCTTGTCGAATCCTGTTCTCAGTCAGTGTAAGAACATGATTCGATAAGGATTTATTTAACAAAACCGTATGAAGTGTATTTTTTTTACGTAGTAATTTTCGCTAGTGTTCGGACACTTTTGTTACCGACTGTACGTTGGGTTAATAGGGTTGATCAATGTTGCGCTAGAACTGCATAATGAGCTAATGGTGACTCTCTGCCCTCCCCCTCCAAGGATACATATTTTTTGTATATTTACAAATGAATATTCAGATATAGTTGAAATTTAGCAATTTTTACGTCACACTAGTCCTATGCTGTGGGCAGTTGGCGACGGTCTGGGTTTCTCATCTAAAGGTGTTCCGGAAACATGGTATCTTAATTTGATCCTCGGCAGAGGGGATGTCACTTTCACTTCCGTTACCGCCAGAGATATTATTTGGGAGGGAAACACAAAGGACATTGTGTATACTACAGTCGTCAGTTGTTTCGAATATTGAACCCACAATCTTCCAGATACAAATTTGACGCTCTACCGACCATTTTATATATACACACAGAAGAATTGGATTACAATTGAATTTATCAATGAGATTATATTGTGAGGTTTCCTTGTTTTCAATAACCTCCTAAACAAATATTCTTGACACTGGAAATGTGTTCAAGCTAAACAAGGAAAACGAGGAAATGAAAACGCAATTTACTGAAAACTTACGTATAGGATGAGTTTTTATTTACTAAATGATGTGTTTGGTTATCTTAAATGAAATGCAAAGAATGCGTAGAGTGTGTGTTCTTCTAAAATACTGGTGACAATTAAAACTGACCTACCAACCACATATTTTTCTCTGAAATAAAATATCTTGAACATGAAACTTCCACAAGAAACTCGCGTGTAGGATTTAGTGACCAGGTATTAGTATCTTTATAACAGAGGAACTTTAAAAATTGCTAGAATTATCTATTTACGGATATATTTTTCAAATTCTTCATAAATAGGGATAAAAATAAAGCATATAAATGATAAATAACGTACTTTATACAATTTTTGAAACTTAGAAAACGCCTACAAACAAAGGCTGTCCCCAGAAAATGAGGACATTTGGTCATATTAGTGTAGGTCCTCTAATTTTGTTCTGAAAAATTTCTCCTAGGGAAATTTCACTAAAAGTCTTACTACTTGAATAGGTCGTACCGAGAGTGAGTGAATGGATTTTACGTCCCACTAGTACTACTCTATGGGCAGTTGGAAATGACTGAAACACACCCTCGCAATGGTGGTCAGGAGACATGCCATCACAATTTTAATCTCCACGGAAAGTTAAATCACACCGAAGAATTAATTTGATTGATCATGAAAAACAGAACTTCAGTTAAAACACTTTCCAATCCAACTACAAATCCATCCCCTCCGTAGAGGATACAAATTTATGGCATGTCTCCGGTAAATCCCTAGAGGTGCGTCCCCGACCGTAGCCAGTTACCCATAGTGCAATACTAGTGCAACGTTAAACCTAATCAACCAACTACAACTCCGATAAAACTTATACGAAGTGGTAATTCCATTCGAAACTTCCTTTGCAAGCTTCAATTCCATTTAATACCTTGCTCTAACCAACAAAACAATAATAAATCCTTGTCGAATCATGTTCTTAGACAGACTAAGAACATGATTCGACAAGGATTTATTTAACAAAGCAGTATTAGGTGTACTTTTTTAAGACGGGGCTAGTGCTCGGATACTTTTGCTGCGGACTGTACGATTCTACTTGTGATCTACGGTAGCTGTGATTGTTACAATAGTATGCCGCCCGAAAACTGTTTGCTCCGCGTACTGCCAAGAAAACAATGACGCAAAACTGAGTACAAGGAACAACAAGAGGTGCTATCTCTGGCGAATTAGCGCACTAATGTCATGAGGCTACTTCAACTAAACTTCAACTATTGAAGTGTTAGCGCGCACCTTCCACGGGGTTAATATAATGCAAAATCAGATAAAATCTGCTTAATTTAAAGTGATTCTTTTAAAAGAATTTACGCTTTTAATTTTATATTAAGGGAAATACCAAGAATATATCTAAGTCTTTCGACTGTCGAATGTGACGTTACGCTGACGTAATATTTTTAAATATTTTTCAGTCTTTACAGCAAAAAGCAGGAATATTTTTCAGGCAGCAAAATTCTTGAAGCACACATCCACATTTTTCATACTTTTGTTTTAGTTTAATCGCTAATTTTTATCATCAATTTATTTTTTTATGAAGAGCAAATGTAAAACTGGGCCCTCTGTAGCCAAGTCGTTACGTCGCCAAACCTCTAATGTCAAATTGCTTTTGAGCGTAGGAGAATGGGTTCGTTTCCAGAACAGGCCGAGGGCAGGGCCTGATTAAGGGGGAAGCTCGCTCTTGACACATTATTTATACTTACACCGTTATTTTTTAACAAATACTTTCCTCCTATAATAAACAGAAAATTCTCATTAAAAATTATTTTAAAAGAATTCTGGTGTCTAATAACGGTAGGTAAATTGGATTGTTTTACACCGTTCTTTTTTTATAAAAAATATTTCCTTGTCAAAGCGTGGAATTTCTATGACATGAAGTAAAAAATATTTGTAAAAATATTCCGGTATGAGCGAGCTTCCCCCTTAATCAGGCCCTGGCCGAGGGTGTTATTCAAATCTTTTGAAGGGGCCGCGGTAGCCCTGTCGGTAGAGCGCCGGGCTTATAATTAGAAGATTGCGGGTTCGGTACTCGAACCGGTCAAAGACCGTCGAGTACACTAATGGTGGCTGGTACCAACACCACTTATAATAATGCCTCCGAGCTGAGCTCTTCGTCACGGAAGATCGGCCGATTTCATCCAATCCCCACGATCCAACATGTATCATAGGAACTGTTGATTGGATAAAATTGATCGATCTTCCATGACGTAGAGCTCAGCTCGTAGGCATTATTACAGGAGGTGTTGCTGGTACACGTAAAATCTGTCGTGAACGCAATACCATTCATGTTCTTATAAGAATTATACCTCTGGGGGTCACCGAAGCGAGAGAGCCATCACTTCTGTGGAGGATCAAAATTGTGAAGGCATGTCTCCAGATCACCTCTAAGGGTGAGTTCCAGATTGTCGCCAATTGCCCATTGCGTAGCACTAGTGTGACGTAAAATCCAACTAACCAATTTTTCGTATCCAAATTACACCTCTGGGGGTAACCGAAGATGGGGAGCCATCCCCTTCGTGGAGGTTCAAAATACGCTACCGAAGTGAAGTCACTGACCCTCTCTGGGCACACATCAATGACCCTCGGACAAATCAGCTCCCATTGACTCTCGTACCAATTAGCACGGGAACACACTGACGTCACACTTCGGTAGTGTATTGTGTTGGCACGTCTCCGGACCATCCTGAGGGGTGCGTCCCAGGCCGTCACCAAGTATCCACTGCACAGTACTAGTACGACGTTAAATCCAACAAACCAACCAATTCTTCGTATTGTAAACCTATCATGTCTTATCTGTCTTTATTTCGATGAAGATTTATAGGATCGCGGTAGCCAGGTCGGTAGAGCACCAAGCTCGTACAGTTTTGTTAAGTAAATATTTATAGAGTCGTGGTCTTAGTCTTAGGCTGTTTATGAAAATAACTCGTGATATTACACAATAAACAATGAAATAAAGTATAAAATTCTTTAATGCTTTATCTACTGACGGTACTATTAGTTTAAAAAGTGTATAAAATCGAATTTATGGATGAAATTTCAAAGGTATTTATAAGAATAGAAGTATATACCTATACTACAGCGTCTAGAATAAACAGTGTGGAAAGCGGCAAATAAAATTGTACTAAGAAAATTAAGCCTGTCACCAGATGTCATTGTAATCGAAGCTAGGGTCACGACAACAAAACCGAGACTCCCTATTGGTTAATTATATGCTTAAATCACGTGATTAAACTGACGAAACTGGGAAAAGCCTATCAGGTCTTCGATTTGAGCAATAGCTTCGATCACAGCGACATCTGGGTAAGCTTAATTTTTGTAGCATCATTTTAACATCACGGTTATAGGCGATTGCCACACTGTTTATTCTAGACGCTGTAACTATACTGAACAAACGTTCCCATTTTCTGGGGACAAATGGGGACGCCCTTTTCTTTGAAGGCATCTTTCTATGTTTTAAAAAGTTGTAGAAACTAAATTATTAATCAATAACACTTTATTTTTAGTCCTTATTTATTAGGAATAAAAAATACATCCATAATTTGATAATTGCAGCAATTTTTAATGCTTCTCTATTATACAAGTACTTTGATCTGGTCAGCCCATATTAATATAATAAGTAAGTATATTAATATATTAAGTTAATAAATGTAGCCGTTTTTGTTCCAGAGCGGATTTTATAGAGTGTTTCCCTGTTTTAGAAGCAAAAGTGTTTGGAGGAAGCATATTTCTTCGAAAATGATACGTAGCAAAGTTTCAAAAGAAAAAATAAAATAAAAAGCAAAATAATTTTAAACTGTTTAAGGAACAAGCCTGGTTAAATTCGAGTTATGCTTGCAAGAAGAGAGTTTCATAACAGACTAAACTAACTATTGAAAATAATTCCTCGTTAAACCCGCCATTTCACTAAATCCCCCAAAAACGACTTTTGACTATATATGTGATTCGTCTTCTCCGAAAATATAGTTGTTAAAAGAGTTCAGTGAAAAAAATTTATTTCATTTATTAAAATAAGAAATATGTTCATGTACCGCGAGATCACTCCATTTGTTTACAAACAGTTAGATAATTTTGTTTAAACAAATTACTAAAACAAAAGTTTTATTTACTTTAGTTCCACATCATACAGTAGATCTGGGAAATTTATGTATTTCTGAAATTTTCGACCTCGTTTTTTGACGGTTAAACATGTTTTGAGGTATGAGGAATTTGAGAATCAAAATCGGTATTGTTTGCGTCTGTAGAGGTGTTTGTTAGTCTTTGTACACATTATGTTATTAAAATTGATCATAAAAAGTTCGGGCAAGTTTTATAATATCACTTACTAGCCTTTTCGGCGCAGAACATCTGCGTGATAGTATCTACATTTGTAATATGATTTTCAGAAAAATCTCTTAAATAAAATCACTAGATAATTTAAATTCCTCCTCCTTTTTTTAATTTACAAAATAGATTTAAATCTATGACATTTGCATTACCTAATAAGGTTTTCAGAAAAATCTTATAAATAAAATCACTGGAAATTTTCAGGTTTTTTTTCTCTTTTTTTCTTTTTCTTTCTTTTTGTTTATACAAAAGTGATTTAAATCTTTGACATTTGCATTAAAATTTCAAAAAATAATCTGTTCCATTGCTAAGTTAAATTTCTTGGAATTAAATTAAAATATTGTTATATTAAAAATCAATTATTTCCTAAAATTTAACGGATTAATTACCGTATTACCATGCATAACAGAAATTCCATAGTTAATAAATGTATCTGCAGAATACATAAAGAAATAAAAAGAAATAATGTTCATTCTATTTCTAATGAATGAAAATTTAAATATATATATATATCTTAGATGGCGACATCACCGTACTGCCAAGTGGCCACCATTAAATGTCAAGCAACTGGCTTTAAAGTCTTCAAAACATATTTCTAATT
Organism: Salticus scenicus; assembly: GCA_963930645.1. Lineage (NCBI taxonomy): Eukaryota > Metazoa > Arthropoda > Arachnida > Araneae > Salticidae > Salticus > Salticus scenicus. Next base: position 200,153,153 of record OZ005657.1, on the reverse strand, counting down.
AAGAGATTTTGACCATATGTTTCTACACAAAAAGTTAATATTTTTAGAATTTCTTTAAAAAATGTGTTTTTGAAGTGTATTAAATCAAATTTTTGTAGACAAAAGCCCAACTTTTCAAAGCACTCATAATCGCTTTGTCTCTTCTGTAGCAGACGAATATGTGCTTTGGGTCTAGGTTAACGGTTAACCGATCTGAAAACATCTTACGTCATTATCGTAACGTTTTAATAAAATGTAATCATAACTGGTCCACGATAGAGAAATATTATATAGATGATACTCGCAATGACCCTATTTATTTTCAACATTATAATTTGAAGAAATTTAAGATTTTCTTAACATGAGAGAATAGGGGCAAAATTTTGCATACATGTGTATTATGATGATTATTTTTTGTCGTACAGATTTTAGAACGGATTTAAAATATTATTTACGATCTGGAATGAACACCACTAACAATAAACATTGTATTTGAAAGGCTTCGTAAACAATTCGAAATTTACGATTTTTTTCACTTGGGGGTAATAGGACAAATTTTTTTATAAATGTCCATTATGAAGATAATTTTCACCGTACGATGTACGATAAATTTTAAAACGTTTTAATGATTCTGGCATGATTAGCATCGACTTTGAGCAGTTCACTTTGAAAACTTCGTAAGTAATTCGAAATTTATGATTTTTTTAACATGGGAGTACATGATTTAATTTCATATAATCTTGTATTATGGGGATTTTACATTTGAAATAGTATAGGGTTGCACAAAAACTAAAATATGAAACTGACCGTAATAAAATTAACTGGAAAATTAGAATAAGTTCAATTTATTGAAACAGATGATAGCATGGTTGATGAGGTATTTCAGTCATCGAAAGCGCCAGTGGATGTGTAGATTTCATTTCTCTAAACTTGAATAGAACCCCTACATGGGAAATTAATGATAATAGATATACACTCTAAGAAAAGAAAAAAAATATCCGAATGGGACGAAAATGTGATAGATGTAATGTATATGTAGAGAAAAACAAATGATTGTAGTTTCAGAAAAATTGAATGATTTAATCAAGAGAAAGAGCTTATCAAAATAAACATGTCAATAATGCGTTGGTTCACCTCTGGCCTTTATGTAAGCAGCTATCCGGATTGATATTGATTGTTAGATTTATTACATGTCCTCCTGTGTGATATCGGGCCGAATTCTGTCCAATTGATGATTTAGATTCCCAAAATCTCGAGCTGGTTGTAGGGCCTTTTTCATAATGCTCCAAACATCCTCAGAGGGGGAGAGTTCCGGCGATTTTGCTAGACAAACAAGAAAACAAGCAGTAGAAACTATCTTCATGCGCGGTCCGGCATTATGCTTAAATATACGCTTAGGATGCCGTGATATGAAGGGCAACACAATGGGACGTAGAATTTCATCCACGTACCGCTGTGCTGTAAAAGTGCCGCGCATGACAACCAAAAGGGGTCGTGCTATGAAATGAAATGGTAGCCTGAAATAAATGGCGATGACTTCTGGTCATCGGGACGTATAGCTGGCGTTATTCAGGTTGGTATCCCTTTCTTTCGGGGCGTTTTCGCTGGTCATCGGGGCTCAAATCGGAGCGGGACTCATCACAGAAATATATTCCACTCCATTCAGTCTCATTACAGGTCGAATGTGCCCAACACCACTGAAAACGGGCTTGTTGATGTACAGAGTTAATTGGTATTCAGTGCAAGGTGCGTATTGAGCTCAGCCTCCTTTCTCTGAGTCGCTTATTAATGATGTTTGCAGCAGTCACTGAAGCACCAGTTACACGTAAGATCGATTATAATGATGAATATGGTGCTCTGAGTTCAGATCTTACGATTGATTGGTCCTCAAATTCTGTCGTTTCTCTAGGCTAACCTTCTTCTTCTTGACGCTGTATTCAGCCATGGTTCACCCATTTCTGCCAGCATCGTGTAATAATGCCATCATTCCTGTTTAAATTTAAGCGAGTCGCCGATTAGAACCTGCTTCTTTGAACCCAATTACACTTCCTCTCTCAAATGCTGACATCTGTGCATACTGTTCGCGCACCTGTATACGAAGAATTTTTACCATTTATCTGAGAAAACGGAATGAAAATCTAAAAGAATTTATGCCCTGAAATCGGAATTTCTCCTCTTTAATATCCTGCCAGTTGCGCAGTTAAGATGCGCTGCATAGTCACATGTCCATTCATTGACCCCAAAACTTTTAAATTTTGCATTTTCTATCAAAACCTGTATGCATATCAATTTGTGTCTTACTCGTATTACTTCTTCTTAGTGCGTCGTTTTAGTTGTCCTAGAGTGTAAGATGGAGAAGTGAGCAGAGTCCACCTCTGCCAACTAGTTCTGTTCACAGTTTTTATCTGTAATTAATAATTTTTTTTAAATATTTCGTAACAGATTGAAATATGAAATCTTGTATACTTTATCGATTTGTATAATTACAGTTAAAAACAACTATTTTTTGTTATGATTTGAAGTCAAAACATCAACGTAAGTTGCATTATTTCACCTCGAATTAAACTAAAGATAGTAAACATATTAAGGTAAACGCACCAGTAGTGGACACTTTTAATTTTAAACTCGGAAAATAAGCTACCTATTAATTCTTAAGATTCGAGCAATGTTCAGAAAGAAAGGTGTAGTCCTCTACTGTTAAACCCTTTAGCTAAAAATAATTCCGGCCATTAGTTTTAAAATAATGTTAGTTTAACTAAAAAAAAAAAAAAAAGCACTTTTTGTGGTTTTGCCGTTTTCTTCTAATCACTTTGAATAAGGAAATGAAATTTTATTTGCTCTTTCTCTGCTTATTTTTAACTGATTTCTTCTACCTTTTGCTTTCATATGACTAAAATAAGTATGCAGAATTCTTTTCTTTTGCTGTTTTTTAAATCTTGTATTAACACATAGTATTTTTTATGGGTGTCCACTACTGGTACCAAAAAAGTCATCATGATCAATAGTGGACAGCTCTGTCCACTACTGGACTACTCTGTCCACTACTGTCCACTCATGTGACTTTTAAGGTCAGATCCAGTAGTGGTATACTGACCAAACGCCCTCATTTTCTGGGGACAAATGGGGACGCCCTTTTTTTTTTTTGAAGGCATTTTTCTAAGTTTTAAAAAATTGTAGAAACTAAATTATTAATCAGTAACACTTTATTTTTAGTCCTTATTTATTAGGAATGAAAAAAATACATCCATAATTTGATAATCGTAGCAATTTTTAATGCTTCTCTATTATAAAGGTACTTTGATCTGGTCAGCCTAAGTAGTGGACACAATTCTGTAATCTCGCAATTTTAGAGTTGAATTCAGTGTTCTTAAACGTCACTCTAAAGCTAGGCATTTAGCAATTGGCGCCGTTCTGGGACTCATTCCTGGGAGGGTAAGGAGACTTGCTATCATAATTTTGATCTTCTGCGGAGAAGGTGGATCCCAGACTTTCTCATATTTAGAAAACTGAACAAAATGTATACTGACCAAACGTCCCCATTTTCTGGGAACAAATGGGGACGCCCTTTTTTTTAAGACATTTTTCTAAGTTTTAAAAAATTGTATAAACTAAATTATTAATCAGCAACAGTTTATTTTTAGTCCTTATTTATTAGGAATGAAAAAATGCATCCATAATTTGATAATTGTAGCAATTTTTTATGCTTCTCTATTATAAAGGAACTTTCGTCTAGTCAGCCTCTGTATGTGAGGACAAACTGCTAAAACGGGTCTGTCCATTAGACATAGAAACGTTTGGTTACCTTAATTTTAAAGCAAAAATTCAAAGGGGTCCACTACTGGGTTTTTAGTGTGTCCACTACTGGCTCATTTTAAGCTCTCTGTATTTTTGATTTTTTACATATATAAATGCTAGAATAAGCAATTTCCATAACACAGTCGGATTAAGAAAGAGTTAGTAAAGGTGTGAAATATTAATTGTTTTTTGAAACTCTAAAATTTTGGAAATCTCACAAAAAACAGCCGGAAAATATCCTTAAAGTGTCCACTACTGGTGCGTTTACCTTAATAATAAAAATAAATAAATAAATAAAAAGAAACAGAAATAACATGCCATTCTGTGTAAGCTGGAGGAGGTGCTTGTATTGTAATCTACGCTGTGTTTTGAATTTTCTTTATGAAATTTTGTAAAATATACTTATTTATATATGAAATCAATACCAACAACGCAGAAAATAATAAAATTATATTTATTTTGACAATTAAAGATACTGCTGTAAAATGCAGATGAAAGGTGGAAGGACGAAGGGTGGTGGTGTGATTAAAATTTAAAACTAGATTAAATTTTTGCTGTTCAAATCGATTAATTAAGTAATAAACATATAGCATAGATGAAGTCGCGAGAAGAAATGTTGAAAGTGATAAGACATTTTACACCAACTGCATCTTGCAATTGAATTGAAATCACAATTTAGAAAAGTACAAATGATATCACTGTTGTTACCGTACGCTAGGCTGACCAGATCGAAGTACCTTTATAATAGAGAAGCATAAAAAATTGCTACAATTATCAAAATTATGGATGCATTTTTTTCATTCCTAATAAATAAGGACTAAAAATAAAGTATTACTGATTAATAATTTAGTTTCTACAATTTTTTAAAACTTAGAAAAATGCCTTAAAAAAAAGGGGGGGGGGGCGTCTCCATTTGTCCCCAGAAAATGGCGACGTTTGGTCAGTATACCGTACACAAAATCAACTGGATTATCAAATATCTTGGTCAAATTTGGACGCATAGAAGTGAAACGCTTGTGTTATATTATTTTTAGAATGAGTGTGAACTATTACTGAATATGACTATAGAAACCTGGAGATTAAATAAAAATTAGTTTTTGAGATTTTCAAAAAAATTAATTCTTTGAATTTAAACATGCTATATCATAAATGGTTACATTTTTTTAACTTTTGTAATTGGAACATATGTTTCAGACTAATAGTTGCGGAGATAAAGGCCACCTCGCGACTTTGCTTTGTACCATGTTATATATATATATATATATATATATATATACAGGGTGTAACATAACTAATGGTCACAACTATAAGAGTTGATAAAACGTGTCAAAACAAACAACTTTCACAATGCAATGTAGAGTCGGAAAGCAAAGGGTGCGCTGTGAGAGGGCGCCTTCTCTGAAGTGGATGAAACGTCGCCTTTCATAGAACCCGTTACTCAGCTGTTATTCATCGCAAAAAATACAGCAATATTCAAATGCGCCATGTAATCACGCCCCTCGATTCTCCAGAGAACCTTGTCTCCCGAAATAGCGTCGCAGTTACAGACATAGGAAAATGCCAGAAATCTTCTAATATCTGCGTGATTCACTCTGTCGCGAACGGGAAGCCTGTATTGCAGCTGGTGATCGCTTATTTGAGTGTTTGTTGTAAAGCTTTCAATAATAAAGATTCTTTATCCTATGTTGTTCATTTTTATTGTATTTTACATTTTCAATAAGATTTGTGACTTATAGTACAGTCGGTAACAAAAGTACCCGAATAAGAACACGATTCGACAAGGATTTATTTAACAAAACAGTATTAACTGTACTTTTTTATATAGGAATTTTTGCTAGTGTCAGGATACTTTTGTTACCGACTGTGTATAAAAGTATATTACTGTTTAAATCAACGGCATAAATTTTTCCATTTACATATAATTCAAATTTCATTTTGAAGACTTTTGTAATTTACAGAGCATACCTTTCCCCAAGGGGTATGTTTAAATAATTATGTTTGTACTTTTTGCACACTTAGTATGGAAATTACAGGAAGGTATTAAATAAAAAAAATAAAAATGATTGAAGAAAATTGGGACTATGCTTTTTGATTATTTTGAATTTATTTTTAAAAATACAAAATAATACATATGGTAAAATTAATTTATGAAGCGATAAGTTATCTATATTATCAAAACTTTAAAGTTCGTTAGTTTCTATTCTCGAAGCTTGTAAACCAGAAATGTCATGTTCATATCCAGAAAGCGCTCGCCGTCCCAGCCGTTTCGAGTTGTCCGTAATTTTCTCTGAAAATTGCGTGAATACTGGCTAAGACCACTTTGGAAGATTTCCACGAAGGGCCTTCAACATAGGCCTAATAATTTCGTGAATTTAATTGACCTTAACTCCTACACAAACGCCATAATGTTAAAAATAATTCTCAATGCAATAAATATAATTTGAATTTAAAACCGTCTAATTTATTATTGTTTCTTTAAATAACAATTTACTATTGCTTGCACTCTATTATATATTGCAAAAAGCATGTTTCATTACTATTGCAGACTGAATAACTGAAAGTGCAAAAAAAGTATTGCTCATTTACTTTTATGTAAATTGCGAATAAATTTTAATACAAAATAATAAAAGATGCTTTGTTTCATGTTTGTTTTATTTATATTTATTCCTTAACTAAAACAATTCTTTTCCCCTTTTTTTTAACTTATGAAAACAACTTGCGAAAATTATTTCTCCTCTTTTTAATGAAATGTTAATTATAATTTTTTCTTGGAGTTCTTTCAAAATTTAATTTGATGCGCAAAAGAATACAAGATAAGCTGAGATGTTTTTCATGCACTTTCAGTATATCTTGAATTATCTTTTTGATACTTAAAAATTTAAAAAGAGACGTGCAAAGTTATTCATTTGTTGAACGATATTCAAAATTTAACAAAATTTTTATATTTGTAACTTTTAGAAAAAGGGAAATCTATTAAATTATTTGTAAGTAAAATAAATTTTTAAAGATCTTTTTCTTTTCTTTTTTTTTTTTTTCTTTTAGGAAAAACATTTTGGAAATTACTTTTAAAAATATATTGGTTTTCGTTTAATCATGCATTTTTTTCTTTTGTATATATTCGCAATTTTTATTGCATGAATTAAGTTTAATTTTATTTTTGAAATTAGTTACTGATGTTTGGCACAAAAAGTTAAAATCTGATAAAATTCTTTTTTAATAAAATTTCAGAGACTGCATCATTGAAACTGCTTCTTAAAATAATAAGAGATTTAAAAGATATTTAAAAAAAATATTTTTAACCCATTGTAGAGAAAATATGTCAATGAAGCCACACTTTTATTATATACATAAACAATATTTTAATCAATAGATGGCGTTATTAAGTAATGTGTTAAATATTTAACATCTTAAAAGTATAGTTTTGTTCTTTAAAACATAATAAAATGACATTGATTACCTGTGTTTTTCAGCAACGACCTGTGTTCTCGTTTTCTTCTTTCGCGCATAACTTTTAAACAAATAAGCATATGAACATAAAATTTAAATGTCATAATCGTTAACATTTCATTAATCGAACCCTCAGTGAATTATATAACTTTAGCGTACTTAAGGAAAAATGGTGTTAAGGACGCATGTGTTTTTCAGCAACGACCTGTTTTCTCGTTTTCTTCTTTTGCGCATAACTTTTAAACAAATAAGCATATGAACATAAAATTTAAATGTCATAATCATTAACATTTCATTAATCGAACCCTCAGTGAATTATATAACTTTAACGTACTTAAGGAAAAATGGTGTTAAGGACGCATTACAGATAGATAAAGACATGCATGCCTTCAAACGTTAAACTAAATCTCGATAGTTTTTCTTTTTTTTTTTTTATTCACTTTTCTTTAAATTTTATAACGGACTTTTTGAAAAAATATAATTACTAATTTAGAAACTATGAGTATCCTCAGAATGATAAAAATGTCGATAAGTAATTTTATAATGAACGTCTTATCCAATTTTCATGTTTGTATGTATATATTTTAAAGTTATTCACATACAAAAAAAAAAAAAAAGGAGAAAAAGAAAAGTGAATACACGAACAAAAATCAAGTTTTAATTTAACACATGGATACATGTGCATTTTCAACTATCTATAATGTAACCTTAACACCAGTTTTCATTAAATGTTCTCTCCTAAAATTATTGAAATTCTTCATTTTTTCCAAAGCTTACTTTTGAGAGAAAGATGAATATTTATTTTTTTTAATTATTCTTATGCTAAATTTACATGAAATTTGGTTAATAATATGATAACGAACAGGCCATCCAAATTTTATGTTCATATGTTTATTTGTTTAAAAATGACCATTTATAATTAAGTTTTCTTTTCTAAAATTGTTCAAATTTATTATTTTTTTTCCACTTATCATTTCGCATGAAAAGTGAAACAACTGAAACAGGATGTATTTGTGAAAATTCAGCTAAATATAACTATATAGCATTGACTAGCCAATAATAAAGCCAATGCAACAGCTTGTCAGGTGGACAAATTGCGATACATAAATATGACCTTTTCATACCCATACAGCAAACTAGGTTCCAGAGACGTCTCAAGTACATCGCAATATCTCATTTTCATCACATCTCAGTGCGTCTTAAAACAAACATCTCTGATATATCACGGTTGATTGTCTCTGAGATGTACTATTTGAGACATTTGAGAGCCCAAACTGCTAATCTCGCGCACGCGCAGATATTGTATGCGATATACTGGACATGTAGTATGCGATGTCACAAAGCTGAGACATTTCCACATCCCTATGAACGTATCTGAGATGTTCCAGAGATGTAACAGAACACCTATGCAACATCGCAATATCACTGTACGATGTTCTTACGACGTTCCAGAGATGTAAGGGTGCTGTATGGGTATATGTTCGGGACCTTCATATACATTTTTCAATTGCATAAATTTAATATTTCCATTTTTTTTTTATTATTGTGACAAAAAATCTCTTTTTCTTTCCGTGTTGCGATTTCTTCTAAGAGACTTGTTCCCTGGTTGAGAATCTACACTCCTTCTCATAATTATAAGGACACCCGTTTTTCTATATTAACTAATCACTAAACACTATTAGTTAAATAAATATATTTTTTATTAATTTGAATTTCATTAACAGACGATATTTAAAAAGTTTTATCGTTTTTCTATCTTAAAAATCTTTAAATACGGTCAAAAAAAGGATTTTTCAGGTGTTCACAATTATAAGGACAGCTCGAATCTTAGTATTTTTTTCAATTATTCTTCAAATTAATATTTTTTGGGGTCTCTTTTTAGGGTGAAACAGTCAGACATTCTCTCTGGTATATATATATATATATATATATATACTTTTTCTTTAATATTCAGTCTCAATACCATTTCATACAGCATAGATGATATTCTGAATACATTTAAACTATTTAAAATTGTTTTCCACTTGCATGCACTTTTCTAATATGATAAGTTAAGGTTTTTTCAACTTTTAGGCCACGGGAAAGGCAACAATAAAGAAGTTTTTTTTCTTTAAACTACTTCCTATTGCTCTAGAAGTAGAGCAAAAATATAAGTCTTGTTGAAAAAAATATTATTACCCCCCAAAATCTAACAAAAATCTGAGAATTCCAAGTTTAAAATTTGCGGATATTCTCTTGATGGTCATAATAAAAGAAAAAATTACTAAATTCATTCTGCCTTCAGTAGAAACAGCTCCCCAGAGCACCACAGATTCATCTTTAAAATGCCCGATTCATATCTGCTTTAAAAAAATCTGCTCTGTCTTTCGCTATCTTCAGATCGTGCCAGTAACTGTTAAAACCATTTGATTAATCAAGAATAAAATGTTCTTCATCCGAAAATGCAACATTTTACCATTTACTATTGTCTTTATTCAACTTTAACTCAGACGTTCTTTCCCCCCATTAAATGCTTATTGATCATTACAGGTTTTTATTCATTTTAACATATAAATTATTTTAAACATGCATAAATGTAGACCCCAACCTTTCGTTAAAAATTACGAGCAAATTCAGCAGCAGTCATTATGCGTAGAAGAGTAAGAGGAATTATGAGTCTTCGATCTCTGTAAAACAACTCTGATTTTGCATCAGATCTCTCTCCTATCGAACCAGCAGTTCAACGTTTGATCACATTTCCTTCCGCAATTTTAGATCTTCGAATTTCATTAGAAGTTCGACGGATTGGAATTATCCTTTCACTTAAAAAACACATTTATCATACTTCACTATATGAACGTTCTTTTTTTCGAGGAATTATCAGTGATGTCCGTCCAAAAAAAATGGAAGGCTTATATATGAATTAATCTAGCCCAGTAGTTAACGAATTCGCATGTCAACTGTAATTTATCCGCTTGTAAGTTAAAAAAAAAACGAAAAAATCTTGATTGTCCCTATAATTATGAACATCTAAAAACGTGAAGAAAAAAAAGATTTTGCATTATTTTTTAATAACTTTGTTTCATATTAAAAATATTATAGCAGTTTTGGTTTTTAGAATACTAGATATATTAAGTGCACTTAGTATAATCTTGTTCACGATTATTTTACATTAGTTATTTCAAAATAAAAAGTGTACCTATAAATATGAGAAGGAGTGTATATCATCCATCGTTTCCAATAGAGATTCTTCAAAGCTTTGAGCATTCACATGGGGATATATTAAATCCCATACTTAAAAAAAGGCAGGTTCCCTTTATCTTGTTACTTTAAACAAGTTTTTAATTATGTTAATCATAAATTTTCGTGGGAAAAGAATAAGCTCAAATAGCTGAAAGATACTTATGTTTTCTGGTTGACAATATCCGTCATCCACCATCTCCACTAGAGATGCTTCAATGTTGTGAGCATTCACATGGAAGATACTGAATCCTATACTTAAGGAAAAGCATGTTCCATTTATTTATTTTTTTTAACTGAGTATTTAATTGCATTAAATTGTAAATTTTCATGGAAAAAATAAAAAGCTCAAATAAATTTCTGTATAGATGACATGGTTATATTTCTGAACACATTGCACTATTAAAACAAATCATACTATAATAGAATACACCAAAATACTTAGTAATTCTCTTGATAATTAAAAAATCTTGTTCAGAAATGCATGTGAATTACTAAACAATTGTGTAACATGTCAAATGGAGGGTATATTGCTGTTTGATATTGGTGTTTTGGATTAAAGGCTATTGGCTACTGGAGAGTCTATTCCTAACATTCTTGCCTCCTACGCTAGTGACGTTTTTCGATTCTGGTTTAATAAAACATGCCTGTTTTATTTAATGTGTTCGTTTATTCAGAAAATTTACACCACTTTATTCTGTAATAAAGTACGAGGTTTTTTTTTTTTTTTTTTCGATGTTTATTTATACAAGCTTGGTATGAAGTTCAGCTTTTGAAGTCGATGCAGGCAGACCAGAAGGGTGACACACACTCCTACGACGCTTTACATTACGGTACATAGCCCACTTCTCATCTCCTGTTACAATTCGTGTCAAGAAATGGGTCATTTTTGTACCGGGAAAGCAAGAAACACAGGTGGCGATTCGGTCAGTTGATTAGCTGTCAGGTTATGAGTAACCCAACGATGCAACTTTCTCGTAAAATCCAACTTAACCAGCCGTCTCTCGACCGTTATCCGGTGTACGTTGAAGATCTCCTCTAATTCTTGCAAGGTTGAGTTCAGGTTGTCCCTCATGGCTTGGTCAATATCGTCCATTCCTAGCCTGATCTTGGCAGCTTCTATCCCTAAATTTACGAAACCATCGACGACATGTGCTTTCGTCTATTGCATCCTCCCCATAAACTTGACAAACATTGCGACATGCTGCGGCTGCCGTACTCTTTTTACCGAACTCGTATAACATACAATGTCTGATATGCTCCTTCTCGCTTTTCATATTACACCCTCCAATTTTTTTTTATTTATTTTTTTTTGAGATGATTAACTTTGTGAGACACGATGCATTTATGTGTGATGCATCCACACGTTTGATTGGCCGACGATTTGTGTCATTACAATGTCATGTATGACGTCAATTCCATTGCAAATTTGCATATCCAAAGACGGGTAGAACTTTCGCACTCACCCAATATTATTTGAAAATGGAATTATCATAGAAATAACATATAATTATTTATCTGAATTTTTATTCTTATTAACTTAAGTTTCAGAAGGCAAAATATTTATAGAAAATCATTGAAAATGTATATGAATCGGCAGTGGGATTTTAAGAGGCTTAATAATTATTTTTCTATCTATATAAAAAAAATACTGTAAAAGAAAAATATTTATTTATGTTAATTAAAATGAGATAAAATTTTCTTTTTTTATGGAATGAGGAAATAGTTGAAAAGGGTTTATCTGAAACAATAACCGATGATGTGTTTTCTCCATATATTAAAAATACTGATTTGGACTACACATGACTTCCTTATACAACCGTAGGAATATATATATTTTTATGAAAACATTTACAGTTTTGTGTGAGGTAACTGATTCGTCAATAAACGGTCAGGTTCCAGTCCACGAACATTCCTTAAAAAAAATTATATATATATATATGGCTAAGAGACAAATATACTAGTTTTTTCAGGAATAGTAGTCAAGGGCTTGTCACAGATTACCTCATTGGCAAATGTACAGCTTTGAGTACTATGAAAATCATTCGAGAATAAATGGTCCCGTTTTATTCTTTTTGGCAAAAACTAGTGGCGGGAAATGATGAATTTTACCAAAATAATTAACTCATTTAAAATTGAGAAAGGGTTTCTGACTATTCTGAAACAACATATGCCGCAAAGTTTTATCGCTAATCTCGCCATAGTGCAAATTAGTAGTCAGCGTAGATTTTTGATCTTGGCATCGAATTTGGCGATTCGACGTCGAATTTGGCGACTTGGCGAACGAATTTGGCAAAAATTTGTAGTTTAAGGTAGACAAAGTTTGGAAGTTCTAATTTCAATAATAACAGAATTCTGGAATATTCAGGAAAAATTCATTGTTTATTTCGCAGAACTAAATTCTTCGAAATTTCTATAAATGACTCACAAGACTATAAAAAAAAGAAGAGTGATTGTTGCTGATTGAAGTCTAGAACTTGCCTATATCTTTACGCGTTACTTTCTACACGGTACTACAGTAAAAGTGGAAACAAATGTACGGTTTTCATTTCCACGAAGGTGGCCTTTGACTTAGTGTCAAATTAAGCATTCAAATGCGGCGAAAAATGGTAGTAACGGATTTACAAAATTTGGAAACTGTACCTCAATAGGAGTCAGATAATTTTTTTTTCAGATCATATACAGTTGCCAATCGAAACTTTTGACGTAGTTTGGTAAGTTCCAAACAGAAGTATGCTGAATTCTGTCTGAATAATTTTTAATGAACTTTTAAATTTAATAATACCTTAATGTTTATGAGTGTATGCACTAAGTTAAATCGTCGGGTTGAAAGGAGTAGAAATCCCCACTCACACATAAATATATGTATCACAAAACTGTTTGTAAAACTATTTCAGTTTGTTTTTAAATTATGTTTGTGTACAGCATTTGTTAAGTCATCCCTAAATCTATAATCTCTATTTATTGCATTCAAATACAGTATAAGAGAAAGTCTTGTGAGTAATACATATAATTATTAACCCGTTAGTAGTCGCTATCGACAGCGCCACCTGTTACAGATTGCAAACTTTTTATTTAACTGTCACCAATAATTTTAAAAAGTTATGTGATCGACGTTAAATCGATTTTATTCGCGTTTTATGTGTATCAAATGCCACTTCTAAAAATTTTTGGTGGCTATTGAATAAAAAAATCTGGAAAAACTGAAGGATGGGCGGCAAATCGACCAACTAGCGACTATTAACGGGTTAATAATTTTCTACTAATTATATACACATTTCAAATTACTATTAGAAATAAGTGCTGGTTGTTATTTAAAAAGTAACCTAAAAGTAGGCACTGTAGATTGTGCTTCGGGCCATAGTTCGGTGAAATTCGAATCTTTTCAATACATTATTTGATACAACTTACCTCATAACTTTCATATATAGCAATTTACAACTTTTTAAAGCTAAAAGTCTTTGATTTATTAGATTGAACTCATTATATGAAATATAATTTGACTATGGTGGGAATATACTATTTTCTCTTTCTCTTGTATGGTAGAAAATGTATTTTTTAGATTAAAATTTTCGAAAATAAATTTTTTTATATTTACATGTTTTGAGGTCCCTCAATCCGAAAAAAAGGTTTTTTCGTGTTAGTCTGTACTGTATTTGTGTGTCTTTTATCAACCAATATGAAGAACAAATCTTATACTATTAAGTGTGCAATATTTGTATATATATGTGTATATTTCACTATTCCCGAAAACGGTAGCTCGGACAGTCAGGTAATAGATGCTCTCTGAAGGGTCATTGTGCACATCGAAATCAGATTTTCGAATTTTTGATTAGTTTTCTTTTAATTAATAAAAATAAAATTTAAGTAAAAAATCATTTTTTAAAATTAGAAGCTTTTTATTGTGAAACCCTAAAAAGCATAAAATAAAATTTATTCTGGCAAAGACATGCTACAAAGAAATGAAAGTTTCAACACTAAGAAAATTTTAGAGAAAAGTATAAGTACTTTCCTTTTCAAGAGATGAAAATTTTTGAAAGTTCAAAATATTTTAAAAATCTTTCGAGACCAATATTCTTAGTTATTAGTTTTTATATAATCGTTCGTTTGGCCAGAAATTTCAAATGTCTCGAAAGCTTTTTAAAATATTTTGAACATTAACAAATTTTCATCTCTTGAAAAGGAAAGTACTTATACTTTTCTCTAAAATTTTCTTAGTGTTGAAACTTTCATTTCTTTGTAGCATGTCTTTGCCAGAATAAATTTTATTTTATGCTTTTTAGGGTTTCACAATAAAAAGCTTCTTAAAAAAAACTAATTAAAATTTCTTAGGATATTTTGTAGACAACGGAAGATTGTCTTTTATCAATTGACATTTTTTTTTTTTCGATTATTTATCTGGAAAAAAAGTACTATATCGTCTTTCGAGGACCGAATCCAACGATCATTGCATTATCAGCATGACGTTCTAACCAAAAGTCTAACTGTCAAGAAAAACCATAGAACATTCTAGAAAAATCTCACATATACTTATACAAAAGGAATATTGTTCTCGAATGCTTTTTTAAAATATTTAGAATATTTAAAATTTTTCACCTTTTGCAAAAGTGAAATATCTATATTTTTCTTTAAAATTTTCTTCTTGTTGACACTTTTATGATTTTATAGCATGTCTCTGCAAGAATAAATTTTTATTTTGGGGCTTTTTAGGGCTACACAATAATAATAAAAAAAACTTTCAGTGTTATTTTTATTTATATTTTTACTAAAATTTTTATTTTGTGCGTTTTAGTAACTCAAAAAACAGCTTCTTTAAATATTCCTTATGATAATGTGTAGACAATGAAAGATTTTCTTTTATCAGTTGACATAGTTTCTATTAATGATCTGCAAAAAAGCAACACATCGGCTTGCAAGGGTCGAACCCACGAGCATCGCGTTATCACCATGACGCTCTAACCAAATGCGCTAACGAAGACGAAAAAGGTTGTTTAAATTTATATTAAAGTGGAGGCACCTTCTTCTTCAGAATGACACAAAGGCAAGATGATAAAAATCCAGTTTCAATAAAATGCTTCTAAAAGAATATGTACATATATATAAAACTTTTTATTTTGTGCTTTTTAATATCTAAAAAAAGCTTCTTAAAAAAAACTCTTCAAAAATTCTTAGAATACTGCGTAGACAATGAAAAATTTCCTTTTATCATTTGACACATTTTCTATTAATTATCTACAAAATTTAACACATCGATCCTTCGGGGATGGAACTCACCACCATCGCATTAACGACGCTCTGACCAACTGAGCCAACGAGCGACTGTAAGAACTGCTGACATTTACTTTAAAGTTGCGGTGCCATATTTATTAGCGTGACATGAAGACGCGATAACGAAATCCAGTTTCAATAAAAAGCTTATAAAAACTTTATTTATTTATTTACTTTTATTTTGTGCTTTTTAGTAACTAGATAAAAAGCTATTTAAAAAAAAACTCTTCAAAAATTATTAGGATACTGTGTACACAACGATATATTTCCTTTTATCAACTAACACCGTTTCTATTAATTATTTGCAAAAATTAACATGACGCTCTAACCAACTGAGCCATTAAGAAATACAATGAATTGCTTACATTTTTTTTTTTCGTCTTGTTTTCTATCGTGACAGAAAACGCGATGACAAATTCAACTTCATATAATAATATATAATATTCATATAATAATATATATATATATATATATATAAAGCTTCTAAAAATTTTTATTTATGTATTTTGTACTTGAAACTTTTAATTTTGAACTTTTTTAACATCTAAGAATGTTTTGTGTTTTCTAATATTTAAAAAAAAAAAAAAAAAAAAAAAAAAAACGTTCTTAAAAATTGTTTTTGCAAAATTCTTAAGATATTGTGTAGTCTACGAAAAATTTTCTTTTATCAATTGACACCTTTTCTAGTAATTATCCTCAAAAATTAACACTCCGTACCTCCCGGGGACCGAACTCGCGACCACGGCGTTATTAAACTGACGCTCTGACCAACTGAGCCACGTAGCCACAAACGGAACGGCTTATATTTACTTTAATTGTTTACTAGCGTGATAGGAAGACACGATGACCAAGTCAATTTCATATAAAAAGCTTTAACTAATAAAAAGCTTCTAAAAAATTGTATTTATTTATTTATTTTTACTTACATTTTAATTTTGTGCTTTTTGTAACTAGATAAAAAGCCGTTTAAAAACTTTTGAAAAATTATTAGGATACTGTGTACACAACGAAATATTTTCTTTTATTAATTGACACTTTTTCTATTAATTATTTGCAAAAAACACCTCGGCCTGGCGAGGATCGAACACACGACTCTCGCATTATCAACATGACGCTGTAACCAGCTGATTCATTAAGAAATACAATGAGTTGCTTACATTTTTTTTTTTTTTTTTTTTAATATATATAATGGAAGCGTCTTGGTTTTTTAACGTGACAAAAAGCCGATGACAAATCCAATTTCATATAATAGTAATATATAATGTTTATATATACATATATATAAAGCTTCTAAAAATATTTTTTAATATATTTTTTACTTAAAACATTTTATTTTGTGCTTTTTTAATATCTAAAATGTTTTGTGTTTTCCACTATCTAAATGAAAAAAATGCTTCTTAAAAAAACTCCTCAAAAAATTCTTAGTGCAAGCAACGAAAAGTTCTTGTTTCAATTAACACCTTTTCTACTAATTATCTGCAAAAACTAACACGCTGCACCTTCCAGGGACCGAACTCACAACCACCGCGTTATTAACAGGACGCTCTTACCAACCGAGCCACACAGCGACAAACGAAATAGCTTATATTTACTTTAAAATGAAGGCGCATTGTTTACTAGCGTGACACGAAGACACGATGACAAAGTCAATTTCAATTAAAAACCTTCTAATAATAATATGAAAATAAAACCCATTTCTATAATGACGCAGAATGGAGAATCTTAGGAGAGATTTTATTTGTTTATTTGATTTTCATTGATTTGAGTGTATTTTACATTGAACGACAGCTACATTATGAGGAATTAAAAGATATTTGATTGGTTTATTTGATTTTCAATGATTTGTGTGTATTTTACGTTGAACTAGAGCTACATTATGAGGAATTACGAGAGATTTGATTGGTTTATTTGATTTTCATTGATTTCAGTGTATTTTACGTTGAACTAGAGCTACGTTGTCAGGAATTACAAGAGATTTCATTGGTTTATTTGATTTTCATTCGTTTGAGTGTATTTTACATTGAACTACAGCTACGTTATGATGAATTACAAGAGATTTGATTGGTTTATTTGATTTTCATTGTTTTTTGTGTATTTTATATTAAACTAGAGCTACGTTTTCAG
Organism: Salticus scenicus; assembly: GCA_963930645.1. Lineage (NCBI taxonomy): Eukaryota > Metazoa > Arthropoda > Arachnida > Araneae > Salticidae > Salticus > Salticus scenicus. Next base: position 200,135,321 of record OZ005657.1, on the reverse strand, counting down.
GCATTACGAGAGATTTGATTGGTTTATTTGATTTTCATTGATTTCAGTGTATTTTACAATGAACTAGAGCTACATTATGAGGAATTACGAGAAATTTGATTGGTTTATTTGATTGTCATTGATTTGAGTGTATTTTCTGTTGAACTAGAGCTACATTATGAGGAATTACGAGAGATTTGATTGGTTTATTTGACTTTCATTGATTTGAGTGTATTTTACATTGAACTAGAGCTACGTTATGAGGAATTACGAAAGCTTTGATTGGTTTATTTGATTGTCATTGATATAAGTGTATTTTTCGTTGAACTAGAGCTACGTTATGAGGAATTACGAGAGATTTAATTGGTTTATTCGATTTTCGTTGATTTGAGGTAAGGGTGTCCAGTGATGATTTTATTTGTTTTAACATGCTTGACAGTGATTGCTGCGAAAAAGTGTTTCGTAAGTTTTCAGATTCATGCACAAGCGTGTTAGGGGTGTCCAGTGATGTTATTTTGGTTTTAACATGCGTGATAGTGATTGCCGTGGAACCGAATTTCGTGCGTTTTCAGATTCATGCACAGCGTAGTAGGGGTGTTCGGTGATGTTTTTTGGTTTTAACATGCGTGATAGGTATTGCCGCCGAACCGAGTTTCGTGTGTTCTGAGATTCATGCACAGCGGTGTAGGGCTGTCCCGTGATTTTTTTTTTTTTTTCATAAGCGTGAAGCGTACATACATGCGTTATAGTGATTGCCGCGAAAACAACTTGTTTGAGTTTTCTGATTTGATCATTCATCGAATAGTGACTTTTACTGTACGAGTAACAGCTTCAACTGTTTTCAGAATATTCAAACAATTAACATTTCTATTTGACTGTTTTCGAGAATATTCGTTTTAATAATAGTTTTGTTGCACAGATTCGCGTTCAAAAAATGTTTGATATTGTCAAGGAGACCCCATATTAAAACTGTGAAGAAAACAGTCGCCAATCGAAATATATTTATTTAAACGTTTTAATTATTCAATTAAAAAGAAAACCTTTAAATATTGTGCCCAGCGAAGCGGGCGAAGCCTGCTAGTATTAAGTTAAACTCGGTAATGTGAAACTATGTCATGTAGGGATGATAGAGTACATTGTTCGTTGAGATTCAGAAAATGGTTCGTGTACAGGGTCATCCAAGAAAATCCAATAACATTACGTTTATGATGAAATTTCTAATGGATTTACGATTTAACATCTTTAAACTGCACTAAAAAATGAAATTATCATATATTTTTATATGCCTAAAAGCATGTTTCGTTTGGAATATCACATAAAAAACATTCACCTTGCATTTACAGGGCAACCCCCCCCCCCCGCGCACCAACCAAAAAAAAGGACACATAAGGGCTATATTTGGAAATTGTTCGATGTGCACCTCATGTTGTGTTATGTGTTTCTCATAACCGACTAAGTTCATGCATACTATGTGAAGTCTATATAATTGAAAGATAATATACAGAGCTACACATAAAATTTAGCGAAAACATTCTTTTTTATTGAATGTAGTTACCTGAAATGTTTTATTACATTCTACCAAGTCTAGGAAAAATAGGAAAATTATTCAGAAATAATTTCTTTATCATACCGTAACGGTAGACAAAATATTGTTTGAAGTCAAATTTTTATAGTTTATTACTATCATTGTTATTATTTTTTACGTGTATTGATATCTCTGAAGTACGAATGTCAAGATTCTTGCGTTTGATCTCTCTCTCTCTCTCTCTCTCTATATATATATATATATGTATATATATATATATATATACGCAGTAGAATCTCGTACAACGCGACGAAAAATCTGCGACTATTACTCATACAACGCGATAAAGAGTATCGTATAATGCGGTAAAATACAGGAAGCACGTGACGACATCTTTTCTACTTTCAACCTGTTCAAGGAAGGATTGCTCCGTTACTATGCCAACACCCGACGCTTTTGCTCTCATTGCGGAATGAAATCGTCTGCACAATGTATGTCTCCTATAACGCGATTTTCTATTACGCGGAACGTATCCCCCGCATTATACGAGAGTCTACTGTATATATATATAGAGAGAGAGATAGATAGATATATGCATATGTTTGTTGGTATTTTGAACATCATATGTGTTTGCCACTTAAAAATTTTTATCAAGGTTGGTGAATATTGTCTAAATAATTTTGATTTAACTTTTTAATTACATAACAGCTGTGAATTCTTTATAACTTTAAGTACACTAATAAAACGGGGGTTTCAAGCACACATAATTATAAGTCAAATAAAAACTTTCTTTAACCTATTTCGAACTATTTTTGAAATACTTTCGTATACATGATTTGTTGTCTTATCCCTTAACTAGCAGGTTTCGCCCGCTTCGCTGCGCACTATATTTAAAGGTTTTCCTTTTAATTGAATAGTATAAACGTTTAAATAAATATATTTCGATTTGCGACTATTTTCTTCACAGTTTTAGTATGGGATCTACTTGACAATATCAAACATTTTTTGAACTTCTCGAATCTGTGCAACAAAATTATTATTAAGACGAATATTCTCGAAAACATTCAAATAGAGTTAATTCTTCGAATATTCTGGAAACAGCTGGAGCTGTTAATCGTACAGTAAAAGTCACTATTCGATGAATGGTCGAATCAGAGAACGCACGTAAGTCGTTTTCGCAGCAATCACTATACAGTTTTAGTATGGGATCTACTTGACAATATCAAACATTTTTTGAACTTCTCGAATCTGTGCAACAAAATTATTATTAAGACGAATATTCTCGAAAACATTCAAATAGAGTTAATTCTTCGAATATTCTGGAAACAGCTGGAGCTGTTAATCGTACAGTAAAAGTCACTATTCGATGAATGGTCGAATCAGAGAACGCACGTAAGTCGTTTTCGCAGCAATCACTATAACGCACGTATGTACGCTTCACGCACATTAAAACAAAACAAAAAAATAAATAAATAAAAAAATCACTGGAGCGCCCTACATTGCTGTGCATGAATCTTAGGACACATGAAATTCGGTTCCGCGGCAATCACTATCATGCATGTTAAAAAAAAAAAAAAAAAAAAAAAAAAAAAATAATAATCACTGGACACCCCTACCTCAAATCAATGAAAACCAAATAAACCAATCAAATCTCTCGTAATTCCTCATAACGTAGCTCTAGTTCAACGTAAAATATTCTCAAATGAATGCAAATGAAATAAACCAATCAAATCTCTCGTAATTCCTCATAACGTAGCTGTAGTTCAACGTAAATGACACTCCAATCAACGAAAATCAAATAAACCAAACAAATCTCCCATAGTTCCTTAAAACGTAGCTCCTGTTCAACGTAAAATACACTCAAATCTATGAAAATCAAATAAACCAATCAAATATTTTGTAATTCCTCATAACGTAGCTGTAGTTCAATGTAAAATATACTCAAATCAATGAAAATCAAATAAACCAATCAAATCTCTCCTAAGATTCTCCATTGTGCGTCATTAGAGAGATGGGAAGTTTTATTTTCATGTTTCTATTAATTAAAAGAAAACTAATCAAAAATTCGAAAATGTGACTTCGATGTGTACAATGTGTCTTCGGAGGGCATCTGGGACCGTCCGAGCTATCACGTGACCGTCCGAGCTATCATTTTCGAGAACAGCGAAATATACATATATATATACAAGTATTGCTTACTTAATACTATAAGGTATGTAATCAGATTTATGGCATTGAAATTCGGTTTAAGGGAAAGTCGAGTGACTATCATACCAGTTAGGTAGTGTGAATAAAATGCTTACATAATCTCAATTGAAAATCAAAATATATATTCGAGGTTATTCAGAAATAAATATAAAATTTTGTTATTTCAAAAAACCTAAATTATTACAGTATTTAAAAGTAATGTTCACTAAAATCGCTGCAAAAGCAAGTTTTGTATTTTTTCGAATCTTTAGAAATTAAAGAGAAGTTTTAGTGCATGCTAGCTAGAAGTATTTAATTCATGAGATCATTACATTTAGAATATTTACTCAGAGTTTACGAAATACTATTTAAGCTAAATTAAGCTCACTTTCCTTTTATATATTTAAAGTTTTTTTTTCTTTTTAGAGTTAATTTCTTAAACTTAAAAAAAAGTTTCAGCAAAATTCTTAAGTGTTATGATTTTGATTTGACTGTCAGTCTGTTTGTCTGTGTGTATGTCCGCTCTATAACACCCTAAAATATTCTTAGAATTCCTTTAAACTAAAATAATTTTCTGAAGTTCACTATGACATGTCCCCTATTAAAAATGGTATAAATAGCATGACTGGTTTGTGTATAGGGACACCCAAGAGAATTTCAATTTATTACGTTCTTTAAGAGGTATTTATACAAAGCATATTTTAGTGCTTTTGTACTGCGCAAAATGTAATGAGAATAATGCATAATGTGCTGGCTTAAAACTTATGGTGTGTGAAGAAGTCTTATTGTCTACTTATGCTTCAGTTCTGTTGCAAAAAGCTTACAATCTTTCCAAAACGTAACACATTTAAGTGTGCTCTCTGAAACATTCTTACTTTTCCATGTTCCATCTGTTAAGTGATTGAAACGTTTCTGTTACATATCTGATTTTTTGTTACGATCGCGGACATTTCTACGTTTTTGAAACTAATCGGAAAGCAATCTGAACGTTTTTATACGTTTCTGAAATATTTATAATGTTTCGATGTTATATGATTGTTACGTTTCTGGAACATTTTGTGCTGTTAGGGATGTTTTTTGCGGAAAATTGTATACATAGTGCAATTATTTTGTATTCCGGGGCTCACAAATGATTACCGATACTCTATGGTCTGTGAGACATGTTTTTTAAAACATTTATTATATTTATACTTCATGCAACATAATGAAAATTATATTTGTTATTCATATTTACAAAACGTATTTCTTCTAAAATAAAGTATGTTTAGCGTAGTTTATTTATTTACAAGTCGCAACAAAGTTGTTCATATACATTATATATACATTATATATAGTTCTTACATTGAAATGTTTCAATGTAAATTTTTAATGCTATGACGATTTCTTTAGAATACATGATGGGTATGCAAAGTTTATATGACGTACAAGGATAAACAAAAGTAATATTTTTTAACAGTTTTCTTTCGAAATAAAGCTATAAAAACACTTTTATGAGATTCTTTTCGCCATAAAGGAAATACCTTTTTTGTAGGCTTGTTGTTTTGAACAATGTACAAGACTAAATAAAAACTATCTAGTACATGGTTTCCTTTAAAAATATGGCCATAAAGATATTTTTTGAAAGTTTTCTTTCTGAATTATAGAAAAGAAATTATAAAAAATACAGGTAAAATAAATTTGAAGGTTACACGAGTGAAGTGCATATGGAAAGTGTTTATAATACATACGAATCGCATGATTTTTTATTCTTGTTATTCTTATCATCTATTCAAGTTAAACATCTTTTACGTCTTTCATATTTCGCTTGAGAATTGAAAATTATTTGCATAATTTATTTACTTGTTATTTAAATTATTAAATTAATTTCATTTCTTTAAATCTTAATTTCTAAGATTTCAGCAGGTTTTCTTCGCTAAATGACACATTAATGAAATAAGTAATAAAGAATTACTGAAGGTGATTAAAAATAAACATTAATTGAGAATTAGACCCTTTTTTATATGATCAATCTCCTACTACTTCGTCTGCCCAAGTCGGTAATATGGTTTAATGTGCCTCTCTAAGAAGTACCTACTATATCAGTTACAAGAATCATCTTATAAATGTTTAGAAACATAAAAAAAATAACTATTTGTATTAAAAAGATATGTATATATATATATATATATATATATATATATATATATATATATATATGCGGGCGTGCGTGTGTGTGTGTGTGTGTGTGTGTGTATACCATTTTGATTTTTTTCATTCAATTCAATTTGTTCATATCAACAATAGCTTTCAGATATGGTATAAGGGGCTGTATATATATTAAAACACACAATTTAATTTTTAACGGTCCCTCCTTTTCTGGCACTATTATTTTAAAAAAATGCCCTTTGTCTAAGAAGAAAAATACCCATCTTTCTTCATGAAATGTTCGCTGAGATTTGACACACTGATAATTTTAACATTTATCGCCAAGTTTTAAGGGAATGTCTTAAAAGTGAGAAAAATGTAATTACATTACACGTCAAATAATCTTCATTTATGTTTGACATCACAGGACAATAACTTAATCCTTCTAGATTTCTCTTTTATGTTTGATAGTTTATAATAACAATAATGACAACGAATCATGTTTAATGCTAATTAATGCATTTTCTTAGAGTCTACAACAAAGTAGAAAAGCGTTTTGCTTAGGTTTATCTGTCAGTTCACGATCCAATAATCGTAAGTATTTTTGAATTCTTTGGAAACAAATATAATTTATGTACGTTCATTATGGCATGTTCTATATTACAAATAGTATAAATATTGGGAGTACAAATTAATTCGGTCCGTTTTTTTTCGTTAAAAAAACATTTTATTTATTATCAAAATGAAAAAACATGTTATTCAAAGTATTGTCCATCGGTAGCCACAACTTTTGTCCACCTTTCTGGCAATTTTCGGATTCCATCTCTGAAAAATGAGTCCTCTCTGGACGCAAACCATGAATCGAGCCATTCTTGAATTTCTTCGAAAGAAGTGAAGCGGTGTCCAGCCAAATCGTGATGCATCCGTCGGAACAACCAATAATCAGAAGGAGCAAGGTCTGGCGAATACGGCGGGTGGGGTAGGACCTCCCATTTCAACGTTTCCAAGTAATTTTTAACGACAATTGCCACATGGGGCCGAGCACTGTCATGTAGCAAAATTACCTTGTCGTGCCTTTCGATGGTTTCTGGCCGTTTTTCACGCAATGCTCGGCTCAAACGCATTAATTGCAGTCGGTAGCGTTCGCCAGTAATTGTTTCGCCAGGTTTTAGCGGATCTTGATCGAGCAATTCCTCCAATTCGGCGTCTTCGAACTTTTTCGGCTGGCCCGGGCGCTCATTGTCTTCGACACTAAAATCACCATTTTTGAAGCGTCGAAACCACTCTCTACATGATTTATCAGATGGCGCAGATTCACCATAAACTTCCACAAGCGATCGATGCGCTTCAGCGGCACTTTTCTTCCAATTAAAAAAGAAAATCAAAACTTCCCGCAAATGTTGTTTCTTTAGCACAAAACTCGACATATTGAATGCTCAAAAAACCAATGTTGTTGTATAAAACTCGAAGCTTCGTTGACTGAATATGGTTGACAAATGTCAAACCTTTCTAACAATGCCAAAAACATCTATCATTATTCAGTAAACAAATCAGCCAGAGCCATCTATTGAAAACGGACCGAATTAATTTGTACTCCCAACAGTACTACTTTCTTCGTTTACAGGGACTCAGAAAAGATATGAGAGGCATATGAGAGGTATTTCTTTGAACTAATGATATTTACATAAATTAAAGCATGTTTTTGTAGAGTATGGTATAATTGGCATTAATGATTGGTTAACTTAGAGCTACACACAGACAGATATGTTAGTGTGTGTGTATGGGGGGGGGATACAATATGAAATGTATCTCGATGTGAATTTTTAGTTGAGTAATGGGGGTTTTAATGCTTTCCAACAAAGTAAACAAGGAGTTTATGTCTTCACTCCGTTTATTTGTTTTTCGCCCTGTTTATACGATTTTTGTTTTCCGTAATATTTTTTTAATTACTTACAAATGATATACCACACTCCAGCAAGAAGTGTAACACAAATCAAAGAATGGCAATTTTGAATTTATGTCTTTCATAAATGTGTATAAAGTGCCCAAACCTGCACAAAAATCATTATATCTCTATCTCAAAAATTATCTACCTGAGAGGCAGTTGTGTCAGTTTTATTATGATGCTAGTCAATGCGTTATCGTTATCTTTGTTTTCTCTCAGTTACTCGCTACCTTAGTTTGTATCAGTTATCTTTCCGGGGTGCGATATGTTAATTAGGTTTATATCTTAACTGTAGCATGCTGACAGTTTAAAGTCGTAGATATTGTGGAACTGCATTGTGTATAGATATTAAACAATTCGGATACTTTGCGGTCTAAGAGAGATATTTTTTAAAGCATATATGAATATGTTTATACTATATTAAAAATAACGAAATTAAGATGCATTTTAGAGATGCAATAATGGACGTTTCCTTTACTAATGGTATAATTAATATTAATGAATCATTTACTGGGTCACAAAAATATTAGCATTTATTAAGGGAAATTACCAATGTTGCATTTTCAGTTGTTTTAGGCTTTTTTTAACCTTTCCAAGAAAGTTGAAAAGTGGTTATGACTTACGTTTATTATGCTCTCTTTATGTGCTCTGATTTTAGTAAATAATTTTAGATTTGTTTGAAACTGATAATTAGTGTAATATTAAGTTCAAGATAGCATATTTCCTATTAAAAATAGCCCACACTCTGTGCAAAATTGAAGGACAATCCTACTCTCCTATTTTTTTCTTTTGCGCTTAATTTGTAAACAAATAAACGAATGAACATAAAATTTGGATGGCAGGTTTATTATAAAATCATCAACAAAATTTTATATAACTTTAACCTTAAAAAAATATTTTTTTTTAAATTGATATTAATTCAAATTTTGTTAAAAGTAAAAATTCGAAGATTTTTTTTTTTTTTTAAGAGGAGAAAAAGAAAAATAGTATTAATAATGCATTTAAGATAGGTGAAGTTGCGCATGCGTCCATTTCTTTTTTTTTTTTTTTTTTTTCTCGTATGCGAATGACTTTCTAAAACTTTTTATACATATGAACTTGGAAATTAGATAAGGATTTAGTTATAAAATTATTTTTTGACATCATTATTATTCTACAGATGGTCTTAATTTCTAACAATTGAATTATTATATTTATTAAAAAGTCCGTTATCTAAAAAAAGAGGAGTGAATACAGGAAAGAAAATCAGTTTAGCTTAACATTTGGCAGCATGTGTATATTTAACTATCTCAACATCATTTCTAATTTAGTTTTCTTTTCTAGGATTTTAAAAATTTTACATTTATTCTAAAACTTACTTCTGAGAAAATTTTAATTATTACCAGTTTCAAAATTATTATTTATGTTTAAAAAATATATATTAATTATTTTATTACGAACATACCACCTAAACTTTATGTTCATATGTTTATTTATTTATTTTTTTTAATTATGCATAAAAGAAGAAAGCAGTAAAAGAAGAAAACCTTTATTTTTTCCCGCCAGAATTCACAAACGAGTTCGGATAAATTGTGGTCTAACACAAGTACTTTTAAACATATTTTTATTTTTAGACTAAAGAAAACATAACGTAAATAACATATGTTATTAAAATTTAAGTAAGACTATTTCCCATAGAATACGTGAGAATTAGGTTTAAAAATTGGTTTACAGAGCAATACAAAAATTTAAAGATTTATTATTTTGAGGTAAAATAATAAATTGGATTAATTGCAGTTTTAATTGCTTGTTATAAAAAATTTCCCTCTCTTTTTATTAAATTAAATTTTTATGACATTAAAATGATGCACGTGCAGTTTTCAGACAATATACAGGATTATACAAAAACAATTTATTTCGACTTTCTCCTCCTTATAAAGTAAAGCTACGGGGGTATTTTTTATCTAATTTCTTCCTTCAAAATTTAAACATTATCTAATTTAAAGTGGTATCTTAAAGATAAAGTCCATTTCCAGATGAAACTATGTTACAAGTACAAAGAGTTAGAAAGTGTTTAATAATCTGTGTAATTCGATCATTTTTCTTTTTATTTAAATTTATTGAACAGGTTTTATCCATAAGCAAATAGTTACTATTCTCTTTTTTCTTCTTAATAAATATTATCTAGTAGTAGGTTATAACTTTAATTATAACCTACAATTCAATGTTATTAAATAATACACATATGTTATTAAATGTTACCCAATATTATAGAATTGCAATTTGGTTAAATAATAGCCAGTTTCAATGTCAGAGAAATACAGATATAAAACATTATTACTAGATGCGTAGAAAATTAAGCATTCCTTTAATTTATATGAACTTACTCATAAAGAAAAGGAACTCAGTTATTAAATAATTATCCAAACAAAGCTTAAGGGGACTTGGCATCTTTGACGGCGCCACTGATGTATGTTTCACATGAAAGCTTATATTTCCATTTAATATTTATAAATAGAAGTATATTAGGTTTGTTCAATAAAATATACATTCAAGCAAAAATTCTTATGATATTTGATAGATTTTTTACAGATCGGAAATCCTTAAATTTTTTCTCCATTTGAATTTTTTTCATGAATTCATGATCTTCAAAATGCTAAAAGTTCTATAGATATTTAAGAAAAGACTTTATTTATCGATCTATCTACCTATCTATCTATCTATATATGTATATATATATATATATATATATATATATATATATACTGGATGTTTAAACAGAAACTACTTAAAAGAAAAAAAAAAAAAAAAAAAAAACTAGGGATGGACTTTCAAATTTATTGATTAGTTTTCAAGAAAAAAAAATTTTTAAAGTTGCATGTCTATGTAAAAATTTGGAAAAAAAAGAAGAAAAAAAAATGATTTTTGTTATATATATATATATTTTTTTTTACATATTTTTTCCTTTAAAGATATTGCTAAACCCACCCTTAATTCTTTTAAGTAGATTCTAATAAACATCAAAAATAAATAAATAAATAAATCTTTTCTTGAATAACTGTAGAAGTTTTTGCATTTTAAAGAGCATGAATTCAAGGGGAAAAAATGCGAACTGATAAAACGTAATTTAAAAATTTCAAATTTGTAAATATATATTAAGAAAAAAAAAAAAAAAAACACAAGAATTATTGCCTGAATATATATTTCAATAGATAAACCTAATATACACTAAGGGACAAAAAAAAATGCCGCAATGCAGAAAAAATTGACTTGTACCTTTTATATTTATAATAAATTCAAAACTAATGGTTGAAACAAACAAAAACTGTGATGTTTGCATGATACAAAGAGGTAAATGATACCTATGTACATTTTCGACTTACTAATTCGCTTTATTACACTCTATGAAGTACCTAATAAAAATCTACATAAAATTTTATTTTTAAACGTAATGTAACAAATATTACTTTGAATTCTATTATGATTTATTATAGGAAATAAACAAGTTGTATTTTAACATATGAAATAACTTATTTGCTAAATATAAGCAATTACTTAAAAAAAAAAAAAAAAAAAAAAAAAAAAAATGTATTCTGCATTGGGTTAATTCCACCTTTATGTAGAATTACTGCTTTAATGTGCAATGGCGTAGTATTATACAGCATTTTAATATAAATCTCAGAAATATCACTGAACCAAATATCATAAATGATTTTTTTAGTTCTTGCTGAATTGTAGGCTGCAAATTTTGAATCCTCCCCCTCTCTCCCCGCCTTTTTATAGACTAAATCCTAATCTCAATTCACTTTCGAGCGAACTGAGATTAGAACTACTCGCAAATCTGGTAAAGAAGAAATTCTACGGTATTCTTTGTGGGATTTAACTTGAAGCGAAAAAAGATATGATTACTTACAGAATTTATAGGTGCTCATGGGAATGGATAGGTAATTTTAACAATTGGAATCAGATAAACGTACCACAGATGCCCTGTAGAAAGGAGCATTATCATCTAGAAATGCTGTTTGTGGAAAAGTCTCTAGATACCTTTAAAATAGTCAACCAGGTGCAACTTTTATAATGTTTGTGTTTTATTTCGAGTTGATTGATCCCTTGAGCATGAAAATTTACCCGACTCCTTGAAAAGTTATGCACCTCCATACCATATTGTACGGAGAATATGTCAACATATACGTTAAAAGAACAATTATCATTAAGTCGATCACATTTTCTCCGTATTACTAGCTTTTTTCATTAGCTCGAAAAAAGTTCAACTGGACTCGTGAGAGAAAAACATTTCATCCTAATAATTAACTGATATATTTAAAATTTTTTTGGCCATCTGAAGACATCTTTCTTTTAATTCTTTTCCTAAATAATGGATTTTTCTGCAGATCGTCTGGTTTTTAACCTTTTTTTTTTTTTATTGCTGCTGCACTGTTTTTCAAGAAATTATTTTGCTAAATACTTTTTTTGGATCTTTTCTAAGTTTTCAACGTGATTTTGTTTTTAACACTGGGCTCAATCCTAATATGTACGTGGAAGTCGACATAATAAAGTCTGTTTGAAAATTTGCTTTTTAAACGATGAATTTGGCGGTTGCAGAAAGAGAAAAGGAAAATATCCAAGTGCGGCTTTTCTTCTTTTTTTTTTTTTTTTTTTTTTTTTGTCCTTTAGTGTAGTTCAAATTATAAATATTGAGAGGAAAAATAAGATTGTATATGAAACCTACTTCAGTGGTGCCGTCAAAGGTGCAAATCCCTTTAAGATTGGAAGCCCCACCACTGACCGAGCGGTTCTGCGCTCAAAGCTGGTAGATGGGAAGTGCCTTTTTTGATTTCTGGTAGCGCTCATTGACCTAGCCGTTCAGAGTTTACTGTGGTTTTGTCCAAAACTCTCATAAATACGGGATAGGACCAATCTGAAATACCCCCACGGAGGCCATTCCATAGACTTAGGACCCTAGAGTATTCAATAGGCCTTAAGATCCACAACCAACTAACCCCTTGAGATCAATCAAGATTTTTTTCTTTTAAACCAATAAAATTTAAAATAAAATTGTTTCAAGCAATGCGTTCTCTCAGTTAATAAATTTATCATCAAATCCGTCCTGTTCAAATCACACTTAGAAGCCACGAAATTTAAAACAAATTTCCGATTGTGTTAAAAAAAAAAAATGTGAATGGCATAGATTGCAAACTTTTTCCATCTATAATTGCCAGTTAGAACTTTAAATATTAAGTGTAATTTTTCTCCATGATGACATACATCCCATATGGTAGCAAAACGGTTAACACTCAGGCTTTCAATTTTCAGGTTTCGTGTTAAAGTTCAGATTCAGATAAAGATGTCCGTAATGTTTCACTCTCCAGTTTAAGCCGTAGGTTCCGATCTAATGAACTTTATGCAAAGAGTGGCCGGAGAGCGAGAAATCAAGTTCGATCTGAAACTCGCAATGACAATTAAAAATACACATGGCTTTTAATTACGGAGAAGAAATCTCACAAAATTTAATGTTATATTTAAACTTTACTTTTAAATATAAAATACATTTTTTATTTTTTTGCTGCTTTTCTTGTGAGGATTGTATATTATGTAAAAATTATTTATTTACGCTAGAATATTCAAAAATTTAACATAGCTATAAAAAAGAAAAGAGAAGAAAAACGCATGATACAATTAAAAAAGCATAAATTAAAAATTTCGAATTAAAACGAAATTAAAATTTACACGAAATTAAAAATTTCGTGTGATTTCAATTTTCAGTGAATGACTAAATTTTTAGAAATATTTTGAATTTGACATTTTTTATATTTTATAAAGAATTATTAGGAAAAATGGCTTTGAACTTCAGACATACAAAAAACATTCTGATATTCACACATTCCAGTAACGATTTAGTCTCGAGTGGATGCCCAGCAACAAATTGAAGAATATTTTGATTAATTTGTATCATAAAAATACATAAATAACTCGCTTAATTTTGTAAGGTTGAGAATGTGGTAGGTCACCACAGTTTTTTTTTTTTTTTAATTAAGCAGGATCCAGCGACGCAAGAGATGGGAGAGTTAAAATGCTTAGACGCCAGTGGTCGGTGAGGTTTTAGGTTGGAATAGTTTTGCGTCAACATAGCGTTGCAACGGAGGAAGTAAGTTACGGAGTTTGAGTGAATACGAAGAGGCTTTAAAGTTTTGTTAAGTGAAGAGATTGGAGTTGGTTGAGATTAAGGATAAATATGAAGGTATCTTTGGTGTTTGTGAAGTATAGAAGAGAATAGTTCTTAGGCGAGTGTCTAGTGATTTAGATTCTTAGTTTGGCGAATATTGTGGTGTTAGTGAAAGAGTTGAATTAGAGTGGAGAAATTGGTGGAGCAAGGAATCCTACCACCTTTGTCTAGGTTGAGAAGTGCCGTGGCTCATCGAGAGCAGTCTTCGACCTACTACAGTATCTTCGCTGGGTGAGATTAATTCTGCATTTACCTAAGTTCTTTACTGAAGCTATTTTTCCTAAGTTACCTAAAATTTGATATTGAGTTTGGCCCAGTTATCCTCCTTGATCTTAAGCTCTAAATAAAACGTTATTTGTATTTTAATTGAGTCTCGTACTATTACTACTTAGTTAATTAAGTTTAAGATTGGGTCTGTGGCAACGCAAACCTCACACTTTTATATGGACTTTTATACAGATACTTTTATGCAGACATATTTGTACGCATTTTTGTAGGAATCGCAGAATTATTTTGAACGATATACATACACACTAAAGCCGAATTCGGGCTCTATTTTGGCAATCCGAACCCGCCCGTACCCGAAACATTTTTGAACTGAGCTCGCCCGAGCCCGAAAAAGTTTGTGTGATCACAGCCCGAGCCCGAGCCCGATATTGAAAGTGGTACACTAAGCAACGCATACACAATAGTAAAATTAAATGCCGTTTTCATTTTCAAATTAATTTTCTTATTACCAATCCTCAATTTAAATAACTATATATATTATTATAACAATTTATAATGTCTGTGTCTCTGTATACATGTATATATTTATATAATGTATATTTATAGTGCAGCCCATTGTTTATAACGCACCTATCGGGGGACAAAAAAATTATCCGAATGAGTGATATAATGAGGCCCAATATAACTAAGGAGGAAGAATTACTGTATAACACTATGACATAATATGCATCCCGTTCAAAAAAAAAGTTCTATTTAGAAAAAGGAAAGTCAAAGCTACTAAGGTTTGCAAGATTATTTTGTGATTTATAAACTATCATGACTATTATGACATTACTAAAGGTGCTCTCAAAATGAATATATATATATTTTTTTTTTTTTTTTTTTTTTTTTTTACATTTTCCAGTTAGTGAAAAATAAAATAAACGGAACTTTTAGCTTGAATCCGAGCCCGCCCGGAGCCCGAAGACTTGCGTAAGATTTGAGCCCGATCGGGCTCGGGCTGAGCCCGTCTTATCTCTAACACACACACACACACACACACGTATATATATATATATATATATATTGTAAACTTTTTAGTTTTCTTGCTTATTATAAGAATGGTTTTTTACAACATTTTACAAAACCTGAAAAAATTTGATAAAACACTAGAAGAACATTTTTCTGAAACTTACTTTTCGCTGAGACATGAGAATTTGAAGTAAATGCTTTTTCATTGTGCATAAGCAAAAATTAGATATTTTTATTAAATAGTTTCAAAGCTATATGTATAAGAAAACTTACATAAAAACTTTAATTGGATAGAATAAAAATTTTCAAAGGCACCGTCACAAAATAATGAACTGAATTTAACTTTTTTTCCTAAGAGTTGTGACTTCATAAGTTTTTTTTTTTTCATAAAAAATTATGTTTTAAATGTAAGTCAAATAATTGGATCTCCAAAATAAATACATAATATATGAAAAGCCTTTATGGGCTTTTAACTCTGAATTATTTACTAAAGTATTTGAGTTTATATGGAGTTTTTCATAAAAACAATTTTTCGCTAAGTGGCTGCTACAATTATATTTCCAAATTAAATACATAATATTCGGGAAAAACCCTTTTGGACTTGTAACTCCTGGAAAATATGTAAAATCTATCTCACTGTTTCGTCGATAATTTTCTTATTTCTTATTCTATTCAAATGCATTTTTCACATAAGTTTCCCTGTATATCTAGCTTTCAACGAATATAATAAAAATGCCCTAGCTTTTGTTCATGCGCAGTAAAAAATATTTACTGGAAATATTCATATTTCAACGAAAATTACATGTATCTGTATGTATTTTATGTTTCAGATTAATGTTTTTTCCACTCTTGTTATAAGCAAAACATATAATAAGTTTAGAAAAAAAATATATCTGTCGAAATATTCATTACGATTCCACAAAATAATCTGGTGTGTAACTCACACGACTTTAACTTACCCTGAAATTTAATACTATAAATAAAGATTGGTGATTAAGGGGTAAGATAACGAATATTGTTATGTAAATCTAATTATGTAAATTTAATACTGTTATGTTAAAACAATTCAAATTAGGCTTCGGAACAGCTTTATTTCACAAATAATTCTATGTGAGAAGGGCTACCGTCCGTCTCAACCGTTTCATTATTGTACGTACATTTATATGGAATTCAAATCCGTTATTAAATTCAAAAGTTCATTTAAAATTATTCAGACAACTATCACACGCAACATTCGTTGAAACTTGTCGATCTTTATCAAAAATTTCTAGTAACAAACGTATTAACTTCAAAATGTAACATTTTGATCGCCTGAATCTATTTGTTTTTAATTTATTCTAAGAAACACAGATAAAGATCAAACGTTAAAAACTTGACTTTGCCACTCAGGAAACCTCAAAACGTGTAAACATTAAAAAAAAAAAAGCAAGCGGTGAATATTTAGTTTAAACCTCCTGAAGTGGATTCCAATTACCTTCCGAAATTGTCTCTTGGTACAGTTCCAGGCAATTAATAAAATATTACCTTGCCATTACCAATAAACTGTAAATTTCACCTAAGTAGCAAATGCACAAAATCACCCATTTCGGTAGCAGAGATTACGGAGATTGTTATAAAATAATTATTCGCTTTTATAGCGGACCGTTGGTGTTCTTATCGTTAGTTAAGGTTAGTAGCTTATGAGAAATCGTTTATTTTAAAAATATATTGTACTGCTGCCATTCTACAGAAATTTCTTGGAAGAGTTATGAAAATTCAAGCATTTATTTTTTAACACAAACAAAATAACTACATTTTATTTTAGACGCTCAAATCAATGAGCCTGCACATTCAAGTCGGCACTCCTCTGTTGTAAAACTGCCTGATGTTGCAGTGCACGCACTTTACTCCTTCCCTCTAAACCTTCATGTGCGCAAACTCTCCTACCGTGCCATCTCTCCTAGCTTTACCTGATAACTAAAAATTACATAACTATGGACTTTAAACTTGTTTCTTAATTATGATTGCCATATACACTATTTATAAATAAGTATTTTGGACACTTTCGAATTTAGACGTTTTGTCAAATATCTAGAAAAGTTCTTGAAAATTCATCTTGAAAATTTGGGAGGGTAGAGAACATGCTTTACATCACATATTTCAGCAAAAGTTGTGTTCTGAAAAGGAAAATGGGACCAGTAAAAAGTTACACAAAATCAAAATATTTTTGATCACCTGTAAAAAGTAATGCTAGCATGCGATTAAGGGAATTTTTCTCAGAATCTGTATAAATTTTTATGAGGCTATCACATATATTCATGGAGATAAAGCATTTTTTTTTTTTTTTTTTAAATCGCAAAATAAATTCCCGTTTTTTAATTATAACACGTAGGGATATTAGACCTAGTGCAAAGAAAATTTAAAAAAAAAATTGGAATACTACATTAGACACAGCATACTGCAATTACAATGCAAATGTGTTAAATATCTTACGAAATATGAGCATTTTTACTGAATAATTAACTACGCATGCGCTAGATTTTAAAAAATTTCATTTGCATAATTTAATAAATAAAAGTATTGTGCAATTTATATGAAAACTCCCCAAAAAAGCATTGTGTAAATTCAAAACGTTATGAGAGACAGAATGAACAGAATTTCAGTTCTCTCAAAATAAAAGCTAAACTATAAGGAGTTTTACTCACATTTTTATTTTGATTCAATCAATGCCCAATAGTAACACGGTGTTCGCTGATTGAAAATAAATATTGATAAAATCTATCATTTTCCTTTTTTTTTTATTTTAAGAACACCAATTCTGTTCTATCTCTCATAACGTTTTGAAATTACACGATATTTGTTTGGGGTTTTCATATACGTTGCTCAATACCTTTGTCTATTAAATTATGCAAATGATTTTTTTTAAGCTAGCGCATGCGTAGTTAAAACTTATTTAGTAAAAACACTTATATTCCACAAGAAATTTAAAATTTTTGCATTCTGATTGCAGTATGTTATGTCTAATGTAGTATGCTAAATTTCCTAAAAATGGATTAGCACTGGGTCTGATACCCTACGTATCATAATTAAAAAAGTGGAAATTGTTTTTACAATAAAAAATAATACGTTATATCTCCATGAATAGCAGCCTCACACAAATTTATATAGATAATGAGACTAATACTCATAATCACATGCTACACCCAAAACACATTTAAAGCATTACTTTTTACAGGGTGATCCAAAACATTTTGATTTTTGTTTAATTTTTTACTGGTCCTGTTTTCCTTTTCAGGACAAAACTTTTCCGGAAATATACGAAGTACAACATATTCTTTACACTACGAAAGTGTCAAGAAGATTGCTAAAGGATTTTTCTAGTTATTTGACAAAACGTCTAAATTCGAAAGTGTCTAAATACTTACAGTCGGCTGAAAAATTATTCGAGCACTAGCCAATAATTCCTATATTTAAAAAGTACACTTAAGACTGTTTTCTAAGTAAATCCTTGTCGAATCATGTTCCTAGACTGATTAAGAACAGGATTCGAGAAGGATTTATATATAACAAAACCATATGAAGTGTACTTTTTTTACACAGGAATTTTTGCTAGTGCTCGAATAATTTTGCAGCCGACTGTAATTAGTCGGGTTTGCTACTTTCAGGCTGCTATTAATTATACATAAAATTCTTGACAAAAGAAAAAGAAGATGATCTGTGCTTTTATCAATATTTAATTTACAATCAGCAAACATTGTGTTACCATTTCGCACTGATTAAATGAAAATAAAAATGTAAGTCAAACTCCTTAACGTTTAGCTTTTATTTTGAGAAAACTGAAATTCTGTTCTTTCCATCTCTCATAACTTTTTGAATTTATACGATATTTGTTTGGCGTTTTCATATAAGTTGCGCAATACTTTTGGCTATTAAATTTTGCAAATGAAATTTTTTAAAAGCTATCGCATGCGTAGTTAAAAATTATTTAGTAAAAATGCTCATATTTCGTAAGATTTTTAACATTTTTGGAGTTTGATCGCAGTATTCTGTGTCTAATGTAGTATGCTAAATTTTCTAAAAATATCTTTACACGGGGTTTAATACCCTACATGTTATAATTAAAAAAGTAGATTTTTTTTTTTTTTGCAACTTTTAAAAAATCTGTTATATCTTCATGAATATATGTGGTAGCCTCATACAAATTTATACAATTAAAGCATTTTGATTTTCGTTTATTTTTTTATTGGTTCCCTTTTCGTCTTCAGGACACAGCTTTTGCTGAAATATATGAGGTATAATATGTTCTTTACACTACCAGAGTTTCAAGATTAATCCTAAAGAACTTTTCTAGATATTTGACAAAACCTCTAAATTCGAAAGTGTCCAAAGGCTTATTGGTAGATAGTGTAGATATCCTTCATCATTCGTTTACAGGGATACCCAAAACGTTTGATATATTCGGGCTATACTTGGAAATTGCTGGAAATGTAATTCATTTTGTGTTAGATATTTTTTAAGTATGATTAAATGTAAGTACATAATATTGTTTATGGTGCATACTGTTTATAGACAATATAAAAGGCTACCTAAACTTGTGCTTAAGGTTGTTTTCTATTGAATGTATTTGATGAAAGTGCTTTGCTATATTTTATTACGTAGACAAACGCGACTCAAGAAGGTAAATTAATTTTCTAAACCCAAATTGTAAACAAAGTATTTTTTGGAGTTCAATTTTCAATTTTATATTTTCATATAACGTCACGTTTTGAGGTATCTTAATAACGAATGTCAGAGTTTTAGCGGTTGATTTGTATGTATATGTGTTATCATCATAACTTAAAAACATATAACTGCAAGAAATTCAAATTTGATATTTTGTAGTTCGTATTAGGTTCCCACTAAAAAATTTGGTAAGTTTGAAATCAAATTAATAACAGTCTTGATTATTTAAAATAATTGTAGGCACTCTAAATAAGGTTTGAGGGGGTGGTTCCCCCACCCACACACACACAGAATTATATGTCAAATAAAACTATTCCTAAACCTATTTTAGATTATTTTTAAAGTACATTGAACGTTATTATCTTACGTTATTGATCTTAAGTCTTAATAATCAGTGCATACTCTTAAAATGCAGGGTAAGAAAAAATCGTGTTAGTGAAACCAGATTATTTCAATTGTTTAAGAGTATTTTTTAAAAATTAGAAACGGACTTTTTTTTTCTTTTCAGTTTAAAAATTTCCACATTTGATGCAATATTCTTAACTCTCAGATATAAGTAATAAACATTATACAGGGTGCTAGAAGAAGATAAAAACGCGATTTTATTCTTTACCAATTAGAAATAATTGGGAGATGTAAGTTGCAAATTTTTCAAAATAAGGTAGGCAATAAGATCATGTTCATAAAAATGTCATCCTGTTAATTTTCAAAAAGTTACATTTTTTAAATTTTAGACGTCCCCTCTAGAAAAATTTGGTCATTTAAAATTACAAAAAACCGCTTAACTATACTATTAGAATTAAGTAAGTTATAGTTAATTGAAATTTGAATGCTGGACAGAGGTACCGTATACCAATATCGAAATGTAAATCTGTAACATTACAAAAAGACGATACACATGATAACGCTTGCATTAAAATCATTTTTGCGACTGGATGCATTTGCGATCCAGTCCCCTATTTTAAATCGTGCTTTATATCGAGACTGACATTTTTTAATAGAAAAATATATAAGATAATAACCATATGCAAGCGTGTAATTTATTTTTATTTTTACATTTTTATTTATTTACTTATTTATTCATTTTCAAAACGAAGCATTAACAAATGAATCCTCAGACAATTTTTTACTTTCACTTATACATATATGATGAAGTATTGTTTTAGGGCAAGTTTTTGAATCCAATTTTTGCTATATTTATATGTTTTGAAGTTCCCTGTATTCGAAGAATAGGTCTTTGTGGTTCGTATCTATGTCTGCCTGTGTGTATGGGTCTGTTATTACCATATTCTAAAAAGTAATTAATAACGGAAATTCTAACCTTTGTATTCTAAATCTGTATCACATCGTGATTTAATATTAAATCGCTGTTGGGACAGAAAAAATTATTTGTGTACAGGGACATTCAAGAGAATTTAAGTACGTTACGTACATGGCGGAAATTTCTGGTTGATACAATTTAGCATCTTCAAACTGTACTAAACAAAATAAAATGAATTTATATTTTTTATATGAGTAAACTCATATTTTGTATATTATACAGTAGGAAAATCATTCATTACTCGTTTACACAGTAGCACAAAAGAATTGGGATATATAAGATCTATGCTTGGAAATTGATGGAAGTGAATTTCAAGTTGTGTTCTATATTTATCATATTGTAGCAAATTTAAATAAAATGTGTGTTCTTGTTGTGTATACAGTTTATAGACAATATACAGGGCTATTCATTTTTTTTTTATTAAACATGATGGATGAAAGTGCTATATTACTGTTTACCAAGTCCAGGATAACTAATATAGAATTATAACTTTTTTATACCCACAGAGTAAACAAAGTATAGTTTGATGTCCAATTTTAAAAGCTGAATTATAAATTTAATTATGCGTTTTGAGGTTCCCTGAATACAAATGTCAACTTTTTATTGGGAATTTTAAAATCATATTAAACTGCCATTTTAAAAGTTTGATGGAAATTTCTAAGTTTCAATATGTGATGTGTGTGAAATTTGTCTTAACAATTTGGAATTAACTAATTTTAAACTGAATGAGGCTGAATTTAATAACAGCCTTAAATTATTTATAAATGTAGGTAATATATTTAAACGAAGGGTTGAGGAGAGCGGCACCCCTCAACACACAGAAATACATTAAAAAAAAAGAAAAAAAAATCTATTTTTAATTTGTTTTTTAAGTACTTTCATATACAGTACTCGTTATCTTACCCCTCATTCTGCAATCTGTCTTTATAGTATTTAAATATAAAATAAGAGAAAGTCGTGTGTGTCTCGCACAAGAATAATTCTTTCATTAACTGTAATTTAGCTGTTTAATTTATTTTTAAAACAATTTTTAAAGCTGTATAATGATCAAATTTTCATAAAAATGTTGATTTAAAAAGTTCCAATATATGCATATTTTTTAAATATGCTAAACTCAAAAGGCATTTAAGTTCTAATGTTTAAATTTGTGTTGTATCATATTATAAAAGCAATTGGAAGTCCTCTTTAAAATTTATTTTATAAAGTATTCCGCAATTTGCATTATTAGATCACAGTTAAAACTTTATTTGACTCATTTGAGATTTTTTTGCTACCTTATGTTAAATATAAAAAAAAACTTTATTATCAGTTAGGATATGGTCCTTGTTTTTACCACAGAAACAAACTTTTCAGGGATACGGAAAAGTGGCATAAGTAAGCGTTTCTCTGTAACATAATTCAGTTAGTTTTATTGATACAGATATTCGTTTCTTTCTAATTGTCTTGTTGGATGGAAAATAAGAACTTTCTAATTGACTAAATTTGTCTATGTGTAGTGTAAAAAATTTGAAAAATGTAACTTTTTAAAATTTAACGGGAAGAAATATTTCTGAATGCGATCTTCTTATTTCCTACATTATATTGCACAATTCTGCCATTTACATTGCGTACCTTTCTCTAATAGATAAAGAAAAAAATGCCTTTCAATCTTTTGTAACACCGTGTTACAGCGGTTAGAATATACATTTGACAAGCGCTTATAACCGTAATGTTTAAAATACTGTTAAAAAAATTAAGCCTTCCAGATAACGCCGCGATCGAAATTCTTGCATATATCAAGAACATTGCATTAGATTCCACTTGGTCTTCACAGTTTCGTCTACTCAATCATTTTGCTGGACGGTTGCCACACTATGTATTCTATGCGCTGTAACCCTGTATATATTTGCTATTTTACCAGGATCTAGTAAGGTTTACTTTAGTGTATCATTAGTAGACTGACGTCTAAAAAGAGATTAAAACTTCTTAAAAAATTTAAAAAAATATTTTTTTTTGTATGCATTTACACACACACACACATATATATATATATATATGATAGATATCGTAATAAAATTTAACCTTAAAATTTAGCAATTAATAGATATAAAACAATACCAACACAACAAAAATAGAACTGATAGTAACATGTAGGTATATATATATATATGTGTGTGTGTGTGTGTGTGTGTGTGTGTGTGTGTGCGTGTTTGAAATCGATGGTAGATTCTAAAAGTGATATACAAATAAAATAATGACGTACGTGAAGAAGCCTATCAAAAACAGCAATAGCACTTTATAATTTTTTTTGAATAAAAACAGCTACAAACAAAGTCAAGAGCATTATAGTAAGATTAGAGTGAGACATATACATAATATTCAAACATTTTTGACATTTCTTACATCAGTTCGAATTAATGCGCCTTTTAATCGAATGGCACTACCAATTACTGTCAGTATATAAATGGATCAACTGTGAAGAATTAAAGTAGATAATCGTCTTCATTTTTTCCAGTAAAGATTGTGTTACAACAATAATAAGAGGATCGACAATAAATTGAGGGAAACAAATATTGTTTGCGATCATCCTGTACACTGAGAAAAAATTCTGTGACTGGCATTTGGAAATTAAATTGTAGCTCTAGAAAAATGTCATTCTTATAAATTCTAGTTTCCGTTGCTAGCGTGTTCTGGAAACTTCTATTAGAATTCTAGAGCGTTTTACTATATTATCGTGGTCAAATTTATTTAAAAATCTCTGCAAATAAATACAAACACAAGAGGTGAGTTTTAGTACCTATAATATAGGTTTATGACCCAATTCTAGACTATCAAGCGAGAATTTCTCATAATACTGAGGATTTATAATATTCATAATATTGCTTTATCAATTAGAAAAGTGTAGATTGGAAATTCTCGATCATGTCGTCTATACAGGTTATTTGTTTACCTTATACGCATAACTCGGAAATCTATATTTCTAGTTTAGAGATTCTGAGAATGACTACTTATTCGTTCTAGATGGAGGCGATATATTTTTATTTCGGTGTATCATAAAGATAGTTAAATTGTTTATAACTATAGCAAATATTAATATAGACACTATAAAATTTTGCAATGTATTTGTACAGCAGTAGCATGTTAAATAAAAATGTTCAAAGCATTAAAAAAAAATTCAGCATGATTTTTATTTATAATATGCAAAGGTTCTACGAAATTTAATACCACTTTTAGATAGAATGTTAGAAATTATACACTTTAGTCGGAATAATAATATCTTTAAAATATTAAAATTGGTTTAACTGCGCATGTGATATCGACAAATCTTATTTTAATTTTATAATTTGATAGCCAAATATACATACCAATAATTCATTCTAAATGCCCTGTCAAATAGCGGGAAAATTCAGAATTAAAAACGCAAAATGCTAAGGTGTTTTTCGGTTATTGAATGACATTGACTTTTTCGGACATTCGCAAATGGTAGTTTTTTACTTGCTCTTACTAATATATATGGTAGAGAAAGTACCGTATTTTGGGTCAAATTTTTGAAGTTGATTTTTTATTATATTTACACGTTTTGAGGTCCCCTGAATGCGAAAACCATGTTTTTAGCGGTTGGTCTCTGTATGCATGACTGTGTGTCTTTGCGTCTGTTATCAGCATTTCTCAAGAACAAATTATAACAGGAAGTCCAAACTCGTTATTCTAAATCTATATCATATACACTCTCTACCAATAAGTATTTGTACACTTTCGAAATTAAGCGTTTTGTCAAATATCCAGAGAAAGTTCTTTAGGAATCATCTTGAAAACTTGGTAGTGTAAAGAACATGTTATACCTCATATATCTCAGCAAAAGTTGTGTACAGAAGAGGAAAAACGGACCAGTAAAAAATTAAACAAAAAATAATTTTTTTTGGATCACCTTGTAAAAAGTAATGCTTTAAATGCGTTTTAACTGTAGCATGTGATTATGAATATATTTTTCATTATCTGTATAAACTTTTATGAAGCTACCACATATATTCATGGAGATATAATTGTTTTAAAAAAAATACAAAAGAAATGTCCACTTTTTTAATTATAATACCTAAGGTATTAGAGCTAATGCAAAGACATTTTTAAAAAATTTGGCATACTACATTAGATACAGCATACTGCAATCAGAATGATAAAATGTTAAATATATTGTGAAATTTAAACATTTTTAGTAAATAGTTTTTAACTACGCATGCGCTAGCTTTAAAGAAAATTCATTTGCATAACTTACTAGCCAAACGTATTGAGCAACCTTTATAAAATCTCCAAATAAATATCAGGTAAATTCAAAAAGTTATGGAAGATAGAATGAACAGATCTTCAGTTCTCTCAAAATAAAAGCTAAACTATAAGGGATTTTACTCACATTTTGATTTTTATTCAATCAATGCCCAATGGTAATACAGTGTTCGCTGATTGTAAATAAATATTAATAAATCTCCCTATGATCTTCCTTTTTTTTATTATTTATTTATTTATTTATTTATTTATTTATTTTTTGAGATTTACACGATATTTTTGGGTTTTTTTTATATAAGTTGCTCAATACATTTGCCTATTAAATTATGCAAATGAATTTTATTAAAGCTAGCGCTTGCGTAGTTAAAAATTATTTAAGAAAAATGCTCATATTTCATAAGATATTTAACAGTTTTGCATTCTGATTGCAGTATGCTGTATCTAATGTAGTATGCCAAATTTCCTTAAAATGGCTTTGCACTGGGACTATATGTGATATAATTTAAAAAGTGGATTTTTTTTTTTTTTTTTTTTTTTTTACAATTTTTTTTAACCGTTATATCTCCATGCATATATATGTGGTAGCTTCATAAAACGTTATACAGATAATGAGATAAGTCCTCATAATCACATGCTACAGCCAAAACACATTAAAAGCATTACATTTTGCAGGGTGATACAGAACATTTTGATTTTGATTTAAATTTTTATTGGTCCCATTTTCCTCTTCAGAACTTTTGCTGAAATATATGAGGTATAGTATAGTTGTACTAACTTTTTGTTCAGATCAAGCAAATGGTTCGTGTGCAGGGACATCCAAGAGAATGTAAATATGTATTGGGGGAATTTCTGATAAGTACAGAGTAACATCTATGGGATACCCTAAACAAAATGGAATGATTTTTTTTTTCATAAAAGCATGTTTTGTGTAGGTTTTGGTATGGGAATTATTCATAATACAAATATAGGGCTAACCAAAGAGTTTAAATATATTGGGGCTATACTTGGAAATTGCTGGGAGTGTATTTCATTTTGTATAAGGTTTTTTTCATATAAAATTAAATTACAGTACACAATGTGATGTGCATATAATTTATTGATAATATAGAAGACTATCTAAAATTAAGCTAAACATTCTTTTCTATTGAATGCAATTAATTATGTGCTTTGCTACATTTTATTATGTCGACGATCAGTGCTTAGGAAAGAAAATTAATTTCTTATACCCAAACTACAAATAAAATATTTTTTGAAATTTTACTTTCAACTTTTTTTTGTATAATATCCCGTTTTCAGGTTCCCGGAATACGAAAGTTCAGTTTTTAGCGGTTGATCTGTATGTACTGGTCACCAGCATAAGTTTAAACAAAAAATAACTGCAAGAAATTCAACTTTGGTATCTTGAAATTCGTATTAGGTTCGCACTTGAAAAATTTGATGAAGGATGGCAAGTTTGAAGGCAAATTAAAACAGCCTTGAAATAAAAGTAAATAAATAGAAAAATGTTGGCACTATACCTGAACGGGTGTATGGATTTGTATGTCAAACAAAACTTCTCCTAAACCTATTATAGATTATTTTTAAAGTTGATTAAACTTTTTTATGTTACCTAATTGATCTTACGACTTAATCTGAAATCTATAGTATGAAAATACAGGGTGAGTGACACATCAGAATATTTTTATAAGTTAATGTATAATTACACTTACTGTAACCCAATCTTCATTTAAAAACATAAAAATGATCCTGTTCTTCGTAAATTTAATATTTTAATGTTGAAGAACATTTCATCTAGTGGGGTATGTCTAGAGTGAAAAAAGAAACGATCGATTTTAAATTGAGCAAGGGTGAACATAAAAATCCGATGTAGAGTTCGGGTTTAGAGAATGCCATGTAAAATTTCTTATGTGACACTGCATTGTGTCGACAATTACTTTCGTCTTGGTAGTTTATTATTTTTATTATTATTATTATTATTATTTTACGTGTTTCGTCTTTATTACTTTTTACCAGTGGCGAAAATATGGTACCAAAAAGCTTTCCTGAAATTTTGGATAGTTTCATGCTGCTAAGATTTTGCTTTTTCTGAATAGTATCGTAGCCTTGTGCACAAAATTAATGCTGTTTAGAGTTGATTTCCTTAAATGAGCATTAAAGTATTGAACTTTCCTGATTAAGACTGAGATCTCATTTCCATAGAACACGTATAGGATTTATTGTAATATCGAAAGCACGTTAGTCAATCATACTGCAGACAGTCGGCAGTGTTTACTTATATACTTAATCAAGAATAGGATGCAATACCATCTGATGCATTTAAAGTATTATAAATAGTCTCACTTTAAGAGTAGTAGATATAATTTCAGCAAAAGTACATCTACTTCATGTTGATTACTACAACAAAAGCGTAATATAAAATATTCTTGGATTCGTGTGAAAACAACGCATGTTTCTTTCTTTAAAATGTTTAATTTCTGTTTCATTTATAAAAAAAAATAATAATAATAAATAATTCCGTTTTCTTTGTATGTAATACAGTGCATATATATATATGTATATATATATTACCAATTTATAAGTGTTTACTATGAAAATGTTTTTTTCACAAAAAATTAATTAATCAGTCTTTCTTTTAACAGGAAATTCAAAAATTGCGACATCAAATTTCTGCGTTATACAAAGTATATAAAGATGTTAATAAGTCTTTATTTGAATATCCTGAGTGTTTATTGGTTTTTAATATTCGTATTCCATAACTTGCGGACATAAAATCTGATATATACTATAATACTTTCGCATTTATATATATGTAGTATTCTATAAAATATTTTAATTTGTACGTTTAAAAAAACTTATCCCTCAGTTTTAAACATTCAAAAGATTTTAAATCTTTGAAATTAATTAATCTTGATATTGGCCTGTTCATAAATGTATAATCAGAGAAGACGATATTAGACCACTGACACGCTACCGATTTTGCTCCAAATCAAGCTTTAAAATACATACACACAACACACACCACAAAAAAAAAGCTGATACTAAAATTTAAAATTTCAAAATTTCCGGGATTGAAACGTTTCATTCGTCCAAATCACTTACTAGTAGAATAATTTTAATGTTGAGACTGTACGTATAATTAACTGATTAGTAACATTTTTGTGTAGTTTATCTTAATCGTTTTGCAAGAAATATCTTATTATCTCTTGCTGCTTTTAAAAAGCATGAATTTCATACTCGATAGACAATGCAAGCGATCATATTTCATGAATTTGTTTTATTCTAGCTGCTAGTAATATAATTTATCAAAAACTCCGAAACTGGCATTGCATTGGTTAAAAACTGTACATATTATAAATAAAAAAAATGAGAAAATTTGCAACTTTACTACAATAAACTGTGGTGTTATGTTTAAACTGAGTTTTAAACATATAATTTATGATGTAAACTATCACAATATGTCCATATATACACCTTTGAATCATTGGTCCTCCAAACAATGGGCCTGATGAACAATTTATACTTTTTTGTAATGGTTAGGAACGTAGAAACATGCTCTTTTACATCGAATCTAAAAGGTTCGCCGATTTTATATTTTGAAATGTAATATCACAGTGCTTCTTGCACATCACACAACTTTTATGATATTCTTAAGAACCTAAAAGCGAATTTATTCATAGACCAAATAATTTAATAGAAGGTTGAAGTTATCAATACAATCGGCAGCAAAAGTATTCGAGCACTAGCAATAAATCCTATGTAAAAAAAAGTACAATTACTGTCTTGTTAAATAAATCCTCTTCGAACCATGTCCTTAATCAGTCTAAGAACATGATTCGATAAGGATTTATTTAACAAAACAGCATTAAGTGTACTTTTTTTTACATAGGAATTATTGCTAGCGCTCGAACAATTTTTCTGCCGACTGCAGAATTGACTATCTTTAAATACCTCTAAGGTATACACTGAAGAGCCAAATTAAAATGATCATCCTCCATTTTTTTTTTAATGAGCTCACTAACGGCCGTATCATTAACGTCAATTCTCGGTTGAAAGAAAAAAAATTGAAAAGCATCTAAAGACAGAGTGTACAGTCGGCTGCAAAATTATTCGAGCACTAGCCAATAATTCCTATATTTAAAAAGTATACTTAAGACTGTTTTGCTAAGTAAATCCTTGTCGAATCATGTTCTTAGACTGATTAAGAACATGACTCGACAAGGATTTATTTAACAAAGCTGTATTAAGTGTACTTTTTTTTGGCAAGGATTATTGCTAGTGCTCGAATAATTTTGCAGACGACTGTAGCTTTCCAACAAAATACGACACGCTTCTTCTGCCATCTAGCATCGAAGATTTTATATAATCTTTGATTGGTTATATTCAGCTAAAATTTTTGAAACCGCTAGATAGCAGAAGCAACGCATTAAATCTTGCTAAACGGTTACACGCTGACTTTATACACTTTTCAAGTTTTTCGGTTTTACCGGGAGTTGAATACAGCCGTTAGATGATAGGAGGGTAAGAAATAAGTTGGAATGGTAATTAATGTTGGTAATAGTGATACATCATTCTGTCAATTACATATGCGTGTAATAAAAATTTCTGCTGATCTTAGCAACTTTAAAATAGTATTAGACGTGATGGCCCTAATGTTCGGAATGCGTAACTCCGAAATTCTCGGTCTATACGATGTTACGAATGTTAAGTCAAATTAGCATACTGTAGGCATTAAGAATACCATTCACAGCGCAAAATAGCCAGAGGAAATTAGTGCTCCTAAATATTTAAATGAAGCGTATTTTAGGGATAGATTAACAACCAAATGAATTGCTGGGATTTAAAAATATTATCCAATAGGAAAATAAGAAACAAAATCTTTAATAACTGTAAATAAAAATTACGAAAATATGGATTTTACGTAAGATTTTCAGCATTCAGAATGGAGTTGTGAAGTCAACTGATAACTTCATACATACCGAAAGCTACAAAGTAATGGAGTTCATGTTTAAATTTAAGTCTGCAAATTACTTTAGCTGAATCACAGTAAAATAATGATTACTTTCCCAGCAATTCTTGGAAATGACTTATTTGTTGATAACTTGTTTCCAAACGTAATGCATATGCTCTTTTAAACGGAATGTTTAGTTTCGATGATGTTAATAAATTACATTTGCAGAAAATACTGTAGGTAATTAACGAAGGATTGTATATGGATTCACAACCATTGGGAATCATTAGGATGTTAATCCGTTCCTAGAATCAATGTTATTAGAATCATCCTAGTGTCTTCTTTATTCCTAGAATCATTATTACGTATTTAAGAGCACCAATCCCCCCGACTATTTTGTACCAAAGAAGGTATGCTTATTTCTGCAGAAAATATGCTAATTTTACTTATTATTTTTTTATGTTTTAAATCTTAAAGTCGCTAAATCTTTCTTGATTCAGTCAGTCTGCTTTAAAGTTCAGACTAAAAGGCCGAATTTTAAGGACATAGAATTCCCCAATAGAAATCATATACTGACAGAATACATTAATTTTGAAAATAGCGTCTGATCATATCGGTTTTTGTGCGAAGCTTTTGTAGGCGTAGGACCGTGCCCAGGCCTCAAAATTTCGGCCTATGCAGACCACTACTACAAAGAACTTTCTTTTAAAGCCTACTTAAAATATTTAGAAATAGCTCAAAGCTGTTAAACTTAGTACCAGTGCGTGCACATAAAATAACGGGAGGTGTTCTGGATCTTATAACTTTTACTTTAATACGCCAAATGTAATAATTTGTGAACATTCACAGTTTAGTATGTGGTTTCGATTTCCAAAGAAAAAATGTCGGTACCAAAAATCACTGTTAGGAAAATCTTTGGCGCTTATTAAAGCGCATTGTGTTTAATTAATGAATACGCAAATGCCAACTGAAACAGCGAATAACAGCTTTCTTATTAAAAATAAACAAGTTTAATGTTTTTTACGGTTCTGTTGAAGTTAAAGCTAATTGATTGCACTAGGCCCGGGTTGCGTGCCCTTCATAAGGGCCTTTCTAATGCGTCTTAGCTCTATTATTACTTACAAATGTGTTTTAGTATGACCATCATTCTGATGCTTTAATAACTGCATGAGATACGCAACGTTTACGATGGAAGCTGGTGACAGACATTTATTCGTCGAGTACATAATGTTAAACTTCTAGTTACTATAGATCACAGTAACTCCTGTTACCGTAGATTCAAATCATTCAGTCATTTTCCATAATTTAAGTATGCATATTGGTCTTCTCCATAAATTTTTCAATCACTGTAGTTTACGAAGGATAGTGCTGACATTTTCGTCCCGCAGATAAACAGCTTGACTAAAGAAACACAGTCACGTAAAATCAATAGTATAGAAGATTCGTCTATGAATGTTGAGACATCCTCAACATTTTTTTTAATCTTCTTTATCGCAATACATCGAATACGTTTATATAAATTACTTTCTTGACCGCAATATGAAACTTTCCCCTATAGGAGACATTTAGCACTCGAAACTGTATAATCTACCTTGCATGTACACAAATGTTTATTACACGTGTTCCAAAAAAAGTTCGGGAAAAAATAAAAAAAATTTCAATAAATATGATTTTCTTCCACAGTTGATTGTGTGATTTTAATAAAAATTGTATTTCTTTCTCCCATTGTTTGATGGTGTTTTCCATTTCTTGCGGCTTATTTCTGTTGAGCTATCTACATGATAGACCAGAGATGTTTCTGCCTAAAGGTTGTCTGAGTGAGTAATGCTGACCGGTTGTCGGCCT
Source organism: Salticus scenicus (assembly GCA_963930645.1). Lineage (NCBI taxonomy): Eukaryota > Metazoa > Arthropoda > Arachnida > Araneae > Salticidae > Salticus > Salticus scenicus. The sequence goes on along the minus strand of OZ005657.1, from coordinate 200,103,045 downwards.
GGATAGCTTAATTGGTAGAGCCTTGACCTTGTAAGTCAAAGATCCGGGGTTCGACTCCCGGTCCAGGAATTATTTTCACTCAGTCGGAAAAAAAAAGTTCAATCAAATAAATGTGTCGGGTTCGAACTTGTCCGTATTTTCAACACTTTTATGTTTTCAGACAAATATACCTTGTTCAATACTCTCAGCATCTTAATATCCCCTGTCAATTTAAATGTTTATAGCAGACAAACAATTCTGATATTTTCTATACCTAACACTCTCATCTTTCGGAATGGCGAAATAGTCTTCCTTTTTCATTAAGGCACTATACTGGTCGTAGTTTTCCTATTGTCTTAAACCACTATGCTGGATACCTTCTTCACTGAGAAAAAAATCTGTGACTGACATGTAGAAACTAAATTGTGTCTATAGTAAATGTAGTTCCATGTCATCCTTATAAATTTTAGTTCCCTTTCTAGCGAGTTCTAAAAACCCCTATTAGAATTCTAGATCTTTTTCCTATATTATCGTCATCAAACTTATTTAAAAATCTCTAAAAATAAATATGAACTCAAGAAGCGAGTTTTAGTAACTATAATCTTGATTTATAACCCAATTCTAGGAAATCAAGCGAGAATTTTTCACAATACAAAGGATTCGTAATCTCTATAATATTCATAATATTCTTTCACCATCTAGAAATACATAGACTAGAAATTCTCGATAATTTCTTCTAGCCAGGTTGTTTGTTTACCTTATATGCATAGCTGGTAAATTTATATTTCAAGTTTAAGGTTTCAGAAAATGACTACTTATACGTTCTGGGTGGAGGTGTTATAATATTTTTTCTTAGTGTTCACACTTACCTAATATTAGGTACATAAACTCTAAAAATATGCAACCCCCCCCTCCTTGAATATTGCCTTCGAGGCTAAAAACATTTCTGTAAAGTTGAAAAGAAGAATAAGCTATGTACGTCTTGAATGTACATTTCTGGTATGGTCAATAAAACTGTAAATGACATTGCATTATTCTAGTGCAGAAATACAGGCTAAGGAGTAAAGTTAGACGTCTGCCTGTCGGTGTCTATTCTTTAGATTCGGAATTTGTTTCTTTCTTCTTCTTTTTTTTTCCTTAGTATAATGTACTAAAAATCCTTTATTAAATTAAAATTGATTATACTTTACGTATTTCGCATGACACAGGATCATGTTGCTGTATGTGTGTGATAATTAAGTTTTTCTATATTTATGCTAACCATATTCGATGTTGAGTAAGGGAAAGTACTTTCTTCTTCAATATTAGAGTAAATCAGAAATAAATAAATAGTACAAAATATTATTATTATTTTTTTTAACATATTATTCCAAGCTGTACAGTTATTTTTATCAGAATAAGAAAATTTTTAACATACTAACCCACTCTCAGGCGTGTAATCTACTGCAAGCGTACTTACTGTATGAAAGAAATAAAACAGACACAACAAATTTAATTTTCAATATTTATTTAGCCATTTTTAGTATGCATCAACGCTGTACAAACAATCTGAAGTAACTTCAGTCATATTCTGCAAGATCAAAAACCTTTCTTAATACATAAATGAAAAATAAATGATGTCAACTAAACATAAATTCTTCGTAAACAAAATTAATTTGGAACAATTTAAAAAAAATGCATAATAATTCTAGCTGCCGGCATCGCTAGCAGTAGTCAATCGCGTTTTTAGTGGCGCTCATTTGAACGCATTTAAGAGAAATATTTTATGTACAACAATAAAACTGTTATATCTTCCCTTTTCACAAAATGTTACAGCTTAGATTAATTTTATTCTATATCAGACTTTTTTGTTATCTTTACATATGAAACATATTAATAGTAAAATTTTATCTAATTAACATTTATTTAAATGACATACCAGGTGTTTCAAATATTACGAAAGTAATTAAAATTGAATATCTTTATGAAATTTGATTGAGTGAGATACTTAAGTTAAAGAGTCATGAAAAGTAATGATTGATTTGTTTCAACGAAACACTAAACTTGTGATGTTTTCAATTAAAACTAAGAGTTTTAACAGTTGCTTTGAACCATTATACAGGCAACATTAAAATTAGTTTTATTTATGAAATTTTGTCACTAGAGTTCACAAATTGAATGAAAATGAACTCTACTGTCAAACGTCTACTGTACGACTGAATTAGAATTTCTACATCTATAGTTTCTTCCCCTATGTAAATGAAAATGTAGCGCTAAATATCCATTATCTATATCTTTTTCTTATGAAACCAAAATGTTCTTTTCAATTTCAGCATGCCTACTATAAGTTTTATTTTATAACAAACAACCAATATTACTTAAAATATCCATTCTTAATATGTATCGTACTGTTTGAACATCTGGTATTATTCTCTATGTATATACATATTTAAAAATAGCTGTTATAACAATTACTGAAATGAATATATACTTCATAATCTAAAATCTTATATCATATAAAGTGATATTGCAACATTCCGGAAATGATAATTTTCTTTATAATTTATAATATAAATAATTTCTAACAGATTGACTTATAATTTTCCTTACAGTAACATAATTACATATAACATTAAAAGTATGCCAATATAAAATTCTTTAAAATGAAATTAGAAACAATGAAAATTCATATAGATCTGAGCTCGTTTCTTCTACGTTGAGTTTTAACAAAGTAATATAACAATGAACCAGAATATATATCACCTAAGAAATTAATATAGTCTTGAGTAACTCACATATGATTTGCACACATATATATAGATATATGTTTGTATATCTATATGTATATGTATATGTATGTATGTATATATATAGTGTGTATGTTTTCTGCATGCTACACACAAGTTGTAAGAAATTTTTTTCTAGATTATGAAAACACCACGTTAATCATAAAGCAAACAATTTTTGATTGTGACTACAAACACGTTAAAACTTTTTATTATATTTTCACTCATACAAGAGAAAATGCATTTAACCACCAAGTATGGAATGCATTTCTATAGTAAATGTTTGAGCATTAAGTTGATATATAGGCATGTTGATGTAAGGTCTATCTCCAAATAAATATGAGACAACATACTTACACAGAAATAAACTGTTCGACATGAATGTATTTGTTACACATTTTGTACTTATATTTTAAAAACTCTTATAATAAGAAGAGAATAAAAGAGGCATACTATTATTGCTCTGGAAAAAGAAGCATTATTTAAATAGCGTCTTAAATCGGTATGAAATTGAATTTTTTCCTCGAAATACAGTGAACATCGTCCAAAAAACCGTATATTATCTAAAGTAGTGTACAAAATGAGAATATTTTTAATTTCAAAATTATTAGACACTTAAGGCATTAACAGTTGTATCAATATCTATTAATATTTTATTGCTACAACTGATTCTTTTACTATTTCTTTTATTTTTTATTCTTGATATATATTTATATTTTAATATTAAAATTTGCATCGCAATTTCGTTTTTTAGAGAAGAAATTTTAAAATAATTTTACAACTCATAAAGTGTTCAAAAATCTATATTTTGGGGAAAAAAAAAAAAAAAAAAAAAAACTTTGTTTTTACAACTTATATTCACAGTAATTTTATCTTCGAATGTAATTCTTTTCGACAAAAGGTGAGTGAATTTACACGAATTTTAGTAAGTTGCTTTTTCTTTCGCTAAAGTATGGCTATGATTGATAATGCACTTAGTTTCTCTTTATTGATAAAACGTTTTTTTTTTAAATACTTTCTAATATTTACTAATGTTTTTTTATAGAAAAGAAAAACTTTAGACTTTTCAGTACCATCAAATTTTTCAAAGTGTTCTCCAAAAACATTTATCTTTTTTCTCTTTCTGTTTAAAAAATAAAATTGAAATATGAAACTTTTTTTAATATGTATAAGAAGCTTACAATGTTTTTAAAAGTTTTTTTTCCCTAACCTTTCCAATTAAAATTAAAGCTATACAGCAAGACTTTTTCTACACATTTTGAACACAGAAAATTTTTAAGTAATACTTCTAATATATATATATATATATATTTCTTTTTGAGTTACATTTGACTTTTAATAACTTGATATTCAAGGCTAAGAATAATAAAAATTCCTACATAAGTGGTATAAATAACATAGGCTAATTAGTGTACAAAGTAAATAATTTAATATTTGACTAAACTGAAGAATATTCACATTTTCAGATGCAAATTCATTAAACAAAACAGAATAATTTACCGATTCTTTTACAATTTTATAGTTTAAAAAGAACAGTTTTTTTAAATATGTTCAATAATTTATTTATTTACTTTATTTCATTTTCAATAAATTGAAAGAACGATTGTAGGAAGGACGATTAGTATTGAACCTCATGTAAATAATTCGTGATTTTTCGTTTTATACAGAAATATACCAACTCTATAAGGCAAAAAATTAATAAATATATAAAAATTAATAATTAATTATCGTACGCGAGAGTAACTTAAAAGTAAAGAAAAAGAAAATTCAAAAGAAAAGTTTACGACTTTCATATTTATGACGCGTATACTTTTAGAGAAAAATACATAAATAAATGGATCCTTTATTAAAAATCATATTAAAAAAATTGTTAAGTAAAACCAGCTGAAATAAAAGTTTCTTTAATAGTATTTAAAAAATTAGAAAAAAAAAATTAACTAAAACAAAAAAAAAAATATATATATATATATATATATAGTCAATTATATTTCTGATAATCAGTTTTCTTTGATTGACATATGAAAGCTAAATCTTAAATATTTCCTATACTTATCAAAATCACATAATGATATAAATTAATAAGCTTCTTTACTTACCAATGCACGTCAAAAAATATTCTGCAAAAGAAACTTTAATACCAATTTATCTTTAAAATTTTAGTATTAGTATCAGAAATTTTTTTTTTTGTATTATAGCAAAATAATAATAATAATAATAATAATAATAATAATAAATAAAATAAAATAAAATAAAATATTGTATCTGTTTATCTGCACTTTTAATTAGAATAATTAAAAGAGAAAAAGGTAATCTGAGATTCTAAAAAAATCTTAGAAGAATCTAAATATATATATATATATATATATATATATTAAAAAGAGACTTGGTATAGGATAACTAAAACAAAATTGAATGTTTTAAACGTCAAAGAGAAAATTTGAATAGCAGACAGCTGTTTCGGTATCATTTGGCGTACCGTCTTCAGCGCATAATGAAATGAGAGGGCTGTGCTCTTATATACAGAAAAGGAATCGGATTTTAAAGAACTAATAGAATTGCGCGAAATGTAGAGGGATTGGCCAATAGGAAATTGAGAAACGGTACACTGGAGACGGTACGCTAAATGCTACTAAAACAGCTGTCTACTATTCAGTTTTTCACTTTGGCGTTTATGACATTAAAAAATGTTATTTTCTTTTGGAATATTTCAAATTTCTCATAGCTTTCAAAGATAATTTTTTATTTAAAAATATGTTGTAATAATATATATATATATATATATATATATATATATATATATTTTTGAACTTAACAATAAATACAAAAAGGATATTTTATATTATATTAGATATTTTATGTTATATTATCGCAGTTATGATCTGCAGTATGTAAAGCAGTATCAAATTTGGAATTGGTACTTCTTCCATATCCTTTTCGAAAGAATATTTTAGATTATGTGTGACTCATGATTATTTTTTTTTAATGTAATCGAAAATGTAGCTGTTTTACGAGTTTCGTTAAATTAAAAATAAAAAGGGAAAGAAATAAATTTCCAATTTTATGCATTCATTTAGTAAAATTGCAAATTTGTAATTTATATATTTATTGGTAGTGCATCAACAGTATTTTACAACGATAAAGAATTTTTACAAATCGTTTGCTTGTAAAGTCATATCTTTAAAAATTTCAGAGGCAATAATACTCATGGGTAGCATTACACTACATTTTGAAATGTTATATACATTACACCTTTCCCTCGACAGTGCGTTAACAGACATTTCCTATTAAATATATTATTGAATATTATGGCCAATAAAATTAAGAATTTTTACATATTCTCTGCAATAACTTTTAGATAATTTTCATTCTGTATGCCTAGACCAATAAAGGTGCCAATTAACTATTGTCCACAAAAAATCTTCATAAACGTCATTTTAGTTAATAAATATTTACAGTAAATGACCCTGTGTATAATCCGCAGGTTTGCTAAATCAGTTTCACATAGAAAATTTTAATTAACAGATAAAGCTATATTTAAACGATTTTATATTGTGTTTCATACAAATATATCGTTGTCTGTAAATAAAACTTTTTGGTGTAAAACCGATTTATCACACCTGCAGATTATACTCAAGAAAATACGATAGAAACTATTTCAGCTCTATACTCTCCAAATCTTAGTTAGATCGTGATTATCAAAATTTCATCATCTTACATCTCTCACCTTAATTTAAATTATTTTTTTACTTATAAAAATAATAGAATTTCATTTTTAGTTTAAGATTGTCTTTTTCTGAGCCGATTTCAGCACTGTAACGATACAAGATTTTTCTTTTTCTTTTCTTTCTTTCTTTCTTTTTCTTTCTTTCTTTCTTTCTTTTTTTTTAAGATTCTTAATAACAATCTTAACGACATAGTCGTCAAGTCAGTATATGTATAAATATTCCAAACCTCAAAGCAAAAAATTGTGGTTTAATGTATGGCGAGTTAAATGCATATTCTCTGTAATCGAAATAATTTTACATAAATATTATAAATGTATTCGAACCATATACATATGGATCAAATATCTTAACTTTTCTCTTCAACAAATATAAAAACATTCTAAAGAGCATTAAATAACGTCTACGTACAATTATTGCACTTTAAATATCTTGCAACATTCTCAATGTTTTTGCATTCAGTTGTTGGCACGTGTTCACTTTGAAAGTATTTTCTGTTTTTCTAATATCCCCATTACAATTCTTTACATGTTTTATCATTTACAATAATTTTCATAAATATTTAACAATAATAATAATTTATAATTTTTTTATAACAGATTTATTTTTTATTATTATTATTAAAGTACGCATCTTGCTACTAAGAATCTTTTGTAAGTGAAAGCATATTTTAAGCATAAAAAACAAGAATATACTCAAAAGTAAAAATTTAAGAGCAGGTAATTTCTTTTTAATTTAATGATAAATATACTAAATATGTCAAAAATATCCTATTTAATAGACAATTTTAGCACTTCTAAAATCTAAGATGGTATAATTTGTTCATATTTTTTTTATGTAAAAGATTTGTGCTTTACATTAACTTAGACATTCATGTACTTGTGGAAAATCTTCAAGTATACTTTCTGCTCTTATCCAAATATAAAACATGACATAAATTGAATTCTAACTTTGCAAAAAATGCTTTCACTGCACAAAATCCACAATGCACAAAGAAGAACGTGGATATCTGCAGTTACACTTTTCACTGGACACGGGAGATATTTGTAGTAAACTGCAGCATAATACGACAGTTTCATGTACTTTATATTGCACAAGTATAATGATTATAGCTTCATACTACAGAGCAGGATTTGAACAGTGTCCGTGACACAGAAACTCTATGAACACATGATGTTTCATCACGTGTTTATATTTGTTCTTTTTTAAGATTTTACTAATACAAACGTAACAATATAAAATTTTATTTGAGTTACAGTATTTTCTTATAAAAATTCTATGCCACCGACTGAAATCCAGCTCTGCTTACAAAATATATAAGAAAAAGGACAGAGCTGAATGCATTTTCAGCTCTTTTTCTAACGCAACTGACGTCACCTAAATGATAATTAGCGCTTGTACAGAGTTGGAACTAAAATCTGTACCACTCCGGTACTGAAAGAGATTTCTAACAACCATAGATCAGAATTTAGTTCCTTTAATTAATGATCACAACAAAATTCACGAACTCACATACATAAGTTAGACAGGGGTTCATAAAAGGATTTACAAAATGTATCATCCATAGGATTGAGTCATAGGAATGTTTTCACTATGCATCTAAAGTAAGTTTCAGGAAACAAAAATTTTCAATACACTTTCAATAATACAATTATTCACGAATAATTAAATGAGTGCTTATTTCTGATTTTGAGAAAAAATCATGCAAAATTAATAAGAGTTATTACTAACCTCATTTAACCCGTAACAAATCCTTAGGACTTATGTATTTATTCTTGAAAGGGACTTTTTACCTTCCAGAATTGAATACGCAGCAGAGTCTTGCAACCGGACGTGATTTCTACAAGATTCTCTGGTTGATAGAACACTCAGACCAGTACCGGAGTGGTAACACGTAGCATCACAATAATTGCAAGACTCTGCTCTCTCACCCATGTAAGCAATACCTCCAACAAAGTGTTCGCACAGTTGCAAATCACAGTAACAAGATATCTATACAAAATTTCTAGGTATGAAATACGTATGTCGTTCACTTGATGTTTAAGTGAAATAGAGCAACTTGACACAGAAAATAAAAGTTTCAAAGCAAATAATGTTTTGCACAATAATAAAAAGTGTTAAGAAAAATGACAGTTTGGTATTTTCGCGATTTTCAAATATTTTATGCTAACCTATTTCTAAAATAACACTTTAAAACTATTACATAATGGTAATTAATTTCCTAGTATTTTGTCACTATCAAAAAAAAAAAAAAAAAAAGAAATACCGATCTAACTTTCCGAGAAAATGCATTTGATAGATAAATAGCTGCCTTGTCGTTCATTAAACGTAATGAACATAATTTATGAACATCACCAAGTACTTAATTTTCGGAAAGTATAATTACGCATGTATTTTTCTAATAGAGTAAATGTAATTTTAAAACTTGCGTAAACGTGAAAACGCAATTAATGAACTCTTTAAAGATTTTAAATCTTAGAATTTAATTGTATTAACACTTATTGTAAATTTTAAAAATTTTAAAAATTTTAAAGTTATTTATAAAATAAATAAATAAATAAATAAAATTAATAATAATAATAAATTTTACTATGCATTTCTTTAAACTTTCTTATCGATACTTTCGGAAACATCATTTTGGATTGTACTATATATTTTTTTTATATATATATACTCAAAGTATGTCGAAATTTATTAATTCATAACTATGGTAAAAAAGATAAATATTATTTACATCAACGTATTTGTATGATCTTCTGTGTCAAGGTAGTCATAACAAGTAGCACTTTTCAGCTATACATTTCCAATTAAAAAAAGCATTATTAAATTATTTCGTACATACACTATAATATTTCACTTTCACTCCAAAGCACAAATGCCTTCAAATATATTATACATTTTGGCCCAACCTACAAAATATTGCTACATTTAATTAAATTTTGCTGAATTACAGCAATTTAAAAAATACCTGTTGATAATTAACGATTAAAAAAAAAAAAAAAAAAAAAAAAAAGAATAAGTTTTCTGAAGACCACCAAACAACTATTTAAGGAATAACTGTTCTACTTCAGTTTCTGTTACGCATACTCTGATTCAACATATAAATATTCCTTATTTGAGACTTTCTGTCATTAGACTTGTTAATTTAAATTATTTCTTTATTTTCATTCAAAGAAGCAAATCACTTTGTAAAAGAAGCAAATGTAAGCTCGTTTCCTTTTCGTATCGTTCATAAGCTTTTCAATTAATATTTTTACCTTACTAACCATGTAGAACAGTCCCTTAAAATGTGATTTATTTGGTGTGTCAGAGAGAGTTTTATATTTTTATACTTGCATATTTATCCATATATTTAATACCTGATAGATTTTAGATATTATTCACTTGTTCTTTTTAAAAAAATATTGGTTTCATATAATAAAGTTATTTAAATTTTGAAATAATAAGTATAACAAATAATACCAAATAACATTTTATTGTATATGATTGTTTCCTTGATGATATAAACTCTAAAAAAAAATGTAAATTTAAAGAAATTGAAAAATTTCCATATTTTAATATCGATAAACTCCCCAAGATAAATTTTGGCGCTTTGGTGGTAAAGGATATATTTCATGAAGTATTTCATTAAAACAAATTGTATGAAACTTTAGATAAATAACACATAGAGTAAAAGTTGGCCTCATTTATTTTAATCAACATAGTTCTATCGCAGGGCTAACATTGTTAAATATATATGAGGATTCTAACCCTAGTTACTGCGTATCAGATAATCTCTACAGTTGGGTCATTTTCACCACTTGTACATGTTAGATGTGCAGGTATCAAAGCGCTTGGTTGCGCTTATCGCTAAAATTGTAGTAGGACAGTTGTCATGACTGGAGACATTTATCTACATACCTCAGGTTTGAAATATTTGTAGCATAATTGTCATACAAGACTGTCTAACTTTAAAAAATGATACAATAAAGGTTGAATCGATTAAACTTAACCTAAAATATATGACAAACAGTTTAATTCTGTTGGTGATGAGCATGAAAGTTTGTCCTGTGATCAGAAGGCATAACTCGTCCATTCATGTTAACTTGAGCTGTAAATCCATGACATATTATGTGCTTTAACGATTGCTTTTCCAGATGTTGTTGGATTTGAACATCAGTCTCCAGTCATAAGATTTCCCTTGTAGAAACGAACGTTTTTTAATAACTTTTTCAGATCTATACGAAGGAACGTTAGGGAATTTCTGATGAACAATTCGACAAATATACAAAAACCACTCAGTCATTCTAATGTTTCCTATAATTCTCAAATCTACGCAGTCGTCCTGCCGAGACGAAACTCACTACTGAAAACAGAGACTATACACATTAAGATAGGGAGCGCAGCGCGACAATGACAAAATTGGCACTCAGTTTGATATTGTCTACAACATTCGTCATCTCCGTACCTTTTGACTGTCTACAGTGACATAATCCATCTTTTCATCTGGTACATAATTTACAGGCTCTTGAATGGAAAATGGCAAATATAATTTTTACATTTTGTCAAGGGCTTTCCAGGCTTTCTAGAAAAGTAGTTAGTTACATTGTTAAGACATAAACAACTTATGATGACTTTATAATAGACTTGAAAAAAAATGTAGCACTGAATATATAATAAAAAATAATTTTTTCCTGCAAAAAAAAAATATATATATATATAAAACAAGAATTTATAGTGATGTTTTGTTCTCTTAGTAACATTTAAAAAGTTACCTTCACACAGAAAATTACATGTAGGTGCAGAAATAAAAATTTATCAAAAATTTTAAGAATTGTAGATAGGAATTTAGTAATTAAAAAAGAAAATTTTAAAGAAATTTCTTTTAGAAATAAAAAAGAATTTCGTTAACTTAAATAAATATATAAATGCTAAAGGTAAATAAAATAAAACATATTTATGATTCAAAAATACAATACAATTATTTGATAATTTGCAGCTATAATTTATAATAAACAATAATTTAAAAGAATTATATTCAGCAAATTCCATTCAAACTTTTTGTGTGGACTTTTGTTACTGATACCTGATGAAGTTCAGTCTTAGAGTCGGTCAGTTGATAAACTAGCTTAGAAAGTCCCTTTCATATCTGAGCAATACTGAGATGTGTTTATTGAGTCGCCAGCATAGCTGACATGTTCAGTTTTATTGTTAATGAAATTGTCAAACTTCGGTTCTTTCTTGACGTATTATCTAAAGCAGAAATCACTTTACTTGATAAGTCATATGAAAAACCCACAAATAATATGAGATATTCAATGATTTTTAGTACTTACAAATTACACCAATTTTTTTAAATAAAATTTTGAAAAAATAAAAATAAAAATAAGTCAAATGAAAGTTTATCAAATAGTAAAACTTTTCACTAATAATCAAAGTTACTCTTTAAATTTTCTTTTGTAATTTGAAGGCATATTATAAATATTACATGTTATTGATTGCCAAACTGTACTTTTTTCTTTCGTTTTGTAACATATAGCATATGTATATCCAAATATATATTTTATATACATGCTTATAAACACAGAGTGCAAGTGCACAAGCTCCCAATCATTTTCTATTCCAGTCTTATTTCCGATATACATATACAAATGAACATATGTCATAGGTACAGATGGCTAGGTTTTCGGAAGAATTTACCATTTACTTTGGGTTTTTCAAATGATCTCAAGTCTCAAATTATTTGATTGACACGTCTGACTATAAACTCGTCTTGTAGATTTAGTCGTATTTCGGTCTACTGTCTTCTACGAACAGTCTTCGACAACATCTTTTACTCTTCTTTATCCTCCCTAAAGAGGTAGGTGGTCCAGTAGACCAAGTTGAAGAGCGCAAACATGAGAGGGAAGAATATTCGCGAGATGACATCTATGCGTTTGGAGCGTGATGGGAACCTGTTCATCCATCTTCTGCACAGATTCACCTTCGGACTTTTCATGTGTACTTCGCACTGGCGCATCTTCTCGGCGTGTAGATCACCGTGATGGTGCACCAAGGGCTTCTGGGGAAAAGGAGACTTAAGAAAGTTACATATAAAAACTTTGAAATAGCATACATAAAGCACTTTGTTATTAATTTTTCATAAAAGTAAATATTTGCATTTGGAAATAAAATAAATAGGATAGTAATGAATTTGCTGCATTTACATTAAAATTATATATTTTCTAAATAATTTGCCTGTTACTTAAGCTAAAACAGTGTGCAAAACTTTGTTCATTCTGTTGTGATTTTTTTTTTTTTTGCTGTTGTTGTTAAATGAATAATTAAAAAAAATGAAAGAAAAAAAAAAAGTGTGCGTAATTTTTTTTTTTCATTATTACCGCTATGTTAAGGCACCATAATAATATTTGATAATTATGATTAAAAAGTAATAACTTAAAAAGTAACTTTTAAGATCTATCCAAGTCTTAAGAAATATATTTTAAGAAGTACTTTTACAAAAAAAAAATTATAATAACTAAAAATTAAAAATTAATTGTTTCTAGCACGCTTAGAATAATTATCAAAGTATTTAATTTTTTTATGATTAAATGTGACATTTAACATATAATCTATTTTATGTACATTAAAAAAAAGGGAAAAAAACAGCTTAAAAGAATAAGTACTATATGTGATAATATACATATCGTTTATGTGAATATCTAGGCTCAAAATAGAAACTTTTAATTGAGAGAAGAAAGATGAAACAAACATGACTTTTTGCTTTAAATTTGAAAATTTTAAATTGTACCATATATGTGTATAAAGTTTAACATTTATACTGCACTATAGTGAATTGAAAGTTGGCTGTATTTTTTAATGGCATGGGAAAAATTTTTAAATAAGAATTTGATGTCCTTGGTGAATTTTGCATGTCATTCTCTGATCAGATAACAAATATTTCATTTAAAAAAATTAATACATGTAGGCACAAGGCGATATCTTATGTAAAAACTACTTACAAAACTTATAAACATCACTCAAGTGTCTTTCTCCGACTTTTATGCAATTCTATTTTCTACTAAAGAAAATGTATTAATTATTTTTTATGAAAAATTTTTTTGCCATGGCTCATATTTTCTAAAATGACTGAATGTCTGAAATTTCCATCTACTCAAGTGTTTAGGACAGAATAATTTAGACGAAAATTAATCAAATCATAGATGTCGCCACACGATGAGTTATTGTACCAAATATTCGTATGTATATATACGGTGAAGATCGGCCTCCGCATGTCTAACATCCTGTCGAATTTTGTTTCAAGCTGTTTGTTGCTGATTGTGGATTGCGTTCTTCTCCAAATGTTTTCATTTTACGTTCTTGACGCAAACGTATACTTAATAAGTAAAAAACCTTTCAGAGAAAGTTTATTACATGTTACTTTTCAACGCCAGTAGTCTGGGTAATTTTTAGGAGGGTCTCCTTTTATGTTTTTACAACCGACCAATAGAAGGCGCTACTGAAATTTGTCTTCAGGATATTTGTAAAATTCACATTTTTTTAATCTTGGAATCAGTGGCATTTTAGAAATCATCTGCGTATTTTGATTACTGTGAGTGTTTAAAAGAAGCAAGTGAGTGAAAAAAATGGAAGTAACTCGTGAAGGTTTCCGTTGGATGATTTTATATGATTTTAAGAAAGGCCTCACTCGACAAGAATGCATAGTATCGCTTCGTGAAACTTTTGGTAATGAAGCACCATCAGAAAAGAATGTTTATAATTGGTTTGCAGAATTTCGCCGTGGTCGTGCGTCCGTCAGTGATGAATCTCGTGAAGGAGTACCAAAATCGGTAGTGACTCCAAACAACATCGATGCTGTGCGCAAGATGATTGAAGAAGATCGGCATGTCACGTATCGTGAGATAGAAGCATTCCTTTTCATATAACAGACTGCAATACGAATACAATTTTGCACGAACATATTTAACTGCTAAAAAGATTTGTTCCAGATGGATTCTGCACAATTTGACAGAAGCTCAAAAGAGGCTCATGTAAATTGGTGTAAGGAAATGCTAAAAAAATCCAAACTGGGAACAGCAAAATCCATATACAACATCGTTACAGATGACGAAACTTGGATATATTCGTATGAACCGGAAACTAAACAACAATCCACTGTTTGGGTGTTTCCGGATGAACCGAATCCTACGAAAGTTGTTCTCTCACGAAGCGCTTACAAGAAAATGATTGCTTGTATCTTCGGCCTTACAGGACATATTGCAACCATTCCTTTAGAGGATCGAAAAACTATTAACGCTTAATGGTACACAGAAATTTTTTTGTCAAAAATCATCAACGAAATCAGGAAAAACAACAAAAATCGACGCATCATTCTTTATCATGACAACGCCAGCTCCCACACAGCACGTGAAACAATTGATTATTTGAAGGATAAAAATATCGAATTAATGTCTCATTGCCCACATTATCCTGATTTGTCGCCTAACGACTTTTTCTTGTTCCCTTATGTCAAACAAAAATAGCATGGGCAGCGATTTCCATCACCTCAAGGAGCTGTTGATGTCTTCCAAAACCATGTTTCTGAGATATCAACTTCAGAGTGGAAAAATTGTTTCAAGAATTGGTTTGAACGGATGAAAAAGTGTATAAATCTTAAAGGCGAATATTTTGAAAAGCAATAAAACAGTTTGTTCCCAAAAAATTCTTTTTCTTCCTATTTTTTGTAGAAACTTAAAAGGCAACCCTCGTATTATTATCAAAAGTAAAACTTATTTTCTGACGATTTTGTGCTACTTTGACATTTATCTCTTATAATTTTGTTTTTAATTGTTCATGTGTGATTGGCTTATATAAAACTTTTTAAAAATCAATGAATTTAGAAAAAAATCAACCATGGCAAGAACTTCTCTCATCAAAAATACTTAATGTATTCTCTCTATCAGAAAATAAAATTATATTGAAATCGGAGACGGACACTAGGGAGATGTACCTTGTTAAAAGAAGAATTTAACATGTATTTTAATCCTTATCGCTCGTATGTCCCTTCTGAGGGGACATTAAAAAATTGAGCCACGCCTTAAGGTGATCCCCTGCAAATGAAATGTTACTTTTTTAAAACGTGTAACTATAGGTTACCCTTCGGCTACCGGAAAATTTTAACAGAAAGATTTCTTTTATTTAATGATGAAGTAAAATAAAACAAATTATTACAATTTTTCGGTAGCCAAAAGGTAGTAAGTTGGAAATTATACGTGTGATGTTTTAAAGAAACGCCAAAAGGCGTGTCTTACGGAAAATATGCCGAGCGCAAAGGGTTAAATATAACTTTTTCCTGTAAATTTCCAGTTACTTACATGTGTATTAAATTGAAATATACCTCGATGTTTATATATCATTACGCTACTAAAAAATAATTTTAAATTATGTCAATATACTAACTTTTATAACTCAATTTTATTCATTTTCTAAATTTCTTTAGAGATGTTTGATTAATTATGAAATATGTCATTTAATAAAAACTACTTTAAAAAATCTGCTTGTTGACATTTTTAGCGATTTTTGAAATGCGAAATATTCTATTTAACATTTATAAAAGCATTATTATTATAAAATTGAACGTTATTTAATTAAGAGGAGATTAATTAGAGTAATTGTAGTACAATTTTTGATATATCGTATTAAAACTGGACGGAATAAGTTTATTTTAGCACACGAAACATTAAGCAAAATTACTTCTATCAATTATTTAAACGTACCCATTTAATAAATGGAAATTTACGTGTTTTTTTTATTTAATGTTTTAATTTTACAATAAATAATTATATTAATAAGAGACTGTTATTTATAAAACTAATCATGAGATGAAAAATAAATGTTGTGTTGTTATACAGCAATCATATTAATTATTAGACTAATTTTTTATACAGACATTGCAAAATACTCTGTTTTTTTTTTTTTTTTTTTTTTTGTCTATTAGACATAAAAATTATGTTGAACTTACTTATTATATGAATCTCATTTCATAAAAATATTTATTGAATGTGGAACAATGTGGAATAGCTTAAAAATTAAAAACCCATTTGCTAGCTTTACGTTATTAATGAAAATTTTCAAAAATGTTTATGCGTGAACGAACTATAAAGTAATAAAATTATACGCTCTATATTAGGATTAAATACATCAGAAAAAAACATTACACTACTAGAAATATTAATAAAGAACTAATAAATTCTTAAAACCATTGAACAACAAAAGTATGATTAATTTTTGTATTATAAATTGTAATTTACTATTTGTTGCTGCATGAAACAATACAATTCTGGAAGAGCTGTGAAAAATAATTATAATATTCATGTATTTTTATCGACATACAAATAAAAGAATTAAATAACAAATTGCTTGAAATCTGCAAACAAGTAATAACGAGGACCTAATAAATATTCAAACTATTTCTTACTAATTTTATTCATTATATGTCAATACAGCTCTTTTCATCCACTTTACTGCAAATTTGTGCTGTTAATGACAAGCCCAGGATTACTTTAGAATGTGACTTAAACCGTGTTGTGATCTGAAGACAGCATATCCCCCATATTATCAAATTAAGTTACATAAAGGACATTTCATGATGTAAATATTATTGATATGATCTTGAGTAATTTTAATAAATATTCTTGATTATACATATTCTAGAGTAATTCAAAATCTAAGGCAATTATACATTCATGGTTTTTAATGCAAAAAAAAAAAAAAAAAAACATTATGGTGCCAGACAACGTAATATATGGAAAGGTAAAATGTATCGAGCGGTGTAGATTTTCTAGTACAATCCAATAACATGCCATCCTTTACCAATTGATCCAAATTCAAGAGAACGCTTATGGTTCCCCTTACGACCCTGACTGCATGAGTTTCTACATAGAACATGGTGCCATCTTAGCCAAACAAGAGCAGGCTTATCATGACATTGAAGTCCTGTCACAACTGCAGTAGTCTGCTTAACATGGTGTTTGGTACTTACCACATGTACATGGGACAAACGAAGTTCTAATGAACTAAAGGACCACCTGATATATTCCTGCCATTTTATTAAAATGCTAATATTATCCATATAAGAAATTATAAATAAACTTAGCATGTTTTAAGAAAAAGTTTCTGAGAAGCGGACGAAAATGTTTTTATGTTAAGAATAAACATCGGCAACAGGTTATATATTCTATGAAGAGGTCGAATTTAGGAATGAAAAACCCTTTAGAAGCAAGTCACTTTCTGAAAAGAACTCTTTGAGATAAACATTCTTACTAACAAAACAACATCCTAAGAGGTTGAGGTTGACAATAAACACACATAGAAGCAAGATGACAGTCAGAGACTACATAATGCGTCGAGATGGTCTCCGAAAATGATTTAAAGTGGATTTCGAACCACTGGCTGAACCTGAACTTAAATATTTTCTCCTATCTAGGAAACTTGAGTCAGACATGCTAACTAAAGGCCAAAGATTTAACTAATCAACCATCAGATTTTTGAAAGAGAGATAGAGAATAAACTAATGTTATAATAAATACGTGATATGGTAAGAGCAGTCAACTACCCAAACAATAAATCTTCTCCACATGGTACTTTTATGTATCCTAGAGATAAAAAGACATCCATAGGATAAACTCAGGATGTACATGGGAAAAGTGTGGTTTTAGAGTAGACAATCAGAAACTTCCACGGTCGGAAATCTATTATAAAAGTACTAGAGATCGCTTTTCAATGAACGCAATAAAACCTCTATTCACATAAGCGAACTTTATTTGTATTGGGAATCACTGATGAAATAAATTTATATTTGAATAACAAAAAAAAAAGCCTGACTGTCAGCACCATTACGAGGTTGCACAGAGAAAAGTATGGTATGGTCAAAAATGGTGCAAAAGCGTTTCAACGGTATGTAAGGATCTTCAACAAATTCACCCACAACTCTGAGAAAGGCTCTTTTTCAAATTACATGCAGGATACCAGGAGTGAAAGGAGGATAAGAAAGGTAAAGGACAGCATTATGAAGCGTACCAGAGAGCTCCTGGAATTTAGTACGCAGGAATTATCACCAGTAATCTATGTTTACCATCAATAAATGCGACGAGTACTACCATATTAAGAGGATCCAGAATCCATCACTTGAGGATTACCAGAGTATTTAATTTGCCATCTAGTTTTTGCAACAGATAGTCGTATTCTGGAATTTTCCTAAACATGTGTTTTTTTTTTTTTACTAAAGGTTGCAGATTTACAAGAAAGGATCTGTCAAGTATCCACATTTATTATGTGATGGCAAAGGTAAATCACACGCAGGAATACAAAATTGTACCAGCATATTATCGCATAAATATTTGATTCGATATTGTTTACGATCTGATGGTTTGGTTACACTTGTTACATATTTACCAGGTATGATCAAGTGGGTACACACCTTATGATTTTTAGGTGTTATCATAAATATTGGAAGCTGTTTGTATAGATATCGCACGACGGCTGTCATTCCAACATGACAGCATTCCTGCCCATTACACTGTGCATGTGCGGAAAGTACTATGTATCAGGAATGATAGATTCGTCTTCGCAGTCCATTTATTTGGCTGTCTCGCTCTACCAATTTATTATGTCTGACATTTTTTTAACAAGCTAGTATATTGAGGAACAGAATGATATTCAATAATATTCTTAAAATGTCCTGGTTATTTTGTAATAATACCCACATTAAAATTGTAATTGGTTTTCTGTTTCCAAATAATTAACTCTGTGTAACTATAACAGTTGTAGTTTCAAGTAGAAGCTAATGGTATTTTATTGTGTGACATTTTACAAATACATATTTTACAAAAAAAAATATATATATATATATATATATATATATAGCTAGCTCGATCCTAGACAGTGGGCTCAATTAAATAAAGATTGTCATAAATATTTAGGTAGAAAAGCGGTTGTAAACCACAGAATGGAATATTTGCAAATTATTGAAATATTCTCTGCTTGTGGTCGAATAAAGTTGAATACATATATATCTTTTTCATTAAAAAAATAAAAAATAATAAAATAAAATAAATATGCTTTTATTTCTTCGTTCGAGTTTTCGTACTTAATTTGCACTAAATATGATTTCTCATTTGAATAACCTTGTATATCCTTTAAGAAAAAAACTGAAAATGCTAATTGTTTTACTTGTTTGAAATATGCAGTTCTTGTCCATTCTAATATATCATTCATATCCTAGAGAGAAAATATTCTAAATCCATTTAGCTGTTTTACTTCATATGTCATATCCATATTTAAGGTAGCTATTTATGTATACAATAGTTCTATTTTACTGTATGTATACTAAATTTCTTCAGAAATTAGCAAATATTTCTACAACAATTCAAATCCAAAAAAAAAAAAAAATTATGCACCAACTATCTGTTCACAATTTCTAATTTGTCGTAATTAAAAATCGATTAGAAATTAAATATTACATATATTTTTTTCTAATCGAAATAAAATTTATGTAGCTAACCAAAAAAGCTCAAATAAAATAAATAAAAAACCACAGTATTTTTATCAGTTACTTTAATTGGTACAAAATACTTAATTAAAATGTATACTTCAGCATTTTTTTGTTGATAATTAATGATGAAGAATTATGTAAAATACAACGTTTATTTCCACAGTATTAATCTACATCAAATTCATTAAGGATAGAAAAAGATAAGAATAGCAATAATATGTTATCAAATTGTCTGTTCTTTTAGGGGAAAAGGCTTTAAGTGTACAATTAAAAAGCTAGTCGACAATAGTAATTATTTAGTAAATATTTTTTGGAACGAAATAAATTGTGAAATATGTTCAACAGGGAATAAGCATTCCATCGTCCGTCACAAAATAGAAGATTAAGAGAGACGTGTCAATTTGCAATATGTAAAAATTAGAGTCTATCAATAAAAAATAGAATTATACTGCTTTAGGTTGAGTGGGTTTTCATGTTGCACTAAAGCAACGCATTGGAAATTGAAGACTGTCTGGGATTCCCTCCTAGAGGTGATCTGGAGTAATGTCATCATAATAGTCGTCACAATATTGATAATATGATGAGAGGAAACTGTATCACTGTAATATATGCTATACGCGTGGTAATATGTCGTGTAGTCAATTGCTAGATATTTTTTTCCACAAAAATATTATAATTATCCGTCACTTTTCACCAAACCCTGTTCTTACACATTGAAATATCTGACTCTGTCTCTGAAATTTGTGAATTGTAAATGCAACAAAGATATGTTTTGAAATAAATCTCATTTAAAGAACATTTAAGTGTGTTTATGTAGCTGAATAATGCTTGAGTAAAATTTTCGGATACTAAGAAGATTATTTGTAAAACGACTTCGGGAGTGTTTGCAATTAAAATTAATGTGCTTTTGGCATTATTACATTACCGCCAATTTTAATTTTGAATTTACTTATTGAACGCTTAAAAAAATAAAAAATAAAAAAAACTTTTTGTTTAAAATTTTTTTTCTTCAAAATTTAACCCCTAACGCGCGCTGTCCTCGCTGCGAGGACGCAAAATTTAAGATCCAGCTACAAAAATTCATCCCGGAAATTTTTTAGGAAAAATTTATGTTTATAACATATCAGAAAAGGCCGGTTTTCTAAACCTTTAAATTTAAAATTTCTTGTTGTTTAATTTAGTTAATGAATTCCGGTGGTAGTATAATTTAAATGATCCGAATTGTCTTGCGCCGCAAAGGGTTAAAAAGTACTGCAATTAAGAAGTCTACGCACAAAACTATTAAATTTATGATTTATAAAGTAATTGTTTTAAAAGTTGCAACTTGTTTCAGCTGCACATGTTAAAATTAATATTCGTAGTTCTACCATGTTTCTTACCAAAAATAAGTATATATTTTATTTATTGCTAGAATAATTTTGCATATTAAAAAGTATCAGTGGAATGAAAATATAAAAGGAAAAAACAAGGGAAAAGGAAAAGTGATGAAACAGATAAGTGCCTAGATGCTGCCTTTTTCCTGCATTAACAAGTTTTTTTTTGCATTATTTTAAAAAATGTTTTCAAGGAATATGTCAGATTCGTTAATTATAAGAGAAAATCCTTTTCCAAAAACTGATCAACCGGAAAACGCTACATCGCAAAAATAAGTGGGATACTTTTTGACATGTATCAAAATATAATTTCATAAAACTGATTTAAAAAAAAAAAAAATTGGATGTTAAAAGACGATCATGTTACGTTTAAAATAATAGAAGCTGACAAAAATTATCGCATCAATGTTTTTCTGTTCTGAGTGTATTGGCAGTTTCAGCACAAATTGTGAGATATCACCGTCATCAGCATAGTTAGTTGTACTAAATCTGCTATTTGTGTTTTCTTAAATGCAAAATGTAAGTGAATCAGAATTTTAAGATTCTGGTCAAGTGTGGTTTAGGATAATTGTGATTAATGTCCCACTGTGGACCCTTGCAACTGTCTGGGATTCACCCCGATCTAGTCCGGAGGCATACAATCACAATTTTGATCATCCGAGAAAGAGCTTGATTGGATGGGTTTAACGTCGCACTAGTACTACGCAATGGGTAATTGGCGACGGTCTAGGACGCACCCCTAAGGATGGTCCGTAGACATGCCATCGCAATATCGATCCTCTCCGGAGATGATGCAAGAAGACGATTTTGTCAAATGAACATATAGCAGTAGTTGGCATGAAGATTATTTCGTTGATCGATGGAAACTGAATGATTCCACTTGCCCTCATATATTTACAATCGGCAACAAAATTATTGAAGCATATATCCAAATTTTTCATATATATTTTTTTTCTTTTAGTTTGATTGCTAATTTTTACCATCAACTTACTGTTTTATAAATAACATAAGACTAAGTTCATGACTCGACAAATATTTACTTTAAAAAAAAGAAAAAACAGTATTAGGTGCTCATCTTTAAAATAGGAATTATTGGTAGGGCTTCAATAATTTTGCTGCCGACTGTATGTAAATAGAGCACGATATGATAAGCTGACCAAATGTCCCCATATTTTAGGGACATCCTTTATTTTGAAGGCGTTTTTATAAGTTTTCAAAAATTGTAAGTTATTTATCATTGTTATTTTACTTTTAGTTCTTATTTAATGAGAATGAAAAAAATAGAAATGTAATTAGATAATTGTAGCAATGGACCTTATGCACAAGTGGAAACGGCTGCGGGTATTTACCGATTTAAGCGGCTGGTATTGGCTATACAGAAGTAAACAAATGTTTCGAGCTCAGCGATTGGGGAAGAAATTTTTATATACCCGCAATGACGCGTGGTGCATAAGGTCCATTTTTAACGCTTGTCTGTTATAAAGGTACTCTGATCTGGTCACTATATGATACGAAGAAATTATCGTAGTTTTGTCCGAGAAAAGTTCTATATATCAAAAAAGTTTTTTTAGAACACGAGTAAAAAATTACAGATGTAGGATTCACATATCGCAATAAATGGTCATGTAATAAGTTGCTACCGGCACGAAATTATTAAACACTAGGTATTGGCACCACGCGGTTTGCACTTGGTTAGTTGTAACAGTTGTAGTATGCTCAATGTCTTTTTTTTTTTTTTTTTTTTTTTTTTTTGTCCCTTCAATTTGTGTTTTATTTGTTGGGAGTAGTTTTTATTGGCCTACCATTACAAACAACATTATGAATCCAACAATGATTGATGAGTTAAATTTGCATATAACAGCTCATTTCTAACCATTGCATTACTTCAAATAAAATATATAATTTTATTACACGCATCTAAATACCGTCGAGAATATATATTATTCGCAAGAAAGTAAAAAATTATTAAATAATAAATATCAAATGTATTGCCGAAGTAAAATACTGTATTTGAGCCAATATTTTGCTAAAGACTGGGCCACCAATCTAGCCAACGTCCATTTATAACCGTTTTCAACCAATGCCAGACTGTTGCCAAACAATGTGGATATTTACCCACATTGTTTCAATCTTGATCCGTATAAATTTTATTTGTGGGTGTACTATTGCCGATATGTCCTTTTTTTAGATATGATAACTAATGATTACAAAAATTCCACCTTTTTAAAAATTGTTTTGGATTGTTTCGTAACAGATGGCACAACGTTTCCGAATTTTTCCGAATTATTCATCATGCATAAATTGGAAAAATGTGAAACAAATTTGATTTTTTTTAATGCCTAGATTTTGAAAAAAGCTGTATTAAATAGCTGAAAAATTTGTGTTATTTCGATATATTTTATTAAGTTTATTTAATAAGGATGTGATTTATTATCTCTGTTTATTTTTGCCGCTTTAACTCAGAGATTTATAATGAAAAATACTTTTTTAAGAATAAATAACTTTTAAAAACACAATATTTGTAATAAAGTACATTAATTAGTGTAATATTTCTAACATTTTGATCGACTTAATTAGCCCTTTGGATGGAAGATGTTTTAGTAGTGCTTACCGGGAGCATCGGTCTCACAGACCGCTTTTTTAAAACTGTGGTACCGAATGCATTTTGAAAAATTCCATGCAGATAAATTGTAAATTCTTGAAGCCAAATCTTTACTTTCTCAATAAACGTATCACAGGGACAACTGGAAAAATTATTAGATTGAATCATCTGGTTTCAAAAATTATTCGTTTTTACTATAGTAATAGTGACGAAATTAGGTTACTTTTCTAAAAGAAAAGCATCAAAATCATTACAAAAATAAAATTAAGGTGTAGTTTTTCGATTCTAACGAGGGAGTTCTTTCAAGTGCTTATCACCGATTTTCTTGAAACAAATTACAGAAATTAGTTTATGCTGCACTTAATTCACTGGTAAAAAAAAAAAAAAAAAAATAGCTGCTGAATCTCAACAGTAAAGCCGCAAAAAATTATTAAACTTTACGTTTTGAACGCCAAATACGAAAATTCATCTATAAATCACATTAACCTTCTTCAATAATGCCAAGGAACTTAGATATTTGAGGGTAGTGTTTTCTATCGCTTTAGACGTTACTGAAAGAAGGACGCCATCCCCTCCGCGAAGGATAAAAAAATAAGATTGCATGTTTCCAGAACATCCCTACGAGTGAAGACAAGAACGTCTCCAATTTACCACTGAGTAACTATAGTGTGACGTTAAAAATAACTCACACTCAATATTGCATATATTTAAAATAATGCAATTTCAATTTCAGATTTACTTTTAAATTACTCCAAATTACATGTAATCTGGAGTAATTTAATGTCTGAAGTTCTCGGCCTGTGCGTTTATATAAATTTGCAGACGATTTAAAATTTAATCTGAATTATAGTATTTGGTTATTCAATATTTGATTGAACGAACGAACAATATTTATTAGAATATTTGATTGAAATTAATACTGAAATAAATAACTCAAAATTAAAATATTTAAAATGTTTCATGATGAATAGGTTTTGATTTGCACTACAGCTATGCAATGGGCAGTTGGCAAACGTCTCGGATATGTGTTTAGGGATGGTCCGTAGACACGCTATTACAATTTTGATCGTTTGCGGAGGGGATTATTTAAAATTTGAAAAACATGGGCATAACTACTGCTTTATGGTTTCTTTCACTTATTGCAGCTTATTTTATATAACTTTATGATTAATAATATCAAAATTTTTGTATAAATATGCATTAGAATTTCATAGGGTTGATTTTGTTTTACTTCGCAATAGTACTACGCAATGGGTAATTGCCGACGGTCTGGGAAGCACCCCTAAGGACTATCCGTAGTCTTGCCATCGCAATTTCGATCCTCCCCGGAGATGATGCGAGAGAGGTTTTTTTCAAATGAACATATAGCAGTTTTTGGTATGAAGATTACTTCGTTGTTCGATGAAAAATGAATTATTCCAGTTGCACTCATACATTTACAATCGGAAGCAAAATAATTAAAGCATACATCCACATTTTTCATATTTTGTTTTAGTTTGATCGCTAATTTTTATCATCAACTTACTTTTCCATAAACAACATAAAACTAAGATCATGGCTCGACAAATATTTTTACTAAAAAAAAAAAAACAGTATTAGGTGCTCATCTTTCAAATAGGAATTATTGGTAGAGCTTCAATAATTTTGCTGCCGACTGTATGTAAATAGAGCATGATATGATAAGCTGACCAAATGTCTCCATTTTTTAGGGACATCCTTCATTTTGAAGGCGTTTTTCTAAGTTTTGAAAAATTGTAAGTTATTTATCATTGTTATTTTACTTTTATTTCTTATTTAATGAGAATGAAAAAATACGTACTTAATTAGATAATTGTAGCAATGGACCTTATACACGAGTAGCAGCGGCTGCGTGTATTTACCGATTTAAGCGGCTGGTATTGACTCATGGAGAAGTAAACAAATGTTTCGAGCTCAGCGATTGGCGAAGAAACTTTTATATACTCGCAACGACGCGCTGTGCATAAGGTCCATTGTTAACGCTTTTCTGCTATAAAGGTACTCTGATCTGATTACTATATGATACGAAGAAATTATCGTAGTTTTGTTCGAGAAATGTTCACAATATCAAAAAGGATTTAGAAAACACGAGTAAAAAATTATGGATGTAAGATTCACATATTGCAATGAATGGTCATGTAATAAGTTTCTACCGGCATGAAATTATTAAACACTAGGTTTACTGTGTATTGTCACCGCGCTGTTTGCCCTTTTTAGTTGGAATAGTTGTAGTATGCCCAATGTCTTTTTTTCTTTCTTTTTTTTCTCCTTCCGTTGGTATTTTATTTGTTGGGATAGTTATTGTTGTCTTACCATTACGAACAACGTTATGAATCCAACAATAATTTATGTGTTAAATTTGCATATAACGGCTTATTTCTAACCATTGCGTAAATTCAAATAAAATATATAATTTTATTACACGCATTTAAATACCGTCGAGAATATATATTATTCCCAAGAAATTATAAAATTATTAAATAATGAATATCAAAATTTATTCCTAAGTAAAGTAATTTAAGCCAATGTTTTGCTAACGACTGGGCCATCAATCTAGACAACGTCCATTTATAACCATTGACCAACAAAACCCCACATTGTTTCAATCTTGACCCACATAAATTTTATTTGTTGGTTTACTAATGGCGATATGTCTTTTTTATAATTATGATAACTAAGGATTACAAACATTTCTCATTTTCAAAAATTGGTTTGGATTATTATGTAACAGATGGCATGATGTTTCAGACATTTTCCGAATTATTCATCATGAATAAACTGAAAATTTACAATATAAATTTCATTTTTTTTAATGCCTAGATGTTGAAAAAAACCGTATTAAATAGCTGTAAAATTTGTGTCATTTCGATATATTTTATCAAATTTGTTTAATAATGATATGATATTCTGTTTATTTTTTCCGCTTTAACTCAGAGATTTATAATGAAAAAATTTTTTTAAGAAGAAATAATTTTTTTAAACACAATATTTGTGATAAAGTATATTAATTAGTGTAATATTTCTAACATTTTGATCGACTTAATTAGCCCTTTAACCTGAAGATGTTTTTATAGTGCTTATAAGTGCTTGTTTTTATAGTGGAACATCAGTCTCACAGATCGCTTTTTTAAAACAGTGGTACCGAATGCATTTGGCGAAATTCCATGTAGATACATTGTAAATTCTTGAGGCCAAACCTATATTTTCTCAATAAACGTATTATAGGGACGACTGGATAAATTATTATATTGAATAATTTGGTTTCAGAAATTATTCGTTTTTACTATAGTAATAGTGAGTAAATTAGGTTACTTTTGCAAAAGAGAAGCATCAAAATTATTACAAAAATAAAATTTCGGTGTAGTTTTTTTTTTATTATTATTATTCTAACAAGGGAACGCTTTCAAGTGCTAATCACCGATTTTCTTGAAAAAATTACAGAAAGTAGTTTACGCTACACTTAATTTTAGCTGCTGAATCGTAACAGGAAAACCGCAAATTTATTAACCTTTACGTTTTGAACGCCAAATATGAAAGAGCCATCGCGAAATCACATTAACCTTCTTCAATGATGCGAAAGAACTTAGGTATAGGAGGGTAGTATTTTCTATCGCTATACGGGGTTACTGAAAAAAGGAAGCCATCCTCTCCGCGAAGGATAAAAAATTAAGATGACATGTCTCCAGAACATCCCTAGGAGTATACTGACCAAACGTCCCCATTTTCTCGGGACAAATGAGGACACCCTCTTTTTTTTGAAGGTATTTTTCTAAGTTTTAAAAAATTGTAGAAACTAAATTATTAATCAATAACACTTTTTTTTAGTCATTGTCTATTAGGAATGAAAAAATATATCCATAATTTCATAATTGTAGCAGTTTTTAATGCTTCTCTATTATAAAGGTACTTTGATCTGGCCAGCCTACTTGGAGTGAAGACAAGAATGTCTCCAATTTCCCACTACGTAGCTAAAGTACAACGTTAAAAAACACTCAGCACTGAACATATTTTCTGTAATCTAGATATTTCTATTTAGTAAAAGTGACGTTAAGTTTTATGTTAGATGTGATACTTTCAATTACTTTATGTAATGTTTCAATATTGCATATATTTAAAATAATGCAATTTAAATTTCAGATTTACTTTTAAATTACTCTAAATTACATGTAATCTAGAGTAATTTAAAGTCTGAAGTTCTCGGCATGTGCATTTATATAAATTTGCAAACGATTTAAAAATTAATCTGAATTATAATATTTGATTGAACATTTGAATATTAGAATATTTGCTTGAAATTAATACTGAAATAAATAAATCAAAATTAAAATATTTAAAATGTTTCATGTTGAGTAGGTTTTGATTTGCACTACAGCCATGCAATGGGCAGTTGGCGACAGTCTGGGATTTGTTTTTAGGGATAGTCCGTAGACGCGCTATTACAATTTTGATCGTTTGCGGAGGGGATTATTTAAAATTTGAAAAAACATGTGCATTACTACTACTTTATGGTTTCTTACACTTCTGGCAGTTTATTTTATATAAGTTTACGAATAACAATATCAAAAATTTGGAAAAATATGCATTAGAAATCCCTAGGGTTGGTTTTGTTTTACGTCATACTAGTGCTACGCAATGGGCAATGAGTTTCATAGGGAATTTTATTAACCGCGTAATCTTGTCATTTAAAAATATAATTGCTGAATGCAGGTCCTCCTTGGCCGAGTATGACACTCTCGCCAATTGCCTTCGAGTGTAGAAGATTGGGTTCGATTCTTTCGCACTGGGTGTTTTTTAATTTTTGGTATTGCAATCCTCTTGTGCGATATTTGTCCTCATTTCGAGGAAATTTACAGGGGGACGGCGAGTTAAGCATACAAATCGGATGTATACAGTCGGCAGCAAAAATATTTGAGCGCTAGCAATAATTTTTCTTTAAAAAAAAAGTGCACTTAATACTGTTTTGTTAAATAAATCCTTATCGAATCATGTTCTTAGACTGACTAAGAACATGACTCGACAAGGATTTCCCTGACCCATGTTCCGGTAAAAGGGTTTAAGTTTAATTTTAGTAATTATCAAACAGTAGTCTAGAAGAAAATCTTTTAAAATATAGTTTCCAGTAACATTAAAAATCATAGTCTTAGCCTTGTTTGAGTGAATTTAATATATATGAATATTATAAGTTTTATAGCATACAGTCAGTAACAAATGTATCCGAACAATAGCAAAAATTCCTATATAAAAAAAAAGTAGAGTTAATACTGTTTTGATAAATAAATCCTTGTCGAATCATGTTCTTAGTAATCAAGAACATGATTCCATAAGGATCTATTTCACAAAACAGTATTAACTCCACTTTTTTTATATAGGAATTTTTGCTAGTGTTCGGTTACTTATGTTATCGAATGTACATAATATATATATATATATATATATATATATATATATCAAAATTAATAACAATTTAGTTACTTTTACATTAAATACATTATTTTTAACGCATTCATTGTTTATCTTTTTATCGAAATATTGAAATTAAAAGGAGAGAAGTTTCGAGAGGACAGAATTAATCTCTTTACAAAAACCATTAAAAAAAAACATTTTTTTTTTTCCTGTGAAAATTATCAATTTTTAATGGAAGTTTTATTTTTATTATCAATTAAAATTTTCTTCATAGGGATAAATAATCCTTACAAGTTTTATAAATAAACACACATATCTGCTCGTAATGCCCTTTAATACTGCTCTGCCTTTAGTATGTCGTCTTTCAGTTTGCTTCGAATATGGCGGCTAGTTGAGCTATTTATTTATTTTTATTTTTATTTTTATCTTTTTTTCCTCGCTGTGAGTCCCAACAGATTTTTTGAATGTAAAAATCAATTATTATTAAATGTGATTTAATGTCAACCATATCATTACTTTCATCACTCATCCAAAAATTAACCTTTGACGTCATTTTGTTACAAATTTCCCGGCTGCTATGAATCCAATAGATAAGGTAAAGAGAAAGGAAAAAAGCATGCAGTAAAATGTAGCAATTATAAAAGCTCCTAAGCATCCAGTTAACTTGGATACCCAAAATTAAAAAAACAAGAAAATTATTTTCGTTCAACCTTAATTTTATACATGTCCAAACAAACCATTCGTTCGCCTTCGTATCCTTATCCTTACCCAAACATTTTATGCTCGAAATTCTCCCAACATCCCTCTTCTGCGCTACCCACTAATAGGTTACCTTAAATTTTTGAGCTTCTGAAATTCTTAACATTATAGCTCATGAAATATTTGTAAATAAGTCTTTTAAATTGATTATCAAGTGAAAAAACTTAGTTAAATTCAAAAATGCACAGTTAAATTTAGTAAACTCATAATTCTTATGTGAGTCCTCATTTTACAACCTACGCTATAATGTCCTCGCATGGTTCTCCTGAGTTTCTTAGAACTGAAGTGGCATTTATGGTAAAATTTTAGAATTCGAAGAATTCGTAATGGAGTATTTTCCAAGGATTATCTTTTTTTTTTTTTTTTTTAGGTGAAGATAAGGTATTACTTATAAAATACCAAATCATGTTATTTTAACAGCTTTCCATAATCCCAGTAGGCCCACGACAATAACAGGTATTTCTAATTCAAGTAATCTAAATTTTCATCATGTGTCACTCCCTTCCTTAAAAATCAGAAGACTCTTCTCCTGAAGTTATGTATGTGTATAAAAATGTTTTGGTGGAATCTGCATATTTTGTTTGTGAAAGAGTCCGTTGCTTGACTATTTATCATTAATTAGTGGTAAAAAGGAAATTTAAAACAGAACGGTTTATATATATATAGAAACTACCCCGATATATGAGACCATAGCTACCATACCGTTCCGAGAAACTGAATAAAAATTTGGTGGAAGGTATTTTGAGGTTTGCGCTCAAGAATTATATTAAAAACAACAGTTACGGTTACAGTGAGAAAATTTCAAAAATGTCAAATGGCAACACCTAGTTTTTTTTAATTAAAATGGAATCTCAACAGCAAAAAAACATAAATAGCGTTGGAACGGTACCTCTAGCGCGAAAATCGGCATCGCTAGCAGGCTAACAAAAAAAGAAAATACGACTGTTACGTGCCTACCAGAGCACCACTTTCATTTTTTTAATGACGTCACATTCCACACTGAGTCTTTGGTTCAGACTAAAGTCAACTGATTCTGCTTCGAAACGAAAAGAAGAGACCAAAGTATCCTTAATTTCGTGTTAGGTTACTGAATAAAGGTTTTAATTTCGTTGTTACTCGTAAGACGCTGTCATGATGGCGTCATCACAGTACGTGAAAAACAAGGCATTGTAAAATGGGAATCAAAACCGATTTTGATGATGATATTGATGTTTCCCAGTAACCTGCTTATTGTTCACAGAGCAAGAAAGCAAGATACACATCACGCATTTCACAATGCCTTATTTTTCACTTAGTGTGGATGACGTCACTCATGACGGTGTCTTACAACTAACAACGAAATTAAAACCCTTATTCAGTAGACCTACATGAAATTAAGGATACCGTGGTCTATTCTTCTCGTTTCGAAGCTGAATCAGTAGACTTTAGTGAAAACCGAAGACTCAGTGTGAAATGTGACGTCATTAAGAAAATGTAAGTCGTGCTCTGGTAGGCAAATCACAGCTGTTTTCTCTTTTTTTCTTAGTATGCCTAGCGTTGGTGATTTTCATGCTAGAGGTACCCTTCCAACGCTGTTTATGGTTTTTTGCTATGGAGATTCAATTTCAATAAAAAAAAACAGGTGTTGCCATTTGAAATTTTCGAAATTTTGTTACTGTAAACGTAACTGCTATAACTGTTGTTTTTAATATAATTCTTGAGCGCATACCTCAAAATACTTTCCACCAAATTTTTATTCAGTTTCTCGGAACGGTATGGTAGCTATGGTTACAGCGTCTAGAATAAACAGTGTTAAAAGCGGCGAATAAAATTGTACTAAAAAAATTAAGCCTGTCACCAGATGTCATTGTAATCGAAGCTAGTGTCACGACAACAAAATCGAGACTCCCCATTGGTTAATTATATGCTTAGATCACGTGATTAAACTGACGAAACTGGGAAAAGCCAATCAGGTCTTCGATTTGAGCAATAGCTTCGATCACAGCGACATCTGGGTAAGCTTAATTTTTGTAGCATCATTTTAACATCACGGTTATAGGCGATTGCCACACTGTTTATTCTAGACGCTGTACTATGGTCTCATATATCGGGATAGTTTTTTTCTAATTACCCTTTATATATATATATATACTTATATATAGGCTGTTCCTTAGGTCTAGAAACATGAAAATATCAGGAAAGGAAAGCAATTTCACTGAACATATAAATTTCAAAAGTTTCGTGTATTCAAATGGCTCTGATCAGGTATCATAGGTAGAGCCCCACGTGTCACAATATCAAATTTCAAATAGAAACCAGACTTCTTCACAGAATCGTGTTAAACAGAGGAAATCTGTATTAAAACATGTGTTTTATTTATTTATAATGCCGAGTAGGGGGGCCTGGGGCCGATTATTGTATTCTAATATAAAATCTGGAAATCTCAAAATATTTCATTGAAAAAGAAAATTCGCTGAGCACAATAATTACAAAAGTGCAATGGACTTAAATAATCTATCAGATGATGAGATATCATAGGTTGGACCCAGGGGCCCCACTGGACACAAATTCTATATTTGCAAATGGAAACCGTATCTTTTCTTCACAGAATCGTGTTAAGCGGGAAAAAAAATTCTGTATTAAACGTGTGTTGCTTTTTTTATTTTGACAAATAGAGATCAAGGGGGCCGCGAATTTTATGTTGTAATAAAATTCTGGAAAACCCAAAATATCTCAATAAAAAAGAAATTTCGCTAAGAAAAATGATTACAAAAGCGCCGTGCATTCAAATGATCTGTTACATGAAGTATCATAGTCGGGACCCCGGGCAAAACAGGGGCCCCGCATGGCCCAAACTCAGTTTTTTCAAATAGAAGCCATAGTTTTACTTCATAGAATCGTGTTAAGCGGAAAAAGTCTGTTTTAAATTATGCATTGCAGTAATATATATGTTTTAAATTATGTATTGCATTTTTTTTTTTTTTTTTTTTTTAGAGAAGGAGGGTTAGGGGCTATGAATGTTATATTGTAATAAAAAATTTGAAAATCCGAAAATATCTTGATAAAAAAGCAATTTCGCTAAACACAATGATTACATAGTGTCGTGCATTCAAATGATTTATTAATTGAAGTAACATACGTGGGTTACTAGGGGGTCTTAAGAACTCTCGTGATCCTTGTAGTCCGCCGGACTCCACCTATGATAACTCATCTGATACACCATTTAAGTACAGGAAAATTCATTAATCATTAAAATTATCGAAACTGCTTTTTTATTGAGATGTTTTATGATTTCTAGATTTTTTTTATAACAACAAATGAATCAGGGCCCAGGGGCTTCTGCTCTGCAGAATTAAAAAAAGCAATATATCATTTAAAAGAGTTTTTTCCGCTTAACACAATTATGTTAAGAAAAAATATTTTTTCCGTTTGAAAAACTGATTTTGTGTCATGCGTGAGGCCGTAGGGTCCCACATATGATACCTCATCTGATAGATCATTTGAAAATATATAACCTTTTTGTAATCATTAAAGTCAGCAAAATTGCTTTTTCATTGAGATATTTTAGGGTTTTCAGATTTTTATTACACCATAAGAATCAGAGCCCCGGTGATCCTCACATTGCAGAATTAAAAAAGCAATACATAATTAAACAGATTTTTTTTTTCCGATTAACAAGAAAAAGTATGGTTTCCATTTGAAAAAAATTAAGTTTGTGTCACATGGGGGCCACGGGGGCCTACCTGATGACAGATTAGTTCAATGCATGAAACTTTTGAAATCAATGTGTTAAGCGAAATTGCTTTCCTTACAAGATATTTTGGTATATTTAGACTTTTGAAACACACTGTATATATATATACAGTCGGCTGCAAAATTATTCGAGCACTAGCAATAATCCTTGCCAAAAAAAAGTACACTTAATACAGCTTTGTTAAATAAATCCTTGTCGAGTCATGTTCTTAATCAGTCTAAAAACATGATTCGACAAGGATTTACTTAGCAAAACAGTCTTAAGTGTACTTTTTAAATATAGGAATTATTGGCTAGTGTTCGAATAATTTTGCAGCCGACTGTATATGCAGTCTTTAAGGAAAATCTTCTTCTATACTCTTCACACTAAAATAATTTATGTGAGATTACTTCAAATAAACACTTTTATAACAACAATTTTGTTAAATATATTTACATATGAGGAACTTCAAATCTAATAATTGTATGTTAACAACCTTTGTTAATTGGGGACACTAAAATTAACTTGAAATTAATTTGAAATTCGAATGCTATAGCTTAAAATAAAACATTATATATCTTTTATAATGTACAATAAATTAAAAAGAACTTAGCAGTTTACATATGAAGAAATACCAATCAATTATCAGAAGACCTTTTGATTAACCAAAAATTCATAAAAACGAATTTATTTGGATTAGAATACTGATTGATATCGAAATGTGATTAATTTGAATATGTTATCCTACTTCCTAATCTTTCAATCTAAAGAAACAAATATTTCTTTTTTTTTTTTGTGTGTGTGTGCCTGTTTGATGTTATTATATATTTTTTTTTCTTATGCAGGTGGGTGGATAAGTGTACAAAAAAAAAAAAAAAAAAAAAAAAAATTAATTTATTTTTGTTGTCGTCTTCATTCTTTAACTATATTTTTATGAAAATTTTCATAATTTTACGAAATACATTAAATTTATAGATAAGAATCAACAAAAGATTTTGGAGACAATAAGACTGGTCTACAGCGTTTCGGTAACAACAGTCAAATTATTAATTTTATTATTAATTCCAATTTTTATTTAAATATCTGCAAGTAGAAAAGTCCCACCACGTCACATTTTTCTGTTAGAGTATCAGAAAATGGCAATTTTCACGATTTTTTATCATTTTCACAGTATTACAGGTGGTAACCCTTCCTGTTGGCAACCCAAAGTCCTGGCAACGCAGAGCCCCGGCAACCACGTTTGTTCCATTTTTTTTTGTTAAAGTATCAGAAAATGGCAAATTTAACTTCTTTTTTTTTTTTTTTTTTTTTTTTTTTGATTTTTACAATACAGTTGATTGCAGAAGTATCCGAGCACTAGCCAATTATTCCGATATCAAAAAAGTACATTTAATACTATTTTGTTAAATAAATCCTTGTCGAATCATGTTCTTAGACTGACTAAGAACATGTCTTGACAAAGTAGTATTAAGTGTACATTTTTTAGACAGGGATTATTGCTAGTACTCAGATACTTTTGCTGCCGACTGTATCACACATGGCAACCTTTCGTGCTATCAAACATGCCTCCTGGCCATTCTCTCTGCTGGCAACACCTGTTTGGCAACCGTGTATTCGTACCTTAGCTGTTTTTTTTTTCTGGTATTCTAGTTAAAGATATTGTGTTTTATGATTGCGTTGTTTTATAGTTAAAGTTTCATGTTCAAAATGGCAAGTTTTCAGTGTAAACTTGTAAAACCGTACCCGATACGTTTTGCTGCATTTGTTAACTATTCGTATTAAAATCACAAGGTTAAGGCTCCTATATATACGAGCTGGCGCATCAGGCATTTTGTTGCCTTAGGGTTACCACATGCACCCAGCGAGTTTCTCTGATGAACAAACCACAAACATTTTTGTTTAACTTCTTACGTTACTTTAGAGAAACTTATTTTATTATATTTCATAATTTCAGCTAAGCAAACTATGATATGGAAGTTTGTTTAGCGATAAACTGCTATAATCATTCAAGAAGTGAATATAAAGTGTTCACAGACCTTCTATTACTGAGTATTTGAGTTTTGGCGACATTTTGTAAAAGAAACAGAAACCGCCCTAATAACACATCGTACATCCATAGGATATCCTCAGAATAAAATGGCATCCTGAGAATGTACCGTGAAAAAAATGTATTTTTAGGAATATTATTGTTGCTTATTGCTCTTATCTTGACCGGATTAGCTTCGGATCAAGATTTCTTAAAATCATTAGGGAAGCGATAAGGACGCCAAGCGGGAATGCTGTCCTCTTCGGAGGCAAAAAAAATGGCGGTGATGCGCCGGCCTATTAGTTTATTTAGGTGCTCTACACAAAGTAGACATTTAACACAAGACGTAAAACAGTCTATTTTTTGCATTTTGGTTTTAGAAGAACAAATAATAACAATTCAATCATTTAGTGTATTTTCCATGTTTTTATGTTCTACTTTGTTTGCAATATGTATATTATCTCCATATTAACAGTATTCCATGCTAAATTAATAATATTGATAGGAATAATGCATGACTTCTAAAGACTTTTGTACATTGCTTCCAGTACAGATTAAATAATCATAACAAAAAAAAAACTGTACGTGTTACACATTTTTCATTATTATTTTTTAATTCTACACTACAAAATTAGTTGAAAATACTTAATTTCATTTCTGTCCCCCCCCCCCCAAAAAAAAAAAAAAAAAAAATGTCGACTAGTGTAATTTACACCAAAAAAAATAAATGAAAGTTTCTTTTAGATAATTACAATTGATCACGATTTGAGTTTCAAATGCAAAATGATTTTCCAATTACAATTTAACGTTTTCTAAATCTTTTATTTTCAACTAATGAAAATTATTTTTTTTTTATTTATTTAGATTTTAAATATGATCGTAAAAGTTAACTAAAATTGTAAAATTGTAAATTAATAATTGCAATTTGCAAAATGCAAAAATTTTTTCAAATAAATTAAATTGTATTCAATATATTTATATCTTAAACGTATGTGGACTTAAACGTTTATTAATTATACGATAAAAAATATTTTTAAGAAGCAAAAGCCACAAGTCACTCCAGTATAGCATTTTCTCCAGTTTTTCTTCACCTCAGTGGTCTAAGGCACTGAGCTGAAGAACAACTGGAGGAAATGCTAGACCGGTTTTTGCGTGCCGTTTTTCGAAGGTTTCTCTTCCAAGCGTTGCACGGCAGGAAGCCTATCTTTATATTTCAGAGTAAAATTGTGTAAAGGTTGTCTGCACGAACAACCATATGCTAAACATGATATTACAATTTTAAATTTTAATTCTTTTAAGAGTATAATAGTAATAGACGACCCGACAAATGTTGCTTGCCGTGCTAGGTCCGACTCTGTACGGCAAATGATTGCAGAAAAACTGGCACGCCCGAACACTGTGTAAATGCATTGGAAGCATTTGCTCCAATTGCTCTTCAGCTCAGTGGTCTATGGTGACGCACCACGGTTACAGCGCCTAGAATATACAGTGTAGCATATGGTAACCAAATTAGAGTACCTTTATAAATTAAAAGCGTTAACAATTTTTATAATTTCCTAATTAGGAATAAAATTTTATATTCTTCATAAATAGGGACCAAAATGCTAATAATTAAGATGAATAATTTTCCTGTAAAAATTTTTAAAACGTAGAAAAACGGCTCACAAAAACGGATGGATTGTTGGGTTTAACGTCGCACTAGTGCAATTGCAGAAAAACGGACTATCCTCAGAAAAATGAGGACATCAGGTCAGCATAGTGTAGAACACAGATTATCATGCAGATAGGACAGTGAAACTAAAGCGCGAACCGGCAATATAGTAGCACCACTAGTGTCAACAGAGGAGAACTTACGTGTTAAGTCTACATGAATAGCATCTTTGATCGAAAATTGTTTTTCTATTTCGCGAGTAGTTAGTATCAGGTTAGTATTATGGGAAGTTTTCATTTTCTTCACTTTCTATTGTTTTTGAATTCACAAAATTATCCTCAAAACATTCACAGCTATTCTTCTAAGAAATAAAAATTAATTTTTATAATGTTTAAAAATATGCTTTGTCATTCTGACATAGCAGTATGAAATCATTAAATATTTGACGTTGCTTGGTTTAAATAATACAAAATGCTTTAAAATGAAAAAATGTTTTTATTTTATGTATATTTTCAAAGTTTATTTTCTTAATATTTAGCACTTGCTTCTTAAAATAAATTGCTTTTGACAATCAAGTTTGTAAACAATAATAAAGTTGCCAAACGAAAACGTATGTGCAGTTTTCTTTCCTTCACTTTTTCTACTACTTTTAAATTCACAAAATCATAACATTCACAGCTATTTTCTAAGAAATAAAACAAATTTTTATTATGTTTGAAAATAAATTTTGCCAAACACATTCGTGTTCAAGCGTACAAATTAATATAACAAACTGTAATGCTGAAATAGCAGTATGGTATGAAATCTTAAATATTTAACATTGCTTAGTTTAAATAATGCAAAATGCTTTAAAAAAAAAAAAAAAATTCTTGTTTATGTATATTTTCGAAATTTATTTGCTTAATATTTAGTACTTTATTCTTAAAATAAATTGCTTTCGACAATCAAGTTCGTAAACAATAACAAAATTGCCAAACGTAAACATCAATACAAAGGTTAGTTGGTTGGATGTTGGGTTTAACGTTGCACTAATATTACGATATGAACAGAGATAGTAAAAATAAGGCGAGCGATTGCGTAAGCTGGAGAGCTCGAGAAACTTACAGCCGTTGACAATAGAGTATCCTATCTGTATAATAATCTGCGGTGTAGAAGAGCTTATGATCAAATGTTTCAAATGCTGATAAATAAAATTAAGCTTACAAGATGGCGCTGCGATTAAATTCTTTGCTCAAATCGAAGAGCTGATTGGCTTTTCCCAGTTTCGTCTGCTCAATCACGTGATCTATGCGCATAATTAACCATTAAGGAGTTTTTCAAGCAATAAACTCGATCGCACTGATCACTGGTGGGAGGCTCAATTTTTAAGGAACTGATTTGCTGGTCGCTTTCCACATTATGTATTCTAGGCATTGTACAACTGTGGCCATCGAGCAGATATACTAGAAGGGTACGGAATCCCTATACTGGTTATGGAGAAAAATTTCTAGAACATCACTGCGGTTTTTGCGCCTTCTTTTCGCGATAATCTCTTTCTTGGCAACTGGTTCTTGGGATTTTGCATGTTTTAAATGGTTTGTTCCTCTTACCACATGCTGACCAGATGTCCTCAATTTCTGATGACAGTCCGTTTTTGTAAACCGTAAGTTTTAAAAACTTTTACAAACAAATTATTCATCATAATTATTAGCATTTTGGTCCCCATTTTCAAAGAATATAAAATTATATTCCCAATTAGGGAATTGTTATAATTATTAACGCTTTTAATTAATAAAGGCACTCTAATATGTTCACCATATCTTACCACCAAAACTCCAAAAGAAAAGTCAAACAGCTTTCAATCAATAACAGGGATTAAATTACTTGCTTTCTATTTCAGCTATTGTAGATTGTGGTTTATGTTTGATTTACATCCAATTGAAATATAAAACAACGATAACAAAGGTGGAAAAAACTTGCCTTGGTGGAAGTAGAATATCGGTTTGGCTGTAGAAAAGTCTGTTTGGCGGTAGAAAAGCCGGTTTGGCGAAAGAATATGTGGTATTGTGGGGATGTAGTATTGGAAAGCAAAAAGGTTACTAATCCAGGGTCTATTGTAATATCTCGTCGATGACGCTGACATAGTTGAGTTGAGTGGGTTTTACGTCGCACTACAGTTTCACTTGTGGCAACCCATGGTGAGAGGGAGAGATTTGATTGGTTTATTTGGGTTTCTGTAGTCATTTGTTTTCCAAGAAAACAGTTCCATTGTTCTTTATGAAGTTGAAGTTGAGTGTGTTTTGCTTTTACGTCGAACCAGACCTATGCAAAAAGCAATTTTTGACGGTCTGCAATTCAATCCTCTGTTTTTAATGATAGGTTTTCGTAGCAATGTTTGTTTTTCAAGCAGTTTGGTAAGTTTCTTCATGGAGTAAGCCGTTCTGGTAATTTTTTCGTTTAAAAAGGGTTTGATGCTCGAGTGCCCGAACACCGTGATGTACATTAAAGGTGGCTGGTGCACGTAAAATCCGTCGTGACCGTAATGTTCTCCGTGTTCCCATCCAAAATAAAACGTCTGGGGGATGGGAGTCACTAAAGTAGGGCAGCCATCTCCTCCGTGGAAGATTAAAATTAGAATTCCGTGTCCCAGACCGTCCCTGAGTTATAGGGTGACCTAGAGACCGCTATGGAGCGACGACAAATGATGAATTTACGCTACGCGTAAGCTCATAGCAGACAGTTTTTCTACCAAACTGGGTTTTGGTTAAAAAATAAATAAATAAATAAATAAAAACTCTATCAATTCTCAATTAAATATTAATAACAAAAAATTTACAGATATCGTTGTTTTTGGTAATAATCCTTTATTTCCGGTATAATTTTGAGTGCTTTAAAATCTTTAAAAACACTTTTAAATGCGAAAGATTGTAAAAAAAATAGTTTTAAAATCAATGAGAAGCTGACTCGCTATAGACAGCTCTCTCCTTGTAGGTTCGCTAGGGTAACCGTGCGTCCTCGAAATTACATCCCCTTCGTGGAGGATCAAAATTGTGATGGCACGTCTCCGGACCACCTTTATGGTTTCGTCCTAGCCCGTCGCCAATTACCCACAGCGCGGTACTAAGGCGACGTTAAACACAACCAACCAACCTCGAAATTACAGGACAGCAAATTTTTGAAAAATTCTAGCAAAGAAAATTACTTATCATAAATATTACCTAATTTGCTCTTCATTTATTTAAAATTTAAAAAAAAGCTCCTCAAATGGGTAATTATAATAAATATTAACGCTATATTTTTGTAAAGGTACTCCAATATGGTCACCCAGACGATTGCCCATAGTGCAGCACTAATGCAACACAAAGCCTTCTCATAGAAACTTTAATTTTTTTTATATTGCCATGTGATAATTTCTATTCTTATTCTGTTGACGAATACGAACAAAAATTGCCAAACGTAAGAAGTCATTTAGGACCACAGATTATCATACAGATAGGGTAGTGAAGCTAAAACGCGAACCGGAAATGTAGTAGAAACAGTAGTGTCAACAGAGGGAAACTGCATATGTTAAGTCTACATGAATAGCATCGAAAATTGTTTTTCTATTTCGCGAGTAGTTAGTAGTAGGTTAGTATGGGAAGTTTCTTTTTCTTCACTTTCTATTGTTTTTGAATTCACAAAATTATCCTCAAAACATTCACAGCTATTCTTCTAAGAAATAAAAATTAAATTTATAATGTTTAAAAATATGCTTTGTCAAACATATTCATATTTAAGTACAAATTAAAATTACAAACTGCAATTCTGAAATAGCAGTATGAAATCATGAAATATTTAACGTTGCTTGGTTTAAATAATACAAAATGCTTTAAAATGAGAAAATGTTTTTATTTTATGTATATTTTCAAAGTTTATTTTCTTGATATTCACTTTATATCTTTTTAATATTATTTATTTCTTAATAGCACTTGCTTCTTAAAATAAATTGCTTTTGACAATCAAGTTTGTAAACAATAATAAAGTTGCCGAAAACGTATGTGCAATTTTCTTTCCTTCACTTTTTCTACTACTTTTAAATTCACAAAATCATAACATTCACAGCTATTTTACAAGAAATAAAACTAAATTTTATTAAGTTTGAAAATAAATTTTGCCAGACACCTTCGTGTTCAAGTGTACAAATTAATATAACAAACTGTAATGCTGAAATAGCAGTATGGTATGAAATCTTAAATATTTTACATTGTTTGGTTTAAATAATACAAAATGCTTTAAAATGAAAAAAAAAATATTTCTGGTTTATGTATATTTTCGAAATTTATTTGCTTAATATTTAGTACTTGCTTCTTGAAATAAATTGCTTTCGACAATCAATTTCGTAAACAATAACAAAGTTGCCAAACGTAAACATCAGTACAATGGTTAGTTGGTTGGATGTTGGGTTTAACGTTGCACTAATATTACGATATGAACATAGATACAATAAAAATAATACGAGCGATTGCGTAAGCTGGAGAGCTCAAGAAACTTACAATCGTTGCAGCCAAATTTTGGTTACCGAAGTATATAAGGGGGTGTCCTATCTGTATAATAATCTGTGTTTAGGACCTCCGTTTTCAGATTTTTCTGCATCTTGAACTAGCTGTGAGCCACCGTTGGTACACGCCAGTGTGAACGTGTTAAATAGGAATTATTGCTAGCGCTTCAATAATTTTGCTGCCGACTGTATGCACGCTTGTATGGTGTGTCATTATGCACCCCAAAGTCCCAAATACTTGACACGCCTTGGTATGTTCGAAGTTTTCATATTTATAAAGATATAATCCCTCTTAACCTTAATTATTTTATCCAGCATCGTAATTTACAACTTCATTTAGCGATAGAGTGTATTGATAACCCTTCTTCACACACTTGCCACGAATAACTACAATGATCGTAGACTATAGAGCAGTTATACTAGTAGAATACGGATTCCCTATACTGGCTATGGAGAAAAACTCCCAATTACCGGAACATTACTGCGGTTTTTGCGCCTTCTTTTGCCGATAATCGCTTTCTTGGCAACTGGTTCTTGGGATTTTCTTTGTTTTAAATGATTTGTTCCTCTTACCACCAAAACTAAAAAGAAAAATCAAACAGAACAGCTTTCAATCAATAACAAGGATTAGATTACTTGCTTTCCATTTCAGCTAGTGTAGATTGTGGTTTATGTTTGATTTACTCCCAATCGAAATATAATCAGCGATAACAAAGGTGGAGGAAACTTGCCTTGGTGGAAGTGGAATGTCGGTTGGGCGAATGAATTGGTTGAATGGTGGGGATATGATGTTGGGAAGCAGAAAGGTTACCACTCTAATACCTCGTCCATGGCGTAGACATAATACGCTCCTAATCACAACTGCCTTCTTTGAGATTACTATCTATTTGTTTTTACTCTTATTCTCAATTGTCTTTTTTTTTTTTTTACTTTCTCTACTGTGATTAATATCTCACTGACCTTTCTTACAAGAG
Source organism: Salticus scenicus (assembly GCA_963930645.1). Lineage (NCBI taxonomy): Eukaryota > Metazoa > Arthropoda > Arachnida > Araneae > Salticidae > Salticus > Salticus scenicus. The sequence continues at coordinate 200,060,035 of OZ005657.1, read as the reverse complement.
TATATATTTGTGTAGTCCTTCCGCACAATGGAATATATGTGTTTTAGAATATATATAATACGATAGTAAGAGAATATTTTTTTTAAACACAGCTGCTTTTAAATTTTCTACGATATTTGCAGTGCTATCTTTAAACATTCTACTTATTTTGGGGCTTCATATTTTGTATGAGCTTCAATTTTTTCTGTTATTTTTGGGTAATCTCTTCTGTAAGTGTTTTCAGTCTTTTAGCAAAGATCTCAAATTCCAAATGGATAGCGAAAATAAATTTGTTTTTGTAATTAAAAATAATTTAATTCAATTTTTAGTAACCTCTATTTCTTTCTTTTCTGTATTAGATGTAACACAAACTCCGATAGGAGCACATTTTTCACGTAATGGTCACCACGAGATCAAACCACTTTTTTGTAGTCGCCTAATTACTGTAAAATAGTTTCCAGGTGTCATAATTGTTGATTATCTCTTCAATAATCAATCTCTCTTTCTTCAATCTCGTGAAGAGACTTGCTCTACATTGTTATATTTGATGGTTATGAACTATTATAATACACCTTTTTGAAAAATTATTTTATTCGTCTGAAATATTATCCCCGCATGTGCTTCGATACAATTCGCAATTTCAGACTCCTGCTTATTGTTAATATTTCGTATTACTTAAAATCCTTAGTGATTTCTGTTTTTTAAATATTGTCTATACGACATTTTACACAAAATATTACATTTCTAAAATATAAACATCGGTTTACACTGGCAATCAAAATTAAGCATATAAAAAAAAAGAGAGAGAGAGAGAAAGAGAGAGAGAGAGAGAGGGGGGGGAGAATTTTTACCCCTCTGATGCTTTTATCTCAATTTAGCACCCAATGGATATTATGCAACTTACGCAAATAATTTTAGCAAATTTCCCCATCTGTCTTTCTATCAATATTGTTGTATCAATAAAAATGTGGGCTTGTAACTCAAACATATTTTTATTTATTTACTAAGATTTGTGAGTTCATAAAGGGTTTTCCACAAAAAAGTAGTTTTGCAACGTGGTTGAAATATTGAATCTTAAAATTAAGTACGGTGCATAGGAAAAACCCCTTATGAAATTTCAACTCTGGAAAATAAAATCTAACTCTTTTTTTTTTTTACTACAATTTGCTTAATTTTTAATCTATTCAAATGAACTTTTGACATAATTTTAGCCCAATATATCTAGCATTCAATATATGTAACAAAAAATTTTCCATCTTTCGCGCAGCACAGTAAATAAAATATTTACTACCCATACAACAGAGAATATTACACGCATGAATTTTATGTTTCAGAATAATGTTTCACTTGTATTTTGTCAATGTTTGCACAATGTTTGTAAAATTTTACTGAAATCCATTCTTGTTATAAACAAAAAACTTGCAAAAATAATTAATAATTAAAAAATAAATAAATAAATAAAAATAAAAAAAGCCTAAATAATTGCGCAATTCCCACAGAAAACATACAAATATTTTACAAAGTAAGTGCAGCAATGTGTTAAAGATACAAGTCATTTATAGCGTTTTATGATACAGTATGACCCAAAGTAATTGTGCTTTTCATCAATTTTTGGTTGGTCCCCTAATTGCACTCTGGACTAAATCGATAATGGAAAATGTGAGTTTTTAACCCGTTAACGCCCGAATTAATTTTGCAAAATATTATTAGATGATTATTTCACTTCTAAATTAATATTGACAACTGACAGTAAAATATATTAACAGAAACAATTCTTATGATAGTTTAATTTAAAGCCTATCCTCATTTATTGACGTTTGATGTTCTAGCGAGAAAACTTCGAGATAGAAGAACTTTGAGATAACAGATTAATTTCCTATTATATGTTGACAAAGATCTCGAAAGTAAAGTATTATAATATATATTATTATTCTTCAACTTGATTTAAGTTAGTGTACCTGTGCAAAAAAGCAAAGATATGTGCGACGAATGAAAAAGCATAAAATGACTATTCAAATTATGAAATAATAATTAATAGTAGGCACATAATACTTTCAGGGATCATTTAGGCTGACGCTACAAACTGTCACTAAAAGGCAGAAATCATTCCAAGAAACCACAAAAATATGCGTGCCATTTTATTAGCTGTCCTCAAATGAGGACACTGGGCACTAATGGATTAATGTATTTTTGCATGTTTGAAGTTCGAAGATATTTCGTATGGTACACTTTTCAAAAATTAAAGAAATGTCAAAAAAAAAAAAAAAAAATCTAATATAATTAATATAATTTGTATTTATTTAATTAATATAATTTTGATCCCCCATTGTATAAGAAAAGGAAAACGTTACTGAAACGGACATTGTCGTTCAATTTACTGCCGTACTGGTACTCTGTGCGTGATTTTAATATTTTTAGTAGAGATAAAAACTGCGTTTTCAAAAAAAAAAAAAAAAAAAAAAAAAAAAAGGAAAAAAGAAAGGCAGAAAGAAAGAAAAATCATGCAGTACGCATTCATTATTAACACTTTCCAATTGTACATCCACATTGTATCGCATAACCTTCGAAGTTCTTTGCCTATATTATCACAAAACAGACATACAGAAACATAGACATTATAGACTAATTGAATTCTAATCACTCTTGAACACTGTTGGAAAGTGTTAAAAATGCTTAACACAAATGGAAATGCAATCCTTAATTTCCAGTTGCAGCCCTTAACGTATTTGAATATTTTAGTGTAATCCTGTTAGACTGAAGCTATCAATTTCTATATAAAGTATTATTTTAGCTAATTAACAATAAATGCCAATTTCTTTATGACTTTTGCAGTAGAAAGTTATTTAAATGGAATTTATAGAAATGTTTCTCCTAAAAATCAATGCATTGGCATTTGTTTTGGGTGTCTCTGTACACAAACCAGTTGTAGAGGGCTTATTAATGCCATTTTAAATAGAAAATAATCTATAGTGAATTTGAATAACATGTAGCATTTTAATAACGTCTGAAAATATTTACGGACGCTGGAAGCGACATTTAGATTTATTAGATTTACAGTCAGCAAGCAAAGTTTTTGAAGCACACATCCACATTTTTTACCATGTTTTTATTAACTCGTATTCTTGTTTGTTTGTTTGTTTGTCCAGTTTAAATCTTGCAATCGATTTTTAACTAACTTGACGACTAGATAGACATTTGAAACTTTCAGAATAGCTCAACACAGTGACAATGCATTTATTTAATACTTTTAGCCAACTGTTTCGGGTCCCCGCTACCTTTGGTAGCGGTTATATGATTCAATAGAAAGTTTATTTGACTACCTTCTCGACTAGCTAGACATTTGAAACTTTTAGAATAGCTCAAAACACGATAACAATGCATTTTTTAATACTTTCAGCCAAGTATTTCGGGTCCCCGCTGCCTTCGGTAGCGTTTATATGATTCAACAATCATATAACTTTCCAACTAGCTAGACATTTGAAACTTTCAGAATAGCTCAGAACACGGTGACAATGCATTTTCAAAACACTTTTAGCAAAATTTTTCGAGTCCTCATTGCCTTTGGAAGCGTTGATACGATTCAACAGAAAATTTAAAAATGTGGTATGTAAAAAGTTCTTTTATATTGCAATTATTTAATATTTTTTAGTTTGATAGCTAATTTTTATCCTCAACTTACTTTTTTATAAACAGATGAAGACTAAGACCATGACGCGACAAATATTTACTTTATAAAACAGTATTAGGTGCACATCTTTCAAATAGGAATTATTGCTAAAGCTTCAATAATTTTGCTACCGTCTGTAAGGTTGGATGTAAGGGATACTCGGTATTAACTAGTTTTGTATATTTAAATTAACTTAAATCTTTTCGGCTACCTGCGATAATAAAGTAAGCATATTACCTTCACTAGCATTTTAAAATTAATAATGGCAGACACCGCTTAGTGCCAATAATCTCTAACTGATCTTCACTTTAGATTTATCTTTGCGTAAATACTATCACTGAAGAATCAGTTTGCATACCTTCCCACATTAAATCTTCAATATCCGCTCCAATTCAATAAATTATAAAAAAAATTCTGAGGGTCACTGAAGAGCCACCTTTCATGGAGGATTAAAATCGTGATGGAATGTCTCCGGACCATCATTAGGGATGAGTGCCAGGCCATCCTATATTGCCAATAGTGTAGCACTAGTGCGATGCAAAACCCACTGATTCACTCTCTTAAAAAAACTCGCCGACCATGAAGTCATCAAACAAATTTCACATAGAACATTTCAAACAAGATTATTCCTTTACCAAACTAAAAACCCATTCCACACTTTTTTAAACTTATAAGAGCTTATTCTAACTCTTTTGATCCAATCGTAATATCAATCCTTCGCAAAAATACAAAAATTTCACGAACTTAGTAAGTCGGCTTATAAATTGCTTATATTGTGAAATGGTACATTAATTACAAATTAAACATTAGATATTTTAAAAATAATTTTTCCTTTTTGAAATAAGAAACAGTTACGTCAGCATTAATGTAATGTTCTTATTTAGAAACAATTAAAACTAGAAATAATTACCTCTTTTTTACTTTATAACCCAATTAAACATTTGTCAATCGAGTGATTAATTAATTTGTAGCATGAATCAATCAGTTGAAAGCATTTCATTTGGTGAAACATTAATTATCTATCCTGTAATGGATGATAATTTTTATTCTATTTGAAGAATATTGAAGAACGTAGCGTGAGAAAATAATTGTTCCGTAGATTAATTTGCATGATGTAATTTGAGCAAATTAGTGAGCGAACATTTTATTAAAATCATCAAATATCCTACAAAAAAGAGATTCATAAACGCAATCTAGCAATCGATAGAATTTCATCAGTATTGAAAGAAATGTAACTAGCATAGAAAATCTTACTTCAGAAGCTGTTGATATTTTTTTCGGCATCATTTAAATGTATAACTTTAATCACGAAACAAGTAAATTAATCATTTTAGCTTTATGTATTCAATACGATTAGAATTAACGTAATTTTGTAATTTTATTTTACACATGGTTAGTGTATTATAACTTTTAAAATATTTATATAGTTTGTCAAATATGTAAAAGTGATTCACTACAAGATGAAATACTCAGTATGTTTTCAATAAATTTCCTATAAAATAAAAAATATGGATAAGGTATCTTAAATCTGTTAGGGGAATTTTTAAATAAATTAAGCAATTTAATGTTATTTGCAATTTAAAGGATGATATAATAAAGTAAGTGCAGGTAATATGTCCACCTTAAGAATAGAATTTTTTTAGTGATATTAGTAATCTATTTAAAAAAATAAAAATAAATAAAAATTATCTGAAACAGATCTTTTTTTAGCACTCGAATTTTTTTTTAAATTTACAATAATCAAGATTTAAACCTGCATGAATTATTAAAAAAAAAAAAAAAAAAAAAAAAAAAAAAAAGACTAGTTGATGAAGGTAGTATGACTATATGCAGGTAATATGCCCATAGGTGAAATATAATAACGAGATTCATATTTAACGCATGAAAACACATCAATTATTACAAAGCAAAATTTAAATTCTGAAACTTTTCAAAAATTAATGAAAAGATAAGTAAGAAGAAAATTTAGAAAACAGTGTTAAACAATTTTAAACAATTTTAAGCAATTTTCAGCAAATTTGTAACCAATTTTAAACTTCACGGGCAAAAATGTCTTTAATTTATTTTGACTTCACATGTATGGCAAGTAAAAACTTCCTTATCTTTTTTGGTACGTCCTACACATTACTCGTACACATAATTATGACATACAACACATAATCTCATATCCACAACTTTTTCCTTGTTGCAAATACCACTAAACCATCTTTCTTTATCACTTTTCTTTGCTCAAGGACCTTTTCCACTATTATTCGTAGACTGTTTATATATATACATATATCACTGTTATGATGTGTGAGTGTATTCCGCATTACTTTGAAAAGCCCTGAGAAAGAGGTCTTTTTTCAAAATTAGAGCATGATAGTTCGTTGCAGGTTTTATGAAAGCAGTACTTGAGGAACAAGGAGTACGACGAACCTGTTTTTTAGAAGATGTTCCTGAGGAAGACATTTTTCCCCCTTTTGGCACTATTTTTTGTTGGAGGTGGGTTTTCAGACACAGAGCCTGGAGCAAAAACTTCCTTGGGAATTACATTGACAGGACAGACAGGATAGGATTGACACGATAGATATCTGCCCCTTTGAAGCCACCTTTAACGTTGGAAATGTAAATATCATATTTTTGTTCCTAACTGGAGAAAATGTTCTTCCATATTGAGTTTTTGTAATGTTTTCATGGTTAGTTTGTTCAAAAACAAAAGAACTTCTTGGTCCCAAAATTGCTTAAATGGCCCATCACAGGATTTATCTAAAGGTGCAGCTCATGAGTTGTATTAGAAGGTGAACAAGGTATAAGAATGTCATTTTTTTCAGCCTGGTCCTGAAATAAGTAATCAAGATGGGACTTAACCCCATCAAAGGTGAGAAGACAGCGTCCTTGTGGTTTACATTTTGATACATGCAGGTAATATGCCCATTGGGCACATTGTCAATAATAAAGAATTTTAAAAAAACGTTCGTACTCTCTTAAAAAGTGTGACCGAATTTGCTTATTCAAAAACTAACAAAATATTTTCAGCCATAATTTCAGAGGAATTTCTAGCAAAAGATCAAATTTGAATAAAATCAGTCTTTTTTGATCAAAAATCTTTTCAGTCAAATTTATCGATAAACTGTCAGCTCCTTTCTGAACGAATATCGATCACTTTTCATTTGGTTCAGCAAAACTACGTAATGATGGTGCCATCTATCGATCATATTTTAAACGAAACATGAAAAAATTTTTTTTAGATATATATAATTAATTCATTTATACATTGTTTTAAAAATATGTTGAGGACTTTCGATAATTAGAAAAGTAAACTGTCAAAGATATTTTTTTTTTATAAGTATAATGAATGTTTTATATACAACTGACAAAAAATATTAGAGTTATCAAATCCCGAATGTTAGTCATAAAAACTAAAATTGAGTAGTGAGTGTATTTTTAAAAACTGTTTCTTAAAGAAATATATAAAGTATAAAGAAAAAAAAGAACAATGTATTTATATAATGTAGAAATTTATTTATGTCTAAAGTTATTTAATATTTTTATTATAGTCATTGAAACTAATTTATTAAAATGCATGTAAATCGTTCAAAAAATGTATTACAGTGTTTTAATTATAATTAAACTCAACATCGGGAATAATATGTATAAATAAACAAGTACATACTGTTTTTTCAACTCATAGTTATTAAAAAAATTCTGCAACATTGCGTAGAAGAATTTATTTTTCTAAACGAACTAAATTATACAGAATTAATGTGCAAGCTTCTAAAATGTCTGCTTATGAGTTTCTGTTCTCAAGAATTTTTCCTCAATTTTAAATCAATAGGGAAAAGGAAGAAGGAAGTTAATTGGGTTTCCCATAGCTTTGTGTTATGTATAAAACAAGTAAATATTGATAAATAATATTTTCTCCCTTTGAGAATGGTTGAGAAAGGCTATACGACCATTTTTTGTATGAAATCGCAGCGTAGTGGTAGCGCGTTCGTCTGTCACTAAGGGGGACCCGCGTTCGATTCCGGCGGAGGGAAACTGATATTTTTTCCAGCATCAAACAGGTTCACTCAAATTTGGCCCGATTTCTCTCAAAAATAACTTGTTTCATTTGGCTCTAATCTGAGCCGCTTATAGCAGCTCAATGATTTGAGAGAATTTCTCTCAACGTGAGAAGTTGCCTTTCAACATGTTGATTGAGTGAAAAATGACTGAATGTGAGAGAATTTTCTCTTTCCATTTTTAGAAAGTAATTCTGTCTGAAAACTCAGCTATTGAAATTCACCTATATAGTTAAAAAAAACAATTAAACCAGCTAAAATATTATGCACAACATTAATTACAGATACTTCGTTTCAATCAGAAAAGTAACAAACTTACAAGAGACAAATTTATAAAATGCCACTGCAACTAACAACAAATCAACAATGACCGTCCCCTCGTACACGTGATCAAGGTTTGCGGGCAACGCAGTACTAAACTATGTTCTTCTGACTTCGAGAGACTAGGGACCCTGTGTAGAAAGAGACTGGACATTGAACAGATATGGCGGACGTTTGTTCAAAAGCCACGCGATCGCCGTAGGACGTAATTTATTTTTTACCAGCGTCTGATACTTTTCTTTTAATTAAAATATCGATAAAAATTTTTTTTGGCCTCTAGAAACCCGTGACGAGTGTCATTTGAAATTTTACAAAGCGTAATGGTATCGCTTATAACAGGCTGAACAAACATGGCGGATCGTCTGACGGGTCAATGTCCAGCACTGAGCAGAAGAATAACTGGAGGAAATGCTAGACCGGTTTTTGCGTACCGTTTTTTGAAGGTTTGTCTTCCGAGCGTTGCACGGCAGAAAGCATTTGATATCTTTATATTTCAAAGTAAAATTGTGTAAAGGTTGTCTGTTCGAACAATCATATGCAAAACATTATATTTCAATTTTAAATTTTAATTCTTTAAAGAGTATAATAGTAATAAATGACCCGACAAATGTTACCTGCCGTGCAAGGATTGACTCTGCACGGCAAATGATTGCAGAAAAGCTGGCACGCACGAACACTGTGTGAATGTATTGGAAGCATTTGCTCCAGTTGTTCTTCAGCTCAGTGATGTCCAGTCTCTTATCATGTGGGTCTCTACGACCGACTAGAGACCCTATATTGAGATTGGCCATTGACGGAAATCCGGCCATCTTAATGCGAAATCAGAGCGATCCCCGTAGAACGTAATGCTTTTTTTCTTCGCTATTGACATTTTACTATACAACATAAATGGAGGAAAATTATATTAATTTTTTTCAAAAAGCAATGCAGAATATAAATACAATGTATTTTTTTTTTTTTTTTTGTCTTATAAATAAAGAATTTAAAGAAAAACGAATTTTACTTTGACCTACGATAAGATATGGTTACTTTTTCAAATCCAATCGGAAAACAGAGAAATTTATTGTTATATATTTCTATATTAAGCAAAATACGTTGATTGTGAAAGGAATTATACCTTATTTTTTCTGAGGACATACATTTTACATTTAAAAGTTTAGAAATTTTTAAACAAAAATATGGTAATCTCAGTTTTTGTCAAGTAATTCATGAATAAATGTAAAACTGCGGCAGAAGAAAGGAAATTATTTTTTATTATTTTATAAAAATATTTATGTAATATTTTTACGAGTTAAAAATACATATTTTATTTATTTCAATTACGCATTATTATTAATAATGACATAATTACTTATTTTTGTAAAAATATTAAACAATAATTAAAAATAAAAATTTAATTAATATTAAATGTCAAAATATGTTTATTTTATTTACATTTGCTTATTTCATTGATTTTTCTCATTTTATAGATTTTAAAAATATTATGAAAATAAAAATAACAACTTATTTAAATATTATTTATAAAATTAATTAAGGCAAGAATTATTTCAAAGAAATTTATATTTCATATGCTAGTAAAAAATGTACACCGCATTTTTTTTTATTTTTATCAATTTATTTTAAGAAAATCTATACATTTTGCGTAGTTGCAAATAATCAAAAAATATTTTTTTTAATATAATTATTTTAAATATATATTTTAAAATATATTAGAAAAACACATGCCAATTCAGTAAAATACATTCAGATCTAACATATTAAATAAGTCGCAAAACAGAAATTAATGTAACTAGCTGGAACCCGTCGAATTCGACGATCACTTTATTGACCGTAATGTTTCCAAAACCGTCGCATCATTATTTAAATGTGTTTCATGATAAAACATCTAATATAATTTACGACATTTCACTTAAAAAAAGAAAGTCGGAAAAATGCTTATAAATAGAAATACTGTATATGACATCACTTTCTACAAAGTACTGTCAATGTGACGTCAAACAGACTTCAAATAAACAGATGCTATCTTTTATTTTCTATTTCATTTAATACTAAGACTATATGTTAGCTGACCCGTCCGGCGTTGCCCGGGCCCATGATACCTTAAATGTACCTTAAATTTGTATTATTTTATACCTTTAACTCGATTTTGTTTGAATTTCTGTTTTAAAATGAAAACATCACGAAAAAAATAATCATTTGTAAAAAAAAAAAAAAAAAAAAAAAAAAACCTTAAACAGAACGGAACTCGGGTTCGTGACCCAGTGCCTGCGGCACGTATATGCAAGCCGCTAATACCATGAAAAAATTCTCAAAAATTAACCTTGAACCGAACGAACCTCTGACTCGTGTTACCGCTGCCTATGGCTGCGACACCGTATAGCAGGTATGCTACGCAGGCGCTGCAAAATCTACTTTCCTCCACCAGGGAGCGCAGTATGTTGTATACGAACATCACCAATCGCCTTGTATTTCCAAGACCTTTCAAATAAGGTGTCACATGGTGGTGTCAACTGCAAAATCCTTTAGTTGCACTTTCCACCACCCTATAGGAACATCACCAACGGTCAAGAAATACCAAGGCCTTTAAAATAAGGTGCAACATGATAGGGCCCACTACAAAATCACTTAGTTCCACTTTTCACCACAAGGGGGTGCCCTATATTATATACAAACATCTCCAATCAACATGAAATTTCAAGACCTTTATCAACAACCGCCTTGAATTTCCAAGACCTTTTAAATAAGGTGTCACATGGTGGTGTCAGCTGAAAAATCCTTTAGTTGCACTTTCCAACGCCAGGGGGCGCAGTGTGTTCTGTACGAACATCACCAACGGTCAGGAAATACCAAGACCTTTAAAATAAGATGTAACATGATAGGGTCTGCAGCAAAATCACCTAGTTCCATTTTTCACCACCAGGGGTCGCACTATATTGTATGCAACAGAAAGTGATTTTTTAGTATTCGACTCTAGTCCCCGCATATATACAATTTCTTCACCGTGAAGTAATTTGAAGCTTAGTTAAGCTCGTAAACGTGTTTTTAACCCGTTTCCCCCCCGGGGGGAACCGTTCGACTTTTTTTTATTTTTCTCTTCTCATAGCACATCTACAGACCAAGACCTTTTTTTAGACACCTCAACCAAATTTTTACACCAAGTAGTTGTCTCAATATAGTGGAGACAGACAAAAACATGTTTCAAATTAATATATAGATTATCCCATATCTTAGGAAATAAATACGTAAAACAACATGAAATAAGAGAATGCAAAGCATTTAAAACAAGATATAAGATAAATAATAATGCGTTTTTGTATTTTAAAAATGTTTCAAAATTAAAGTAATTTTTTACCCAACAAAGTTAAAATATAATAAATAAGTTATCTTCCAGTTATAATGTAAAATAATCGAAATTGCTTTTCAGCGTAATGTTAAGCAATGGAGCAACTGACACTAAAATGGAAGATTTCGTCAAAATGCCGGCACGCCAATGTCCAGTCTCTGTGTAACACAGAGTCCTACGAGCGACTAGATTCAAGCGCCATCTTTCTGATTTCGCTGAAATTACTAACATTATTGCATGTTGGCCATGTTACCTTATGCTGATCAGATGTCCTCATTTTCTGAGGACAGTCGTAAGCCGTTTTCCCAAATTTTTAAAACATTTACAGGAAAATTATTCATCATAATTATTAGCATTTTGGTCCCCGTTTACAAAGAATATAAAATTATATTCCTAATTAGGGACTTGTAATATTTATTAACGCTTTTAATATATAAAGGTATTCACATCTGGTCACCATATTTTACCTGCATTGGACATATTTACATCATTTTGCTTATTTTTCAAGTGATTATATATATATATATATATATATATATTTAATGCTTTAATTGGCTAAAAGTTCATTATCAAGAAAACGATTTCTTGATTTTTTTTTTTTTTTAATATCAATTTAATACCAGCTAAAAATCTACATTAGTATGTGTTTATTATTCTCATCTACATAATTTTGAATTGACACCATGCGTATATAGATCATATTAACAAAAAATACAGAAAATTTTACTATGAGAAAATGTTAATAGCCGATGTGAAATTTAACAAATGAAACTCTACATAATTATGCATAGATTAACCCTTTTACCGGAAGGAAAATCTAGGGACATAAGAATGCATATTCGTAGAACAGAGGTTCGGTACGTTTGGTGATAAGTGCCAAATTCGCCAAGTTGCTAAGGGTGTCTAACTGAAACACTAGTGCGACGTAAAATCCACTCAACATTCATTCTGTAGAGGACGGTTTGCCTCAGAAAAAAACCTAATGGATGAAACCGGAACCGTCACCAAATGTCCATAGCGTAGCACCAGCGAAACGTAAAAGGAACTCAAACCTCAACCCCACATTCTGTGTGAAAGATAGATGCCTCAAAATGCTGTGTAATATAGGCTGACCAAATGTCCTTATTTTCTGAGGACAGTCCGTTTTCGTAAGCCGTTTTCCTAAGTTTTAAAAACTTTTACAGGAAAATTATTCATCATAATTTTTAGCATTTTGGTCCCCGTTTACAAAGAATATAAAATTATATTCCTAATTAGGGAATTGTAATAATTATAAACGCTTTTAATTTATAAAGGTACTCACATTTGATCACCATAGTGTAATAGATTAAAACTTCATGAACAACCTTTTTAATTTATAAGGTTCAAAATTAATTTTCGCGGTGATTGCAAATGAAATTATTGTCATATTTTACTGATATTTTCAACGTTTAAAGTGAGTGAGAGAATGCGTTTTTACGTGGCGCTTATGCCACACATTGAACATTTTGCATTGGACTGGGATCTACACCTGAAGTGGCCCAGAAAAGACATGCCCTTAAATAGTGATTTTCCACAGAGATGATGGTTCCTTTTTTTCGATAACCCATCTTCCCACCTAGAGGTAGGGCCGCGGTAGCCCAGTCGGTTGAGCGCCGCCACGTAATTGAAAGATTGCGGGTTCGGTACTCGAGCCGGCCAAAGACCGTCGTGTACACTAATGGTGGCTGGTGCACGTAAAATCTGTCGTAGCCGCAATTTCCTCCATGTTCCCATCAAAAATTATACCTCTGGGGGTCACCGAAGCGGGAGATCCACCTCTTCCGTGGAGGATCAAAATTGTGATGGCATGTCTCCAGACCACCTCTGGGGATGTGTCCAGACCGTCGCCAATTGCCCATCTGCGCAGCACTAGTGCGACGTAAAACCCAACCATCCATCCATCCCACCTAGAGGTATTAATTTCACACATGGAAACTTCTGTACGGTAAGCAAATTCAACTAAAGTTAAATATGACCATTTTTTAAAATAAAATATCAAAAATATAAAAATACAATTACATAAAAACATTGATGCTTTTATTTCTGCGCAGCATATGGTGACCATATTATAGTACCTTTATAAATTAAAAACGTTAATAATTATAACAATTCCCTAACTAGGAATAAAATTTTATATTCTTTGTAAATGGGGACCAAATTGCTAATAAATATGATGAATAATTTTCTTGTAAAAATGTTTAAACCTAGAAAAACGGCTTACAAAAACGGACTGTCCTCAGAAAATGAGGTCGTCTGGTCAGCTTGACTAACACGCACGAATGTACAGTCGGCAGCAAAATTCTTGAAGCACACACCCAAATTATGTATATATTTTTTTTTAGTTTTATTGCTAATTTTTATCATCAACTTAATTTTCCCTAAACAGCATAGGACTGAGATCATGACTCCACAAATATTTTCATAACAAAACAATATTAGGTGTAAATCTTTTTAACAGGAATTGATGCTAGATTTTGCTGCAGACTGTACGCCTCGCGCACATGAAAAATAAATAAATTAATTAATTAATTAATTAAACATTTTGTTTTTATTTGACAACATTGAGAACGATAGTTACAATAACTTTTATCTCGATTGATCCATATTGCAATTCACAGAAACAAATGCATAGAATTTTGTAGACAAAGGACATCAAAAACCTACATGCCCGTACCGGGGTTCGAGGATCAGGAAGGCAGAGCCCTGCTGACCGAACAATCAGGCCGGCAAAAATAAAAATCGCTGGCTACCTCTAAATCAGTGTTCTTGAATCTTAAAGTGCACGAAATTCTGTATCGCGTCAATCACTAACACGCACGTAATTCTACTACCAGTACCAATCAAGTACTACTACTTCTGGCCACCACAAGACTTTCTTCTATGTAATTTATGGTGACCAGATGTGAGTACCTTTATAAATTAAAAGCGTTAATAATTATTACTAGTCCCTAATTAGGAATATAACTTTATATTCTTTGTAAACGGGGACCAAAATGCTAATAATTATGATGAATAATTTTCCTGTAAAAGTTTTTAAAACTTAGAAAAACGGCTTACAAAAACGGACTGTCCTCAGAAAATGAAGACATCTGGTCAGCATAATGTAATTTTACACAAATTCAGGCAAAACAAATTATTTATTAAAATTATTTTCCATGATGAGTGCAGACGATATTTTTCTCATAGGATAGTAAATATAAATACCGAAAGAAGGTCAATTTTGTGCCAACATCAGTAGAAATGAGATTTTTTTTTTCCTTTTTTCGTTAAAAATGAAAAAATCTATAAATTTGTTTTAAGTTATCACGTATCTGTGGTTCAACCATTCGTTTTAAACGTACTGACAAATTCTTTCGGGAGATACTAATATTAAAAACCTTCCTTGGGGTGGGAGGAAGCCATGCTACTACATGCATAAACCTTTTTTCCTAGTTTACTACTATGATGATCAATAACTCATATTCATTTTACAATCACACGTTAAAAATAACTCTCATTATGTTCATCTATACGAAATTTTGTCCTATACTGTTATGTTAAAAATTTAGAAAAAAATGGGATCACGGCGCAACTTGTTGAGCGATTGATCTCCAAATCTAATAAGCATAGGTTTAGATCAAGATCCAACTTAATACCAAGTTTGGTTAAATTTCGTTTATTGTTTCGTGAGACACAGCTGCCACAATATTTGTGATACACACAGACAGATATTTTCTAAAAAGAGACAAATCGTGTTCAGGATATCTGAAAACTTTTAAATCCATCGAAAACTGGATTTCGAAAATTTTCTCGAATTCAATACTTTCTTATTGTATATATAGAAGAAAATGAAAAAGGTTGTTTGGTTGGTTGGGTTTAACATCGCACTAGTACTGCGCTATGGGTAATTAAAATGAAAAAGGAGAAAATCTTTTTCTTAAAAGCCTGGGGAACCAGATTTCCTCGAATCCAAGCCCACTCATTTTCTTAAGTTTTGAAAAATAGTAAGGATTTTTTATTTATCACATTTTTTATTTGTATAGTCTTCATTTACTTAGAATCCAAAAACTACACAGTAATTTTATTTTTGTAATTTTGATGCTTCTTTTTTATAAAAGTACCCTAATTTGGTCATTATAACTACAGTAAAACGAATAATTTCTGAAACTAGATGATTCAGTCAAATAACATGCAGTTAGAAGTAAAACTATTAAAGCACGTATTCAAATTTTCCATATACTATTTTTAGTTTAATCGCAAATTTTTATCATCAACTATCTTTTTTATAAACAGCATAAGACATGCTGACCAGATGTCCTCATTTTCTGAGGACAGTTTAAAACTTTTACAAGAAAATTATTCATCATAATTATTAGCATTTTGGTCCTCATTTACAAAGAATATAAAATTTTATTCCTAATTAGGGAATTGTTATAATTATTAACGCTTTTAATTTATAAAGGTACTCTTATATGGTCACCATAGCATAAGACTAAGATGAGAGCATGACTCCATAAAAATTTTCTTAACAAATCAGTATTAGGTGTAAATCATTTAAATAGGAATTATTGCTACAGTCGGCAGCAAAAGTATCCGTGCACTAGCCAGTAATTCCAATATAAAAAAAGTACACTTAAAACTGTTTTGTTAAAATTTAACAAAACAGTTTTAAGTGTACTTTTTTTACATAGTAATTATTGTTAGCACTCGAATAATTTTGCTGCTGACTGTAGTGGTGCGTCCCAGACCGTCGCCAATTACCCATTGCGCAGTACTAGTGCGACATTAAACCCAACCAGCAATCGTTTCTATGATACGTCATTATTGAAAAAGTAAATGTATGGCTGGAAAAATTTAGAATTTATCTGCGCAGAATTTCGCCAAATGCATTTGGTACCACTATTTGAAGAAGGCAGTCTGTGAGACAGATGTTTCCGGTAAGTAAGATAAAAACATGTTTCGGTCAAAAGGTTAAGTTTGAAGCTTAAATGTTATTCATTCAATAATACGGTTTTATTTGTTTGTTTAAATGCTATTTAACAGTTAAAATTTCTAAAAAAACAAAGAAAGAAAAGATAGAAATTTGAAGGCTTGAAATTAAGATGATAATAACCCCAATTATGATAAAATCTAATCTATAGATGATTAATCTCTAATATAAATCTCATGCACGAGTTTAGCTAAATTAAAAATATGTATACAATTTTGTGTCGAGCGATAAGGCATTTGTAAATTGAAATAAATATTAAATATTTGCCACTGTACATTTCATGTATTATTAGAAAAAAAATACTTTTTTTTTTTTTTTTTTTTTTTTTTTTTTGTTACAAAATAAGTTTTTTTCCAAATTCTACCTGTGGGGTCACCGAAGCAGGGGAACCATGCCCTCCGAAGAGAATCAAAATTTTTATAAATAGGTTGGATAATTGTAGCAATTTTAAACGCTTCTCTATTATAAATGTACTTTGATAAATGGTTAATAAAATCAAAATTGTAAGGGCATGTCTTCGAACCATCCTTAAGGATGGCTGACCAAATGTCCCCATTTCCTGGGGACAGCCTTTATTTTGAAGGAATTTTTCTAAGCTCTAAAAAATTGTAGAAAATAAATTATTAATCAGTAATCTTTTATTTTTAGTCCTTATTTATTAGGAATGGAAAAAATGCATCCGTAATTGGATAATTGTAGCAATTTTAAACGCTTCTCTATTATAAATGTACTTTGATCTGGTCAGCCTAACTTATGTGTATTTTTAGTGTGTTCGAGGCTTAATTATCTATTTTTTTCTACCTCAGTTGATTTCCCTTTCTCCATTTCCTTGTAAATTTTCCCATAGGATACAGGAGGTCAGGTAGCCTGGTCGGAATAGCACCGAGTTCGTAACTGGAAAATTGAGGATTCGATGTTCAAGCTGGTCGAAGAACGTCGTGTACGCTAACTGTGGCTGATGTACGTGAAATCCATCACGGCAATGTTCTATATATTCCGTAAAAGTAATACCGTTGAGGGTTATTGAAGCGGGTCAAAAATTGTGATGGCTGTCTCCGAAACATTCGTAGGGGTGAATCCAAGTTCGTCTCTAATCAACATTTTGTACAGTCGGTAGTAAAATCATTGAAGCACAAATCCATATTTTTCATTTTTTTATATATTTTTTAAAGTTTGATCGCTAATTTTTATCATCAACTTAATTCTTATAAGTGGCATAAGACCAAGATCATGACTCGACAAATATTTGCTTACCACTACTTCCGTACACATCTCATCTTCCCGGGAAACAAATATATAAACAAACATGGCTCCTATATGGTAGTTCTAATTTCCCGAACTTCCTGCGTGACGTCATTTCCCAACTCGGAAAGTGACCGGGAAATACTTTCGAATGCGCCCTAAATATTTCTAATTTTTTTTTTTTTTTTTTTTTAATAGTAACTTTTATTTTAGGAAAATTAATAGATAATTTAAAAAAAAAATAATTAAATTTTTTTTTTAAAAACGAAACTGCCATTTACTTGAAATATCTTCAATACAGATTTAATTTTTTTTTTAAACCTTGGATTACAATACAAATTTAAAATATGTAAAATATTTATTTTTATGTTTAAATAATAAACAAAAATTATTTTATTTAAATTTTAATTATTATATAAACTTGTTTAAACTTGTTAAATATGTTATTTAAATTACTTCTTTTTAAAATTCCTTTAATGAAAAGGTGTTTGAAATGACAGACCCCCCCCCCCCCACACACTACAAAGAGAAAATTTAAAAAATACACCAGGTAAAATGTTTTATTAAAAATAACAACCTTTTTTTTTTCTTTCTTTAGGAGAGATAATAGATAATTAAAAGGTAAAAAATCTTTAAAGACTAAACAGCCATTTTCTTACAATGTCTTCAGTACAAATTTAAAGTTACTGCATTTTTAAAAAAAAATCTATTATACAGTTTATTTTATTTTACTTAACTTAAGGAATAAATAAATAAATAAATAAAACGTGGTTTACAATAAAAATTTATAATAGAATTTTTAAATATGTAAAATATTTATTTTTATGTTTAAATAGTAAAAAGAAATTATTTCATTTAAATTTTAATTATTATTTAAACTTGTTTAAATTTGATAAATATATTTCTTTTTAAAATTCCTTTAATCCAAAGATGTTTCAAATGACAAAAACACCCCCCCCCCCCTAAATATTTCTTTCCATATTTTATTAAAATAACTGCAATTTATGAATTAATACACTACATAGAGAATTACTTTTTTATTTAATACTAATTCCTGCGAAGATTAAAAAAAAATATTTTTTTTATGAGAGTTATTTAAGTTAATTAATGTGAAGAAAATAAGAAAACCCTCAAATTGTAAAAGCATTCAACAGTTATTTCAATTTAATAAAACATGACTCACCATCAGACCAAAAAAACAGGCAAATGTGCAACATGAATGCATCAGCACATTGCAGCAATTTTTCTACAGAATCTTTAAAAGTTTGTTTCTGAATGTGGGATTAGGCCTGAGTGAGATGTTCTCTGGGCAGTCTTTTTAAGGTGACCTAGCACATTTTAATGCGAGTTCCTAAGAAGACCATAGAAAAGTCGCACAGCTAGGTTAACAAGTGCGTACCTGATTCAAAGCTAGCACCTACCATCTGTCATCTTGGATGACAGAATCTCTTGACCAGTGCAATAAATTTAGAATAAGAAATTTGTTTGAAATACAGATTTCAAATTCTACAAAAGCTATTTTTTTAAACTGATATTTTGGTAGTATTTTTATTTATTTATTTTTTCCATATAAATAAAAAATATTAAAAAAATTTTGACGACAAATTTTCGTCTGTAGTCAAAGCCTGACTATAACAACGCCTGGAACCTGGGGCCCCTGCCCTGAGCACCAAGATAAAGCACTAAACTCCTTAAAAATGCATTCATAAATCTGTACTGATAAGTATAAAGGATTTAGGTCCAAAAATGTCGATTTTGAGTTATGTACATAGTCAGACTCAGAAGAAAAAAAAAAATCTCTATTGATTGGTATAAAGGATTTAAATCCATGTCATTTAGTTTTTGAGAAAATCCATTGGTAAAAAAAGATTCAAGTCAGAAATTTAGCATTAATCTTTAGTATAAAATATTTAATTAAATTTTTCCCCTTTATTAAATGAAAGTTGACAATCACTGAATGGTATAAAGGGTATAAATCAACATAATCCCATTTTCCTAATCGATTCTTCGGATTAGTTTTTAGTTAGTTTAACTTTATTTTTCGTCTCCTAAAAAATCAAGAATATGTACTTAAATCCTTTATACTTTTCAGTACAGAAATGTTTGTTGGGCCATTTTTTTTTAAGAAGTAATTTAAATAAAATATTTAAAAGGCAGTTTCGTTTTTAGAGAATCTGTACCTCTTTTTTTTTTTTTTTTTTTTTTTTTTTTTTTTTAATTATCTATTAATTTTTCCTAAAAAAAAAAAAAAAAAAAAAAAAAAAAAAAAAGGTTGCTGTTTTTTAATAAAACTTTTTACCTGGTCTATTTTTTAAAATCTCTATGTAGTGTATTAATTCATAAATTACAGTTATTTTAATAAAATACGGAAAGAAATATTTAGGAGGGGGGTTGTTTTTGTCATTTGAAACAACTTTGCATTAAAGGAATTTTAAAAAGTAATAATTTAACGAATTTAAACAAGTTTAAAAAATAATTAAAATTTAAATGAAATAATTTTTGTTTACTATTTAAACATAAAAATAAATATTTTACATCGTTAAAAATTCTATTATAAATTTTGATTATAATCCACTTTTTTTTTTTTTTTTTAATTTTAAAGCTAAGTAAAATATAATAAACTGTTTAACAGATTTAAAAAAACAAAAAAAACAAAAAAAAAAAAAAAATACAATTAATTTTGTATTGAAGATGTTTTAAGAAAATGGCAGTTTCGTTTTTAAAGTTTATTTTTTTTTAAATTAGCTATTAATTTTTCTTAAAAAAAAAAAAAAAAAAAAAAAAAAAAAGGTTATATTTTACTAAATTTTTTTACCTAGTCAGTTTTTTAAATTATCTTTGTAGTCTATCAATTCATAAATTGCAGTTATTGTAATAAAATATCGAAAGAAATATTTAGGGGGGGGGGGGTATTTTTATCATTTGAAACACCTTTGCATTAAAGGAATTTTAAAAAGAAGTAATTTAAATAACATATTTAACAAATTTGAATAAGTTTAAATAATAATTAAAATTTAAATAAAATAATTTTTGTTTATTATTTAAACATAAAAATAACCCACTTTTTTTTTTTATTTTTTTTTTTTAACCTAAGTAAAATAAAATAAACTGTTTAATAGATTTAAAAAAAAAAAAAAAAAAATGCAATAAATTTAAATTTCTATTAAAGATATTTTAAGAACATGGCAGTTTCATCTTTAAAGATTTTTTTTAATTATCTATTAATTTTTCTTGAAAAAAAAAATAATAATAATAAAAAAAAGTTGTTATTTTTTACCTGGTCTATTTTTCAAATTCTCTTTGTAGTCTATTAATTCATAAATTGCAATTATTGTAATAAAATATGGAACGAAATATTAAGGGGGAGGGTGTGTTTTTGTCATTTGAAATATTTTTGCATTAAAAGAATTTTAAAAAGAAGTAATTTAAATAACATATTTAACAAATTTAAACAAGTATAAATAATAATTAAAATTTAAATAAAATAATTTTTGTTTACTATTTAAAAATAAAAATATATATTTTAAATTTGCATTGTAACTGAAGGTTTTTTTTTTTTTTTTTTTTTTAAGAAGCAAACTAAAAATAATAATAAATTGTATAAGAGGTTAAAAAAAAAAATTGCAATAAATTTAAATGTGTATTGAAGATATTTCAAGGAAATGGCAGTTTAGTCTTAAAAAAAAAAAAAAGAAAAAAGAAAAAAAAAAAAAGAAAAAAAAATTAGTTAATTTTTTTTTAATTATCTATTAATTTTCCTAAAAATAAAGTTAGTGTTACAAAAAAAAAAAGTAATTCAATTCAGTATGAACTACCATACACATCTGGCGCATAAACATAAATGGTAAACAATCATACAACTCTTCAGAAGTGTAGCAGTGCATCGCTAAATTACAGCATGCCAAACCTGCCAAGGCAATTTATTCAACTTTTTCGTAGGGAGCCGGCGCTGCGGCGAGACGCTAGTACACTCTACCCTATGGTATGCTGACCAGATGTCCTCATTTTCTGAGGACAGTCCATTTTTGTAAGCCGTTTTCCTAAGTTTTAAAAACTTTTACAGGAAAATTATTTATCATAATTATTAGCATTTTGGTCCCCATTTACAAAGAATATAAAATTATATTCCTAATTAGGGACTGGGCCGCGGTAGCCTACTCGGTAGAGCACCGGCCTCGTAATTGGAAGATTGCGGGCTCGGTACTCGAGCCGACCAAAGACCGTCGTGTACACTAATGGTGGCTGGTGCACGTAAAATCTGTCGTGGCCACAATGTCCTCCATGTTCCCATTAAAATTATACTTCTGGGGGTCACCGAAGCGGGAGAGCCATCCCTTCCGTAGAGGATCAAAATTGCGATCCAGACCACCTCTAGGGCTGTATCCCAGACCGTCGCCAATTGGCCATCTGCGTAGCACTAGTGCGACGTAAAACCCAACCAACCAACCTAATTAGGGACTTGTAGTAATTGTTAACGCTTTTAATTTATAAAGGTACTCACATCTGGTCACCATACCCTATGGTGACCAGATTAGAGTATCTTTATAAATTAAAAGCGTTAGTAATTATTACAATTCTCTAATTAGGAATATAATTTTATTTTCTTTGTAAATGGGGACTAAAATGCTAATAATTATGATGAATAGTTTTCCTGTAAAAGTTTTTTAAACTTAGGAAAACGGCTTACAAAAACGGACTGTCCTCAGAAAATGAGGATAGCTGGTCAGCATACTCTACCTATGGTTTAACTGTTAGTGACGTCACGTGCCGTTCCTTATAGATTAGGGCTACTAGAGTACTAGAGCTGATCATGCGACATACAAGGTCTGTCCCGAAAGTAATGCGCCCATTTTCATTTTAAGACATTTATTGAACTTATGCGTACAATTACTCAATATTCTTCGAAATACATCCCTCCTGCTTCAACACCCTTGTTCCAACGCGATTTCCATACTTTATATGCGTCCTGGAAGTCCGTGACAAGGATGTCCTTTAGTAACCTCGTAGCCGACTTGATGTTCTCCAGGGTCCCGAAATGCTGTCCTTTGAAGTCGGGCGGGGACAAATCAGCACTTTAAGGAGCCTGGGGGAGCGTTGAGATGCCGGCCTTGGTCAGGTAGTCGGTCGTCATAAAGGCGGTGTGGCTGTGAACATTGTCATGGTGCAGCTTCCAAGAATTCTTGATCTCGCGCCTGACGCGGTTGATCCGTTGCTTTAGCCTTTTCAGTACTTCGACGTAGAATTTGGCGTTGACTGGTTGGCCAGGTGGAACAAATTAAAAATGGATCACTCCCTTGCAATCGAAAAAACAATAAGCATCACTTTGACCTGCGATTTGCCCAGTCTTGCCTTTTTTGGGCGTGAGGATGACGTAGTGTGCCACTCTGCGTTTCTGGGTTCTGGGACTTTTTGTTTCTGGGTCGTAAAATAAGATCCAAGATTCGTCACCACTTACCACATTCTCCAAAAAAGTCGGACGTCCTCACAACACTGCAACAATCCTGCTTGAGAGTTTTCCCCATCTTGCTTTCGACCGAGCATTCACACAAGGGTTAAATGAAGCAGAGACTGTGACTCTGCAGGAGCTCGGAGGCGAATGGCACTGGTGGCGCTGTGTTCCCAAGACTCCACCAACTCTTCCGTGCAAGCGGCAACCCTGTGCGACGAATAGTCGCGGCAGAAGAAAATGGGGCGCATTACTTTCGGGACAGATCTTGTATTTAGTCCTTGGGTTGCTGTTATTGACCATGTGCCCGTTGATTTGCGTGTAAGCGTGCTGCTATTTTGGATACTATTTTTTTTTTTTTGTTTTATTCATTTCATTTGATTTAAAATTCATATCATGGGGGAGTTGTTCTGCTATAAGTTGTACTAATCGGTCCCGAAAGGGAAATAGAATGTTCAAATTCCTGGCGAAAATAGCGAGAAGAAACAATGGATTACCAATTGACGTCGAGATGATTGGGTGCTAGGACCTCATGTTCAATTTTGCTGTGTAAGGTATTCTTTATATAAAATTAATTTAAACATAAAAATTCCAGTTATATGAATATTTGTACAGTCACCAAAAAAAAAAAAAAAAAAAAAAAAAAACGCCCCCCCCCACCTAATTTCGCCGTAAATTACCGTAGAAACATGGGGCTGGTACCTATCGAACTGTAACAAAGTCTAGTTTTTAATGGTGTAGTTAGATTTTACTTAAGGGGTCATCTACATATTAAAAC
This sequence comes from Salticus scenicus, assembly GCA_963930645.1. Taxonomy (NCBI): domain Eukaryota; kingdom Metazoa; phylum Arthropoda; class Arachnida; order Araneae; family Salticidae; genus Salticus; species Salticus scenicus. The sequence goes on along the minus strand of OZ005657.1, from coordinate 200,036,226 downwards.
AGGCATAAACTTCATTTTTTTCAATGACGACCCCCTATTTTTGACCTCATATTCAGATTTTTGAGATCAAAGCAGTTCGGAAAATCTACCTATGTATATACTTTAAATCAATTCTAAACACAGTTACACGTGAAAATAGGTTAGGGGACCATCTATACATTTAGAAAAAATAAATCGTGATCTACCACGAAATATACATTATTTATTAAATTTCACACCGGAGAAAAGGTTCGGAAATGTTAATTATAAAATAAAAAAACGATTTTAATTCGCAAAACTTTCCGTGTTAGTTTATGAATTAAAAGATTTTTATTGGTTTCTATTTATTAAACATTGAATAGTAAAATACATCACTTCATACGAAGAAAATTAAATAACTTGAATCATATGAACACTACAACACAATGTTGAATTACAAAAATCTAGGTACCAAGGTAAAAGAATAATAATAATAATGATAATAATATTAATAGCGGTTAAAAGAAAGAATAAGTGTTTAATATTTAAGAAAAAGAATTATCTACTTCTTGTTGAGTATTTTTTTTATTTTATACAGTAAGCCCCGCATGAAAGTGTTACTATAAAGTTTTACATTTAATTTTAGGCGTACAAACCAACAATAGATAATGTACAAAAATATAGATAACAAGATTTAAACTAAAATCTGAGAAAGGATACTTAACATTTTCGCGACCGCTGACGTACTTTCACGTCATTTGGAAATCTGTAACTGCTCCAGTGGGCGTTTCTTTCACAATTTGTGTGTTACGATATTTCTTAAGAATATTCCTTATATTCATATTTATATATAAACAAAATAGTATGAATACAAATACTTTCACTAGAAAGAGTATAATTATTGTGTATATTCATATGAAAATAAATATGGATATAGAAAAAAACGGTTTCCTATTGCCTAGAACGAATATTCCCCGTTCTGCAGTCGTCTACTGTACATGAATTCTTCATTTTAAATGTGTAAAATCTATATCTTTCAAAGTAATAAGACATATTACTTTGTTTTAAATTATTTTTCCGTGATAAATGTGACGCCAGTTTTACGCCGCGATTAGAATAATCGAAAATAAATAATATTGCGCTTTGTTTCAATAATAGATTTTAAAAACTTAAAAAAAAAAAAAAAAAAAAAACCACTATATTATTCGGTATTAAAGAAACATTTAATAAAAATTTTATATTTTATTATTTTACGTCATGCGATCAAATTTAAATAGCATAAACGGTAGAGTAAACGAGTGCGAAAATGTCACAACAAGATTAAAACAGAAAATTTGTTTTAAAAATCTGATAAAAAATTAATAAAAATTAATTATATTAATTTAAAAGAAGGAAAAAAAAGTATTGTTCACTGCGTATTGCTCTTTCAAATAATAATCCTCGTCCTACCGCGTTTTCTAAATCCTTATATGTAACTTGAGGTGCACGAATCCTAGAATATTCAAGTTAAAAACTAAAGACAAAAGGGATAACATAGAATTTTAGCAGTGAGAAACTAGGAAAAGTTATGTAATATTTAAGAACAAAGACTTAACATTTCAGAATCGAGTATACACCTCTTTGCAACGGAAGCCACGCCTTTACACAATTTTTCTAAAACTTTACATTATAAAACAAAATTATTTTACATACAGGGATGGAACACGGGCGCAGAATTCATACCGGATTCCGTTTAAGAATTTTCTCTACCTATAATATCGTTTATTTAAGAAGTAGATAATTTTCTTACATTGATAGTGGTATGAATTCTGCGCCCGTGTTCCATCCCTGTACATACTACCAATTAAACCATTTAAATTTTGTCTTCAGCATTCGATGTAGTAAATGCCATTGACATTTATGCATACCAGCGTCACATAGAGAGTCATATACGAATACGGAAACTAGATTTTTTAATATTGTTCCCGCAATATAGAGGCGGGGCTTCTTTTTTTTTGGAATTTTTTCACAATCTCTCGCTTGCATTGCGATAATTTTATAAAAAAAATAATCCAATTTGTATCATAAACATCGAAATGTTGCCCAGAAAACAATTAGAATAACATAAAGGTAAATTAAAATAGTTTTTTGTCAAAATATATACAGATATTTACTCACAGAGGATACAAATTATAATAAGTGACAGCCCCCTAACAACAGTAAAAAATGAAATATCACTGTAACTCAAAAAATAGTGTTAGGAACGAGCTGTAAATTTGGAAACCCATGTTTTTGATGATGCCCGTTCTATTCATTCAAAAATTAACATAGGTCATAATTCATAATTTTTTCAAATATGAAATTATTAATAATTTTCATAATTCAAAAAATATTTTTTTAGCAAAAATGTTCATAGAATATGTTTGGGTCACTTCATTCTAACGAATAAAAAAAAAAAACAGAATTTAAATATCATAATTATTTCGGAAGATATGATTTAATATTTGTCACATTCATTTAACATTAGCATCTCCAAACTTTGACAGCTTATAACTGTATGAAAAATTGAGCGAAATATATAAACTATACCATTTTCCGTGATGATTTGATCCAAAGAATTCAAATAAATTATAAAAAAGGGGGATTACCATTGAAAAAAATGAAGTTGATGTTAGTTTTAATATGCAGACGACCCCCTAAGTAAAATCTAACTATAACATTATAAACTAGACGTTATTACAAACTGATCGGTACCAGTCGCATGTTATTATCGTCGCCCTACGATAATTTATGGCGAAATTAGGTGTGGGGGGGGTGGCCTTTTATTGCTAAATTATTGCGTTTATGCCTATTATTTACGTTTAAATAGCATTTTATTTGTATTGTATGCAGTTTGTTTTTTTATGCTGGCGAGTTTTTAGATCGTTTAATTTAAAATCTGTTTTTGATTACTAATGAATTTCGGTTGTTTTTATTTCATAGAACGTATATATAGCTTACAATTTATAAATAACATTATCGTCTTTTTCTTCTTCTTCTTCTTTTCTTATGTATTTACACTGAATATTAGTCATAAAAATTGATTTGTAGTAATAAATGTTGTGCATATTTTTACATCCTGTGTTTTCAATTATTATTCTGAAAAATAAAATTGTCTAATATAATAAATATCGCTAATTTTCTTAGCACATTGCTTGTTTGTGACAAAATTTTGTGGCAACTGTATCTCAGGAACTACTGCACAGAATTTCACAAAAATTGGTATATAGTTACACCTAGACATAAATTAGTGTCTATCAACTTTTGGTAAAAATTGTCTTACAGATTGCATTGCCATCCCGATTTTTCTAAATTTTTAACATGGTGGTATATGTCAAAATTTTGTATAAATGTGCATAAAGAGAGTTATTTTTTAATAATCATTGTGAAATTTAAAAGTATTATTTGTAATTAGAGATAGTCAACTGGGAAAAAAAAATGTGTGTATAGAAGCCTTGCCTGACCCCTGGGGGGAAGTCCCCCCTCGAGGGGAGTAAATTTTCCTGATGGATATCTTTCAAAAGAGTTCGCCAATACCTTTAAAACGAATGGTTGAACTAGAGGTCTGCACGGGCCGGACTTACGGCCCATGCCCGAGCCCGAGCCCGGCCAGGCCGTCGGGCTGGGTTCGGGCCGAATTTTCCAATCTGTTCTCGGGCCGGGCCCGGGCTTAAAATTTTTTTGCAAATTTTGTTTGTGTAATTTTGTCAGTGTATCGGTTTTGTTTGTGTATTCTCACTCAAAAATTTGTTTGTGTATTCTCGGGCCGGGCCGGACATGAATGAAATTTTTTCCGGGCCGTGTCGGCCTGAAACTTTTTCTGGTTTCATTGTTAATCAACGAAAAAGGAAAATGATAAAATATTTTTCAGTCATTTATTTCACATTATTTTACAGGCTGGTATATCACATAAAATTTTATTTTGTTAAAAAATGTCTGTAACTTCAATTTAATTACTTATCAGTCTGTCTGTTCGCGATCTGATTTTCCGCAAATATTTTTAGCATGTCTCGAAATTAATATATTTTATTTCAAGTAATATTAAATGGTTTCCTATTCAAAACATTATGCATGTCACTACTAGTTTGCGCACATGTTGAAACAAAAGAAATTAGATACGTTACTGTGTGGTTTGTGCCCTATGGTCTGTAGAGTTTAGGTGGTATGAAGGCCATAAAAATCCTGCTGCTGTAACTTTTTCTTTAAACTCCTTTTTCTTTTCTCCAGTTCACTGAATGAAAGTAGCATGTACAAAAATAACCAATAAATGCATGTGCATAAATAACCAATAAATACATTAGTTTCGGTTTTTCAAAATATAAACTCGATCGCACTGACATCTGGTGAGAGGCTTAATCTTTAGAGCACTGATTTGCTCATCGACGAGATATTAGAGTGGACCCCGGACTAGTAATCTTTATGCTTCCGATGATCACATTACCACCATTCCACCATTTTATTCGCCAAACAGATTTTTCTACCGCCAAACCGACATTCCACTTCTGACAAAGCAAGTTTTCTTCATTGCTGTTTTATATTTTGATTGGAGATATATTAAACACAAACCACAACCTAGGGTTGCATACAAACGGAACGCTTGCAATTTCGATGACGTAAATTTTGCAAGTTTTTTGCAAATACAGTCGGCAGCAAAGTATCCAAGCACTAGCAAAAATTCCTATGTAAAAAAATTACACTTAATGCAGTTTTGTTAAATAAATCATTGTCGAATCCTGTTCTTAATCAGTTTAAGAACATGATTCGACAAGACTTTATTTAACAAAACAGTGTTAAGTGTGCTTTTTTCACATAGGAATTTTTGTTAGTGCTCGGATACTTTTGCTGCTGACTACAGTCATACATTTGGAACGCTTGCAAACGGCTTTGCAACTGGAGGTGTTTCATTTGTATGTACTCCTTACACTAGCTGAAATGAAAATCAAGTAATTTAATCCTTGTTATTGACTGAAAGCTGTTCTGTATGACTTTCCTTTGGAGTTTTGGTAGTAAGAGAAACAAACCATTTAAAACATGCAAAATCCGAAGAAACAGTTACCAAGAAAGTGATTACATCGAAGAAGGCGCAACAACCGCAGTGAAGTTCTGGGAATTTTTCTCCATAGCAAGTATAGAGATTCCATACTCTCCTAGTATATCTGCTCAATGGATTTGTTGTTCGTTTTCCACACTATGTATTCTAGGTTCTGTAGCATGGTTTCCCGCAGCAGTACTCCACAGAGTTATTAATTTTATCGAACATGGAGGACAGGACATTCCATCCACGAAATATCACGTGCAGCAGCCACCATCAATATACACGACGGTACTTGACTCAGCCAAAGACTTGGATTTTTGGCAGCTCCAGAATCGAACCGATTCCAACCTCAACAATCCACCAATTTCGAACTCTATGCTCTCTGCTGACAGTGTTACCACGGTCCTTTGGAAAGTGAGGGTGTGGCGTAGGTTTTTACCCCTCTTTAGTGCTACGATATGGGCACTGGACAGTTAGTGAGGGTATCGGACTCATCTCTAAGGAGAGGGGGGTGCCCAGAAAATTGCCATTACAATTTTTATCCTGCACGGAGGGGATGGCTAGAGAGTGAAGAGTGAGCGTGTGGGTTTTACGTCTCACTAGTGCTACGCTGTTAATAATTAGCGTCAGTCTGGACACACACCTAAGGCTGGTCTCAACACATGCCATTACAATTTTGATCCTCCACAGATAAGAGTGACAGCGAGGAAAAGAAACAACTTTATTTACGAGTTTGATACTGCTTGCGAAATCGCAGACCAATTTTTTTCAGATATTATTCGTATACACTATGGTGATCAGATTAGAGTACTTTATAAATTAAAAGCGTTAATAATTATTATAATTCCCTAATTAGGAATATGATTTTATATTATTTGTAAATGGGGACCAAAATGCTAATAATTATGATGAATAATTTTCCTGTAAAAGTTTTTAAAACTTAGGAAAACGGCTTACAAAAACGGACTGACCTCAGAAAATGAGGGCATCAGGTCAGCAAAGTATAGACTGTACATTGTAAGACAAAATCTAAAGGTTCTTAGTTCTTGTCTGTCGTCCCCTAGTGGAGCTACTAACGTTCCTGTTTGTGTTTTATCTGTAGTATCCTATCTATACGGTAATCTATGATCTACACTAAGGCTCCTATATATACGAGCTGGCGCATCAGGCATTTTGTTGCCTTAGGGTTGCTACATGTACCCAGCGTGTTCATTAGATAAACCATCAAGCAGATATATTAGTAGAGTACGGATTCCCTATACGCTACCGAAGTGATGATGTCACTGACCCTCTCTGGGCACACGCCAATGACTCTTGGATCAATTAGCTCCCATTGACTCTCGGACAATGGCCAATTAGCACGGGAACACATTGATTGATTAGTGTGTTCCTACAGGAGGTCAGTGAGGTCACACTTCGTTAGCGTATACTGGCTATGGATAAAACTTCCCGGAACATCACTGCGTTTTTTGTGCCTTCTTTTAGAGATAATCACTTTCTTGGCTACGGGTTCTGGGAATTTTGTATGTTTTAAATGGTTTGTTCCTCTTACCACCAAAACTCCAAAGAAAAGTTAAACAGAACAGCTTTCAATCAATAACAAGGATTAGATTACTTGCTTTCCATTTTAGCTAGTGTAGGTTGTGGTTTATGTTTAATTTACATCTAATCGAAATATAAAACAGCGATAACAAAGGTGGAGGAAGCTGGAATGTCAGTTTAGCTACTAAATTAGTGGTATGGTGGGGATGTGATGTTGCAAAGGAAAAAGGTTACTATTCCGGGGTGTACTCTAATAGCTCGTCATTGAGATAAACAAGCGGCAGACATTGCTTCTTGTAATTTTCTTTGAATTTCTGACATGTACAAATGTGCAAATACAAAAATATTGTTTTTTTTTTTTTTTTTTTTTTTTTTTTTTAAATCTTAATAATAATCTTAATAACAATAAATTAAAATAAGAGGGCTTTTTATCACTGTGTGTTCGCACAGTTTTGGCTACGTTTTGTGAGTTCGCCAAAGTTGTTTCTGTGTTCTAGTAACATTTGTTAGTAGTTAATATTCATTATTTATTCCGAAGAGTAAACAAATTTATTGTTAACTTCTCTTTTAATTACATTTTAAATGACATTTTTAAAAATTACATCTATTTAATGATTGGTTGATGTAAATGAAAAACGAAAATGCTAGAAATAATAGAAAATAAAAAAATAAAAAAAGCTTTGCGTTTTTAATTTGTACGCTAATTTTTTTGCATAAGTTACGATTTGTATTAGAAACAGAAAAAGACTGCTTGTTGCTTATCATTCTTAACCGATCGTAGCTACAGATGAAGGTTTCTTAAAATCGGCAGTGAAATAATAAAGACGCCAAATCGGGACGCTATCCTCTAATAAGGTAGCAAAATGGTGGCGATGCGTCGACCTATATAATTTATTTAAGGGCTGTAAACTGCACTACCCTTACGGATTATTTCGAGAGCTTCGCCAATAGAACCACTGGGCAGTTCTAATGCGGCTTTAAATTCACTCATCATACAGGCCGCGGTAGCCTGGTTGTTCGAGTGAGAAACTGCCGTGTGCGTTAATGGTGGCTGATGGAATTAAAATCTGTCATGGCTTTAATGCTCCAAAAGTTTATAAAATTATCCCCAATAGCACAACAATATTGGCCAATGTTGGGCCGTCGTTGGCCAATGATGGGCCAACAATTGCCAGTATTGTTGTACTACTGGGGATGCGTTTGGGGCTTACAGGAACGTAGGGAACCTTCACCTCCACATATAATCAATATTTTGAAGTCGTGCTTCTGGACCACCACTGTGGTTTTTATCTGAAACTTGCGTAAATACGAGTTAGGCCATTTTAGAATGACCACCCACCTCCCAAACCCATGATTCTAGTGCAATCAATTGACCCGACACCAAAACCAACATCCCCTTGACCATCACTAGGGTATGCTCACCAGACGTCTTCATTTCCTGAAGACAGTATGTTTTTGTAAGCCGTTTTCCTAAGTTTTAAAAACTTTTACACAAAAATTATTCATCATAATTATTAGCATTTTGGTCCCCATTTACAAATAATATAAAATTATATTCCTAATTAGGGAATTATAATAATTATTAACGCTTTTAATTTATAAAAGTACTCTAATCTGGTCAACATACACTAGGGGGAAAATACCAGATCACAGATTACCATACAGATAGGACAGTGAAGCTAAAACGCGAACCGGAAATATAGTAGCACCACTAGTGTCAACAGAGGGGAACTACATGTGTTTAAGTCTACATGAATAGCATCTTTGTTCGAAAATTGTTTTTCTATTTCGCGAGTAGTTAGTAGCAGGTTAGTATGGGAAGTTTTCGGTTTCTTCACTTTCTATTGTTTTTGAATTCACAAAATTATCCTCGAAACATTCACAGCTATTCTTCTAAGAAATAAAAATTAAATTTTATATGTTTAAAAATATGCTTTGTCAAACATATTCATATTCAAGTACAAATTAAAATTACAAACTGTAATTCTGAAATAGCAGTATGAAATCATTAAATATTTAACGTTGCTTGGTTTAAATGATACAAAATGCTTTAAAATGAAAAAATGTTTTTATTTTATGTATATTTTCAAAGTTTATTTTCTTAATATTTAGCACTTGCTTCTTAAAATAAATTGTTTTTGACAATCAAGTTTGTAAACAATAATAAAGTTGCCAAACGGAAACGTATGTGCAGCTTTCTTTCCTTCAATTTTCTACTACTTTTAAATTCACAAAATCATAACATTCACAGCTATTTTCTAAGAAATAAAACTAATTTTTATTATGTTTGAAAATAAATTTTGCCAAACACATGCGTGTTTAAGTGTACAAATTAATATAACAAGCTGTAATGCTGAAATAGCAGTATGGTATGAAATCTTAAATATTTAACATTGCTTGGTTTAAATAATACAAAATGCTTTAAAATGAAAAAAATATTTCTGGTTTATGTATATTTTCGAAATTCATTTGCTTAATATTTAGTACTTGCTTCTTAAAATAAATTGCTTTCGACAAACAAATTCGTAAACAATAACAAAGTTGCCAACATCAATACAATGGTTAGTTGGTTGGATGCCGGGTTTAACGCTGCACTATTACGATATGCACATAGATACAATAAAAATAAGACGAGCGATTGCGTAAGCTAGAGAGCTCGAAAAACTTACAGCCGTTGACAATAGGGTCGTTGCAGTCAAATTTTGGTTACCGAAGAATATACGGGAGTGTCCTATCTGTATAATAATCTGTGATACCAGATCACCGCCAATTGAATTTATAGGTGTGACGTCATGAAACCTTTCCCACGTGACCACTGTAAGAAAACTGCAACATTATCTCCTGATAATGTTGCGTTTGTAGTCCAGGGAGAAATATTTGTATCTCGTAGGGAAATTCATAAGGAAATGGAGAATGAGAAATCAGCTAGGGGGAAAAACTTTCCTTTTGCATAAACTTGTTTTCTTACTAAAGATATTGTCACAATTTATAATTTAAAACTGATGATAGGGCACTTGTTAAGGTATTGCGTTCGTCCTTATTTCTTATTTTTAATTTGGAGACACAGTCTTATTTTATACCCACTTTTCCTTGAGAAAAATTTGGTCGCCTTACGGGATCAAACGGGACGGGGTACACCGGTTACTAGAGAGTAGAGCTCGTAATTGCGAGATTGCAGTTTCGATATTTCCATTGACTACAGGTATCAGAATAGACCACGGACTAGTAACCTATTTGTTTCCGAACATCACATCCGCACCAAGAGTTTTTTTCAGCGTTTTATATTATATTTTCATTGTAATTTTGTAAGATGATAATTTTCATTGGAGTTTTGGTGGCACGACGGAGAAATCATTTAAAACATGCAAAATCCCAAGAACCAGTTGCCAAGAAAGCAATTATTACCAAAAGAATGCACCCATTCACCCAAAAATTTAGTGATGTTCGCGGGATTTTCCTTCACATCCAGTATACGGAAACCGTCCTCTACTTCCTATTAGTATTTAATAGATACAGTCGGCAACAAAATTAATGAGGCGCTAGCAGTAATTCGTGTTTAAAAGATGTTTACCGAAATACTATTTTGTTAAGTAAATACTTGTCGACTCATGATCTTAGGCTGTTATTCACCAATAACTTCAACTCCCGGTTGAACATGAAAATTTGAAAAGCGTATAAAGGCAGGGTGCAAATTTTCAGCTAATTATGCCGTGTTGTTTCTGCCATCTAGCGGTATAGTTATTGTTAGATATTTTAGGTGAAAATAACCAATCAAAGATTATATGAAATCCTCCAAGCTAGATGGCAGAAACAGCGTGCCAAATTTTGCTGAAAAGCTGTACCCTGCCTTTAGACGCTTTTCGAGTTTTTGCACTGAACCGGGAGTTGAAGTTAAGGGCCCTCTTCACTCACCGCCGCCGGAAGCCGAAACTAATGTTATTCTATGGGAAATTTTTCTTTACAAATAACTTATTAACTAATACATATTTTTAAATTCTGTTTTCACATTCTGAAAGTTCCCAGCTGTTAAATTGACGCACCTTTTCTAAAATATTCTTTTTTTTAATTTTTTATATTTTATTTTGAAGCTGCAAAATACGAATTTTCAATATGTGAAAATTTTTCATTTTGCAATTTCGAAATAAAATATTAAAAATTAAAAAATTACATTTTTAAAAAAGGTCCGTCAATTTAACAGTTGGTAATTTTCTGAATGTGAAAACAGAATTTAAAAATATGTATTAGTTAATAAGTTATTTGTAAAGAAAATTTCCCCATTGAATAACATTGGCTCGGGCTTCCGGCGACGGTGAGTGAAGAGGGCCGTTAATGTTGAAGTTAGTCTTATGCTGTTTATAAAAAAGTAAGTTGATGATAAAAATTAGCGATCAAACTAAACATAAAATTAAAAATGGGGATGTGTGCTTCAATAATTTTGTTGCCGTTGGTTGTTTTGGGTTTTACGTCGCACTAGTGCTGCGCAATGGGCAATTGTATGCTGACCAGATTATTAACGCTAATTATTAACGCTTTTAATTTATAAAGGCATTCTAATCTGGTCACCGTACAATTGGCGACTGTCTGGGGCTCACCTCCAGGCGTGGTCCGGAGACATGCCATAACAAGTTTTATCCTCCACGGAGGGGATGGCTATCCCGATTTGTGGACCCCCTGAGGTATAGTTCGGATGGGAACATGGAGAACATTGCGGCCATGACGGATTTTACGTGCACCAGCCACCGTTAGTGCACACGACGGTCGAGTATTGAACTAGCAATCCAGAGATGGGCGTTATTACACATAGTAGGATAAATACCACTGTTATTGCATAAGAGCCTATTAACACTGTAATATATTACTGAAAAGATCATGTTAATAAATAATGCTTTCATCTTATCTCTCTGCACAGAAAAGACAAAAAAGTGTGAGAGAGATAGTTATATCTCTGGCAATGTGCCAGTATAACCCAGACAGAACCACTGAGCTGAAGAGCAACTGGAGCAAATGCTTCCAATTAGAGATGCAAGGCTTTCAAAACACCCGGTTTTTTTCCCTGAGAATTTAAGACAAAATTGGAAATTTTGAAAATTCCCAAAAACTGGGAATTTTGAAATTATGAATATTTTTATAACTTTTGTTAAATATTTTTTTTTTTTTTTTTTGTATAGACAGCCTCCGATCCTTATTTCAACTTTAACTTCTGCATAGATTTCATTTTCCTTTCCCGCTAATTCCAGCATCTTCGATGTTTATGTTCATTTCTTAAACGAAGAAAATAATTATAATTAATTCGTCGCTAACACTAACGGTAAGTTTCTGCCATTATTCATTAATATTATTTTGTTATGTTCTTAAGATATCCTTTCTATTATTGGGCATTTTTTGTCTATAAGGTGTCTTTGCAATAATTTTTATAAGATTTAATATAGATTTAATATAAAATTAGCTTGATCCAACAATTTTAAATAATTTCGAAGAAATTTAAATATACCTTATATTGTTAAATTTTAGTTGACAATTTTCTTAATTTTGAGACAATAATTTACGAAAGAGCTTTATAATGTCCAGTGTCTTCTTAATAAGTTTTTTAACGTACAGAAAATGTGAAACAAGCCCATATACATAAATGTACTAAAAGAACTTAGCATTTTTACCAACTGAATCACAAGTGGAAAGTCTATAATTTTATTTATTTATGTAAAACTTTATATTAATAACAATTATAATATTAAAATTTGTAGTGCTTAAAGGAAAAATAACAATTGTTTTGACTGAGTGCAAAAGTAGCTAATAAACATGTTATTTTATCTATAATAATGTAGTGAAATTAATTGAATTTGAGGCTTATGAAATAATGTTATCTTGTGGAATTCAAAACTATATGTAAGATGTGTCTGTGGAGAAAAATGCTTCTAACAATCCTAAGTCTAATTTTTGTCAATCGATAAGCCTAAGAAAAATAACATGTTATGATTCAAAGAATAATTTTCTCATAATCATATCATTATCTTTTAAGCTTATATAGTTTGTAATTGTGTTTAGTTATATAAATATCATCATATTAAATCTAGTATAAAAGGGTTTTATACTGGAATATGTTTTCAGATATATAAAGTTTGACTTGTTTATATATGAAAAGCTAATGATTTGGCTGCAGTTCTGATAAATTGAAAATAAAATGATAAATTAAAACAATGTTATAAGCTTATCAGAATGTCAAAATCCTTAAAATTACCATTTATATTGAGCAAACAACATATTATTTGCTTTAGAGATTTCTAATTTGTTTTTTCCCCGCAAAATTTCCAAATTTCCCAGTTTTTTCCCCAAAATTCCCGGGTTTTTTGCATCTCTACTTCCAATACCTTTACACAGTGTTCGTGCATACCAGTTTTTCTGCAATCATTTGCCGTACATAGTCAAATCTTGCACGGCAGGCAACATTTGTCGGGTCGTCTATTACTATTATACTCTTTTAATAATTAAAATTTAAAATTGTAATATCATGTTTAGCATATGGTTGTTCGAACAGATGACATTTACACAACTTTACTTTGAAATATAAAGATATGAAATGCTTTCTGCCGTGCAACGCTCGGAAGACAAACCTTCCAAAAACGGCACGCAAAAATAGATCTAGCGTTTCCTGCAGTTGTCCTTCAGCTCAGTGCACATAATAGATTATTTTTTGAAGTGAAAGTTTTTTTTTAACAGGAAATGAACGAAACAGTGAAATGTTCCTGCCAGCTTTCATTTAACGACTTAAATAAATAATATTTATCAATTTCTTTGGTTCAATATCAGTCAAATAATCTTTTGAAATAAGTAATCGCTTTGATTATTTAACATCTTTCTAATATTTTGGTGTAAGTATTATTCAAACCGACTATTATGGGGTATTGGTTTAGTTTAAATATCACTATAAACTGCCTGTGAAATTTAACTTCGTTGATTACATATATTCTTTTGAAATAAGTAATAGCTTTGATTGTTTTACAATTTTCTAATATTTTATTCAAGGTATTATTCTAAACTGAATATTATTGTTTATTAGTTTAGTTTAAGTATTAGTATGGTCTATGGTCGTGATACGTTGAAGATACTGAATACCACCGTTTAACGAAATAATATTATCGTGATGTTAATTTAAACAGCCATTCATGAGATAGATTAGAGGTGATTATTTGATGTTGATTATTTCGTCATGGGGATGGGGACTGGGGATACACTCACTAGATTTCTATTCACTTGGCCTATTGGTAACAGTTAATTTCGGGAGACAGTGGAAGATGTTTAGAGAGGTGTGTGGCAAAGGAGGGGTGAGAATGAAGAGTTTGTTTTTATTTGAAATTGCTTATAGCAGCTGAAACAGATGGAATTGAAAATGCGTAATTGCATATGGCATATTTGATAGTGTTTGTGAATATTTATTTATTGTGGCTTTATCAGGAATATTGTTTGAGTTTAATCAAGAATAATTTGACAAAAATATTAAATATTTCATTTTTAATTTTTTAGTTATTTAATTTTTATCTGCTTTTTGATTTTCTCGACATCTTTTTTAATGATTTAAAATGAGTAAAGATCTCAAGACTTGTTAATTGTGGTCTTACGTTAAAATTAAATGTTATAGAAAACAAATCACTTTATGCTATTTCTGTAAGCAAAATTAAAATTTTAAAACAACTATTTCTAATTTGTGAAAACATATTCAAGTATCTGTTTGCTAAATATGATTGAAGAAAATAAATTTTCTTGTCAATCTGGAATGTTCAAGTTCTACCGAAAACTAAAAGGGACAATTACTCGGTAGTTTAAAATTGGGGATGTTTAAAAAATATTTTTTAAAGATTTATTATTATTTATTTATTTATTTATTTATTATATGACTTATAATATGAGCATTCTTTGTTACACAAAACAGCACTTGTGTATGTGTTACTTAATATTATTTGAAATATTGTGTCATTGTGTTTAAACGAAAGTACTTGATTTAACAGAACCTTATGCTTAATGACTAGGGACGATTTTAACGTCCGTGTACAACTTTTTAAATTTTGACACTACCACTGTTTCATATCAGCGTTTTCTTACATTATTTTTTATTTTATTGTAATTGCAGTGTTAAATAAAGTGAAGATTACTCTTCGAAAGCATTAGGACTTAAACATATGAACCGTATTCACTCTGCAAGACACATGTACCTATTGTACATTCCGAAGGATTAGAAAGACATTAGTCATACATCAACTAAATAGCAATAGGTTATTAAATTAATGTGTTATAACAAACTATTATCAAAAGTAGTATGGAACGAAGTAACCTATTACTGATAATTAACTTTTTATCCCATCTCTACCGCAGTCTTCCAATTACAAGCTCGGCTCTCTACCGATTGGGCTAACGCGGCCCTTCTCCGTGCGGGATCAAAATTATGATGTCATGTCTCCGGACATATTTTAGGGGTAAGTTCAAGACAGCACCAAGTGCCCATAATGAATGTAGCGACGTAAAACCCATTCAACCTCAACCATGTTTATGTTTATATTTCACGGGGAAATAATTTTATCCTATAGGGAAATGCTTGTCTTATATGAGGAAATTTACTGAGAAATAGATAGAAATCAGCTGGGCTAGAAAAGGATCGTTGATTTAGCCTTGAACTCAAAAAACCAATTCACCTTGTTTTCCATTAAAAAAAAAAGAAAAGAAAAGAAACCATTTGATTATGTTGCACTGGTTAAGAGAACTTTTGATTCTTCTGCTACTAGCTGTAAACAACCGTAATGATTGGAGGAATTATTCACTTTCGTTTGCAACTGGAAATCCAAAGGATCAGAAGCGTCTGCTAATGAAAATGAGCTCTGCCTACAAATATCGTAAATATGGTCCATTTATACCTCCCAATGTTCTATAGAACTGATACGAGAATCTGGGAGTTACAGAAACGGAGGAGCCGTTCACTCAGCCAGAGAATTAAAATTATGATGGCGAGTATCTGGATCACCCATGAGGATAAATGCTAGACTGTCGTCACTTGCTCATTGCGCTGATGCAGTACGTCTCAAAAACCACTCAACTTTAATTTTAACATTCGAGGCTGTAACGCGTCGTCCATCTTCCGTAAAATAATATCTTTGGCGATATCCGAAGTGGGGTATCCATTTCCATGCCCTACGTGGAAGACCAAAATTATTATGGCATGTCTGAGGACTTTCTTTTGGATGACTCCCTGGCCGTTACTAATGGACCTTATGCACGAGTGGCAACGGCTGCGGGTATTTACCGATTTCAGCAGCTGGGTATTGGCTGATAGAGAAGTAAACAAAAAATTCAACCTCAGTGATTGGTGAAGTAACTTTTATATACCCGCAATGACACGCGTTGCATAAGGTCCATTACCCATTTCGTAGCACTAATGCAACGTTAAACCAACTCAGCCAAAAGGGATGGATAAATGGTTGGGTTTTACGTCGCACTAGTGCTGCGCAGATGGGCAATTGGCTACGGTCTGGGACACACCCCTAGAGACGGTCCGGAGACATGCCATCACGATTTTGATCCTCCACGGAAGGGATGGCTCTCCCGCTTCGGTGACCCCCAGAGGTATAATTTTTGATAGGAACATGGAGGACACTGCTGCCACGACAGATTTTACGTGCACCAGCCACCATTAGTGTACACGACGGTCTTTGGTCGGCTCGAGTACCGAACCCGCAATCTTCCAATTACGAGGCCGGCGCTCTACCGACTGGGCTACCGCGGCCCCTCAGCCAACCAAAAGGGATAAAAATTTGTGCGGAAGAATAAATGCATTAAAGCAATGCAACTAAGCAAATTGATAGTATTTATTATGTCTGTACCATGCATTGAGCTAGAATACTAAAAGGAGGGAATACTGAGCGTTCTGTCATCTGATTCGAAATTTTGAGATTGCCCATAGTTACTTAGGAAAACGTCTTACAAAAACGGACTGGCCTCAGAAAATGGGGACATCTGGTCAGCATATTGTACAGTCATCAGCAAAATTATTGACGCACTAGCAGTAATTAAAAGTTTATTTAAGTTATAAAAAAATTTAAAGAATTTAAAGTTTTCCTACTGCTATTTTAGAATTACAGTTTGTAATTTTTATTTCTACTTAAATATCGATGGGTTTTGAAACATTATAAAAATTAATTTTATTTCTTAGGAGAATAGCTCTGAAAGTCTCGAGTATGGTTTTGTAGATTGAAAAATAATAGAACATGGAAAAAAAAAAAAAAAACGACTTTACTTACTAATTTGCTACTAACTACTCGCGAAATAGAAAAACAATTTTTGATCAAAGGTGCCATTCATGTAGATGTAACACATGTGGAAGTTCTTAGTTCCCCTCTGTTGACCCTAGTGGTGCTGCTATCGCCACGGTTTGCATTTTAGCTTCATTTTCATATTTGTGGAATGGCTCTTCAGTGCCGTAACCTCCAGTGGTAGTATTTTCGGAACATAGAAGACATTGCAGCCATGATAGATTTTACGTGCACCACCACTATTAATTTCTTTATGTATGGGATCCTATTTGTTCATATAAACGTGTCTTAGCATAAAACATGTGTTTGAAATGAGAATTTTCATGCACCAAATGTCTGCTACAATTTGACGTATTATTTTCCTTTTTTGCCTATTAAGCAACGCGAGTTTCTTAAATGAACGATTTTTAATCATCAAAACTCAGTGTAAATTAAAATATTTCTGAAATTACTATATAATATTTGGTGGTTTGTATTTCTTAAATCTTCCCATATATCAATGAATATTTTTGAAATAAATGTGAATATAAAAGGTAAATTCGGTATTTTTATTTGGTTACTAAAACAGTCTCACAGATTCAAAACATAAAGATTTATTTTCAGACCAACATAGGTGCGTTTGAGCATGCGCAAATATCTTTCAGAGAGTCTAAATCCATCAAAATCTTGTCATTTGAAGAATAGGAAATGGAAACCAATTACTCCATGGGAACTAGAGGTTGAGGTTGAGTGGGGTATAATGTCACATTAAAGCTATGCAGTGGGCAGTTGGCTACGATTTGGAATCCATCTTTAATTGCTGGTCCTGAGCTTCGAATATTCTGAAGATGTCCTAATCTTCTCGATACCTCATTTTCAAGCAGTTGAAAAATATAAATCTTTGAAATTTTATTTCAAATTTTATTTTCAAGAAATTAAATTATATATCTTTCTCATTGGGCGTAATTTTTGAGAAGAAGTTGCGCAGCATGCAAAGATACGTTTCAAATTTATAATTTAGGGAATTTTCCTGTGAACGAATACTAAAGAACCGTCAAAGTGTGGACATATTTTCTTTTCTTTCAACTTGGAAAAGGTACAGTAAAGAACTTGGATAAATGATATAAGAGACGTGGGCGACTTGGATAAATGATATAAGAGAAGTTGGCATACGGCTTATCACCATGCAGGGTAAATAAAGTTAACTCTTGTCTTCTCAAGATGTCTGCCATAATAGCAGCCGAGGTTATCGCAGGAGACATATTGACTCTACTAAAACATTGGCTAGCTCTATTATTTTATTTAGCTGACGTTTATTTGACAGCCTTGATGCGTGTAGTTACAATGACTTTCATCTCGAATGATCCATATTGCATAATTTCGCAATAACAATGCCTAATTTCTTACATAAATGTGTTACTTAATGGCTTCTGCGGTTACGATTTTGACTTCATGTTTTTCCGGACATATCATCTCCTCTTAAGTCATTCCTTCTAGGTAAAGAAAGTAAAGATTTAGGCCAAGTTAAGCAATTTAAACGGAGAAACTTGAGTAACAGGAAATAAATTTTTCAACGAATTACGCATTAAATATTTTAGACATTTTTCGATTATTTTCCTTGTAATGAAAATTAAAAAATATACTCTCATGTTTCTCGTAGCCCTACAAAATAATTTGAGTTTACATTGACAAGTTTATAGCCGTCGCTTTGTGGATTAATGGGTTTAATGAAACATTAGAGCTGAACAGTAGGTAATTTCAGACGGTCTCGTATTTAACGCGAAGTGCTGATATCGAAAGCAACGGGACTACACCTCTAATTGAAGAGGTTGCTCGTGACGGGTGAAACTTCAGAGCTTTCGCTTTAAAAATAGCTGTCGAAAGTTGAGGTCTGGTGGGCAGATTGGTATACTAGAACCACGCAGGGGACAGTTGGCGCCGACCATGGATTCATACTTAAGAGTGCCTCTTAGAGGTTCTACGGGGCGAAATTTTAAAGCACGCGCTTTGATGGTCCGTACGAAAGGTTTGCTTACCCAGTCTGGCCCGGTATGACATCTAAAATTTTGGCCCGGGCTCAGCCTGGCACGTTTGTGCTTTTGAAATGTATGACCAGGCCTGGAAAAAACCGGTAAAATAAAACCCGACGCGTCTCAGGCCGATCAAAATAATAATAATAATAATAATAATAATAATAATAATAAATAAATAAATAAATAAATAATAGTGAAAAATAATAAAAATGCATACATTTCTATGCAAAAATTTTTTAGTGTTTACTTTTCCGAGGTTTTATGCAGCTAAGCAATAAAATATCCATTAACCAAACTATCGAGCATTTAGAAGACAATATTATATCTAACCGAAAATTCATTATTACGGAAGGACAGAAGGCACACAGGCACACAGAAAGTCAAGCCAGGAATATTATTATTGACCATACAATGTAAGCTATGTATTTAAAATAGTTAATCCTTCTAAAAATCTTCTTTCATTTATTTCCACTTTTATCTCGTAATATATCTAAATTCTTTTGTGCGACCTTGTAAACAAAACGTTATTGTTAATCCAACCATTTTCAACAGAAAAGATGTTTTTGCGCATCTGAAAAATAATACCATTTCATTACATTTAGTGCCTTGGAAAATAGCGCAAAAGAGCTTAAAACTATCTTTTATAGGCCCTAGATTCTACAGGCCATAATACATAAAGCCTCATAGACAATAACGTATCCAATTTCTTTTGTTTTTACATGTGGTCATATAAGTAGCGACATGCATACGATTATGAATAGTTATTGTGACCTTAAATAGTATATATCAATTTCGAGACACCCTAAAAATCTTTGCGGAAATCATAGCGCGAAAAGACAGTTAGTCAGAAGTTTAAGTTATAAACACTTATTTAACAAATCAAATTCCATGTGACATCTTAGCCTATAAAATTACATAAAATAAATTACTCAAGAAACGTTCTATGAATATGCGTCGTCGTTAATTAAAGAGGAAAGCGGAAAAAATTTCCGGGTCGACACGGCCCGAAAAAAATATTATTCCGGCCCGGCCCTGTCCGGCCGGAGTATGCACAAAAATTAAGCCCGAGCTGGGCCCGGCCTCAGACCAAGTAGAGAATTTCGTAAATCGGGTCCGAGGGCGTGAAGATCTTTATTGCCTCTAACGAAAAAAACGGAGCCTACTCCTCTATTTAAATGGGGTCGCTCTTCTAGACAGGTGAAGCCAGGCTAGTCACGTGTTAAAATAATACACGAAATTTATTATGCAAAGGTATCCACTTTTCTGCAGTTTAAGAGAAAAAAAAATTCCCATTGAGTTTAGATTGAATGTGTTATCCAAAAAGATTTCAGTTTATACATCAGCTGAAATATTTTATCGTTCAACAAAAATGCACCAAATACTACGCTGAATATTAAATATTAAAATAAAAATAATAATAAATTATTTTATGTAATTGTAATGAGAGATCCAAAAAAATGCCGCAAACAGCAAGCGAATAGGTAAAGGGACTGTAAGGAAACTGTAAGGGACTGTAAGGCGGGAAACGTTTTCCCGCCATCCTCGGGCCTTCGGGCCGGCCATAAACCTTCGGGTTGGTCGGTGGTTGGGGAGTTTCAGTTTCATGTAATTGTAATGAATTTCTTATGATATTCTTAAGTACGATTACCCGATGAGTGAGGACAAAAGCAAGTAAAATTACCACTAGATGTCACTTTGAAAGAGTATAGCAAATTTAAGAAAGGAAGTGACACACACGGTACGCATATTTTAATTGAACTTTTATTGATTAATTTTTTTATCCTTTATGGATCATTCCATTTCTTAAATTTATTTTTCATGCAAAGTCCTCTCTAGTACGCCTTTTTAAACTAAAAAAAAAAAAAAAAAAAAAATCTTGTTACTTGTTAGCGAAATGATTATTGCTTTGCCTAACTGTTTCCAGGTTCCCAGTTCGAATACCAGTTGAGGTATAGGTATTCGTAGTGGTTCAGAATCTACATTAATCCGCATGTCCCCGTCTAATGAAACTTGATGTGAAAAAAAATTACCGCAGAGTGACAACTCCAAAGTTTTTAATACGTCTCATGATTAGTACATATTTCAAATTTGGTGGCTTTCCGATGAAAACTTTTAGGTGCACATGCTGTTTATAGGAGAGGTTTAATTGTAACCACCCTTTATAATAAAAAAAAATGAGTTATTCTAATAGGTTACTTTGTCATTATAACAATATAGCTATTCTAATAGCACAAATTGATTAAAAAAAAATAAAGAATAGTGAAATTGTAACTGAAAAGGCTTGATAAAATTATAATTAATTTTTCAGATGAATTTATTGTACAAAAAATCATATTGTGTATTTGTCCAGTTCTCATGAGATAATTGAATTTTTATCTTTAAATCATAAAATTTTTAGACTGAAAAAAAAAAGTATTTTATAACAACACTGCTTCCAATAGTAATAATAAATAAATAAAAAGTCACTTTGAAAATTTCTAATCAACTTTACTGTAGGTATTTATAAACCGCACATCGTGTAAAATTTTTAAACTGGTGCATTTTAAACCAGTACTCATAAAGTAATTAAGAACAAGTGTAAGCAAAGATAAACGTTAAGCAATAATTTAATCTTATTTTATGACTTTGATATAGTCAGATGCAGTTTTTATGCTAGTTTATGTTTTCTAATTAAAATAAATAAATAAATAAATATACAAAATTAACCATGATATAATTAAAGATGTGGCTTTCTGACATCTATTGTTTTGTATCGCGATTTCAAAATAGTATTGACAATATTAAGAATTAGGCGTTCATATTATTTTCTTCCTACATCAGTTTTCTGAAATCTAATATTTTTGTGTCTACTTGCTCAGAAAACAGAGCAGTATAATTTAAAATCTTTAACTGTATATTTTAACACAACTTGTCTCACTATTTTATTTTATTTTTTTCAGAAAACTGTTTATTGAAAATCTTTGAAGATATTTATCATTATTTTCTGTATAGTTGGAGCATTTTGCATAAAAAGAAATTAACTTAATGATTACACTAATTTATTATTATTATTTTACTGTCCTTCCAAAAAAATTTAATGACTGTGTTATCTTAACCGAATATTCAGTTGTAAGATTTACACGCCATCCGAAACCTTATAGTATTTAAGATTCTCAACGGAGAGTAATTATTTTATTATTGATTAACTCATAAAATTAATATTTTAAAGAAAGTTGTAAAAATGCGTATATTTCGATAATAATTACAACCTATCATGTATGTGAAATTCCGGTAGGATTTAATTTATATCATGATGGGTTGTAAGGTCTATGAATTAAGGCCAATTGTCAGCGCTAGGGATCTAAGTCTGGATAGTATGCCCTCTGTGAAGGTCTTTCTAGAATAGTCCTAGCTCGTATTCACGCAAGTTTCGGAGAAATCCATGATAAGCTCAAGCAGGTTAAGCAGACGCGCACCGGTATCTCTCCCCTACCAGCTTAAAGAAAAGAGTCTCTTGTGTACCGTATATTACGACACAAATGAAAATGTAAGGCTAAAATTTGTTTCGAAAGGAATATATATATATATATATATATGTGTGGAGAGAGAGAAGAATATTTTGCATGCGTTTCCTTCCAAAAGTGTCTAAACGACATAAAGAGCTGCACATTGTTAATAGAATAACATAGTTAATATTAATCAGTACGGATAGTGACTATGAAATATATCGAACTTACGTCATTAGAATAACGCGCCAATAATTTAAGCTTACTCTATAAACCATTGTCTAGCTGTACTTGCTCACTTGGAACTTTGAAATATTTTTATCTGTTCTTCAAGAGTTTATGCAGTTCTGCGGATAAAATTAGTCATATTTTTAAACTCCATTACTGCTGTATGATTACAATGGTTTTAAACAAACTTAAAATGATTTTTAAAATAGCACAGAAGAACTCTTATGTTTAGGATTTTAATATCAAATTTAGAAGTATAATATTAATTATTGAGAGTAATAATTAACAAGTCTATATTCTTTATCTAGACCAGTAGTTGTAGCAAAATTGGCGTTCGAGAAGTTTCAGTTTTGAACCCAGGTCACGCTCGTCTGCCTAGCCGTTTAAAGGTTTTCATGTTTTCTCCTAAACTTGCGTGAATACCACTAAAAGAAGTTTGGACCCTACAAAGACTTCTCACGGAGGACACTCCATCCTGGCCTAGGTATCTTGCGTAAGCAATCGGCTTTAAATCATCCACAACACTTAAAGCGATATTAGAAGGATCTACCTAATTGCTAGAATACACTAAGTTTATTATTATAATATTAGGAATTGATATTACCTTAATCGATCGCTCGGAAAACGTATAAATGTACCTAAAGATTTTTATTGTTATTTAAGCCACCTGTGATTTTCAAAATTGTCTTGCAATCTGCGTGACACTTCCCATGGATTGGTTTTCACTTATCTTTAACTAATCACAAAGTAGAAAAGTTCCCTACATTTTCTTTTCTTTTCTTTTTTTTCTTTTAAATAAACAAGCTTAAAAAGTTCAATATTTTTTTTTTCATATAGCGTTCTCACCTACATATATTATGTGTTTGTTAAATTAGGAAAGATATGGAACTAAGATAATTCAAATTAATATTTTTTGCTTGTAAAAATACATTTTCTCATTTAAAGTAGGACCATCCCTAGAGTTGAATCTCAGACTGTCGTCAATAGCTTACTAGAAAGCTCTAGCGCGATAATCATCCAATTCAAACCTGATTTTTTTTTTTCTTTTTTGTTTGTTTTAACTTCGTGATTCACTTTTAAAATCCCAATAAAATTAAGTGCTGCAAATTGGTTGACTGAGGTAAACACGTCAATGTAAAAATTTTATACTTATTGCTTAAAAGGTATGAACAAATTGTAAGCTATACGCTAAGTTTAGAGTAAAAAAGTAATGGCGAGTTGTTATGGCCTCAGGTGTGAACAATCTCCTGTTTAACTTCTAGCCGGGTTAATTTTCGGTCTTTGTTTTATTTTTATTTATTTATTTATCTTTATTTTATTTATTTATTTTTTTTTTTTCAGAAAAAATGTGAGTTATTATTTGGTCAAAGTTACTATTTGTGAGTTAAAATATTGTATTAATTTTCGTTTCAGTAATTCAATTTAGATATTTAAATGTTTTTCTTGCTAATTCTCATCACTTAGAAAGCCTCTAGATTCGTATATTCTTGAACAAGAATGAAAACAAAAAAGCATATGAATTTACTGTATTACACGCTCTGATATGATTTTTATATAAAAAAGATAGTTTATTTGTACTTCGTATTTATACAAAGTAATTGCGTGATTGCAAATCTTCGTATAATTTGTAATGTGTTCGTGGTTTTGAATTTTTATTTATTGAGATATTTGAGCTCTGTTGGTACTGGGTTAAAATTAAATTAATTGAGATTTATTGTAGGTAAATATAAATTGCAGACTTACCATAGCAAAAGTCGTCGCTCCATCCTCTAGATGATCAGCCTCCAGAGCTGCATGTTCCAGCTCCCACTGCTTCTTCTGTTGTTCTTTAGCACTCTTCTTATGCGCGTCACTACGAGAAGCATAGTTGACAAGCGCAAACTCAAGCAGAGCGCCGAACACGAAGGTTAGGCAGACCCCAGTCCACACGTCGATGGCTTTGGTGTAAGAGACGGGCGGCAGTGAAGCATTTATGCCGGACGTTTGGGTCGCCATGGTCAGCAGTGTGGTCACTCCAAGAGAGACACGCGCGGGAATAGCATTCTGGTCCAGCCAGAAAGACACCCAGGATACGATGACCAGCATACAGCAGGGTATGTATATCTGGATTAGGTAGTAACTGAATTCTCGTTTGAAGAGAAGGTCCACTTTCAGACAACTGTATTCTCCTGCAGAGAAAATAAACTTTGGTTTTTTAGAGCCATTCTTAAAGGAATTGCAAACCTAAAGGATATAATAGCATAGTACTGGAAAACAAGCAAAATGATACTGACTGTATTAAAATTGTGGAAAATTAACTTAAAGGTTTTTTTTTTTTTCTTTTTAATAAAATCATGAGATTACAAGCGCAGCAGTTAATAGTAATGCCGTAAAAACTATCAAATTAATATATAAATATATTACATAATTAAACGTCTTAGTTTCCAAAAATAATATGCATTTTTAAAATTGGAGATTTATCATGCCTATTGTATAGCAAAACCTTTTGTTATGGCATTACCAAGACAATAGATATTCTTATAAGAAGAAATTTCTTTATTAAGGATTAATTCTTTGTTTTAGTTAAAAAAAAAAAAAAAAAAAAAACAGAAAATTAATTTTTTTTTAATTATTATTATTATTGTAATTATTATTTATTTATTTGAAAAAATACAGTTAGTTTCTTTAACAAAAAATTTATTTTAACACGTTCAATGCTTCAATAATACGTCAAACACCACTGTTAAGGAAAATTTAGAAAATTGATAAAACTCTATGCAAATTATTTATTTTAAATAATTCAGAAAAAGTCTAAGGTATGTTTTAACTGAATACATTCAATAGCAATAACTTTTTCCACATATTTATAACAAATAAATAGAAAATTGAGGAATAAAAAACTTTTATAGATAAAAAACACACATAAAAAATAGTTGAGATTACTTACCATTTAATTATATACTAATAATTGTTCTATTGGTTATGAGGTTTATCACATGCTTACAGAAGAACCATTATCAATTTAAAATTTACCTTAGTATTAGAATGTCCCTATATCCATATCCCAATCACTTCCATAAATAGTCTTCGGATGACCGTGACCACTTTACTGCAGTATAAAACAAAATTTTAAAGTAAAATATATGCACGTATTCACATATTGTTCTTAGACTCACCTGTATTTGTCCGACTAGTACAATAGTCAGTGAAGAATCTTTCAAGAGTAAAACGTGGAAGATGGAGGTTCTTAGTAACTTGAACGGGGTCTCCTTCTTTCCAAAGAAAAACTAAATCTTCAGTTGTATAACCGTCTAAAATAAAAAAGATACAGCAAAACTTTGTTAAGTCGAATTTTTTATTTCATTTAAAAATGAAATTTAACCAGTCGAACTCTGATAATTCGTATTTATTAAAATCTCATCTGTTACAACTTTCTCATTTTCTAATATTTCAATTTTGTAAAGAATAAGAGAATGATAGATAAATTATTTTTACTAGACTAAAGCATTTCAACAGATAAGGTATTTAATTAAATTCGACTTATCAGAGTTTTACTGTACTTGTGGACAAAAACGAAATGATTTATGCAAATATAAATAAAATGATCTTGAAACTTACCTCTTATTATTCAAGTTTAGACGACGCTACTACGCGGGTTATGTTGTTTACACCGCAAGTGTTAAAAGGCGGAAATATAAATTAAAATAGGTATATATGAATAGTCTAATGTAATTTAATTATTTGGTTCGCTATCTTCGATTCGCTGAAAAATCATATTATGAATGTTTTATTGAGAACAAGAATTATATTAATACTAAATTGGTTAGTAGAATACCAAAATGTTATACCTTTAACATGTGAAATTCAAATAATTTGAAAATATCTTTCCGTAAAGTTAAACTGTAAGGGATATTTTATGCATGGTCACAATATTTTCAAATGATTAAATGAAGATTTGTTTTTGTATGAAGAAGTTACAAAACTTTTAGACACCTAAAGGTAAAATAGCTGCAGTAATTTATTTATTTATTTATTTGAATTTCTAGTGTCATTTTTATTTACAGTTTTATTTGATAAAAATTACCAATAAGTTTATTTATAATATGATTAAATAAATTTGCTCTTTTTAATGTGTTATGCAATACAACGACTTTATTATGCGTTATTACGTATATGATGTTACACTGAAAGCGCAACAAAAACGATCTAATAGAATCTAATCATTGCAAGAAATCTGCCCTTCATAGGTACAAATTAAATTCCAAAATAATTTTTTTTAAGAGGGAACGACCTTCTGTATAATTGTATTGAAAAATGTGACTAAATATCAGTATATCTGTTAATGATATTTTTTAATTAATGCTGATAAAATAAATAATTAAATGTTTAAAAAATATATATATAAGGGAGTACATTGAAACCTACAATGGTATTTTATTACAAATAAAAACTTTTTAAATATATCATTTAATTGAAAGGCATATCACGTTTAGGTGAATTAATCATTCTCCGTAAAATGCATACAGATAAGCTACCACTTCGAAAGTAGAAAACTGATAGGCGAAAAAAGAGGAAAAAATGGAGACATCTAAAAAGAACGATAAAAGTGTTGCAAGAAAAATCCCAATCAGGGGTAGGTACGGAAAAAAAGATTTAAGAAATTCCGCAATCTTTTTCTTTTCTTTTCTTTTAATATTTGGCCATTCACGAAATACAGATGCTCCACTACACCGCATAGTTTAATTAATAACCCAAGTACCAGAAATAAAAACCCTCTACTGCCAAAATGAAAGAAAAAAAAGTTCACTTTGAGAATACTACAGCTGATAATAATACATGACATATTTAGACGATGACCATTTGGTTTTAACATAAATATGCCTACAAAGACAAAACTTTTATGGAGTATAATAGACCATTCTTCTATTGGAAATGTAATATATATATATATATATATATATATATATATATATATATATTTGTTGAAGGGATTAACGTATTACCATTTAAAATAACGTATGTATCATTATCATAAAACAGTAGCTCATTACTCAAAACTCATAATCAGCAAATTACACGAAAGACATTTTATTAATTTTAATGTCGAAGATTCCTTTGTGGTTACTGCATTTTTATAATATTTTCTAGTTTACAATTTGTTTTAATTACAAAAATAACTCATAAGCAGAAAACAAGCTAAAGAAAATTAGATTGAACGAAGAATAAGTTTTCCAGATTACTTAAAATGCTGCATAGACTATTTCAAAGAAAGTGTAAAAAAATAATTTGGAAAAATTCTGAGTCTATTTCGGAAATATATATATATGCATAGAGATATACCGTAAAATACCTTTCAAGCACCATCTTAATGTTCAAGTAAAATCGAGATATACTTAGAAAGGGGCGGATAAACAGTAAAAATAGCCAAAAATATAGAAAATAACATGTATTTTTCTTGTAAAATTTTGTTCCATATAAATGATTTTAATATATATGTATTTAAGTTGCAATACTCAGAATAATAATAATAATAATAATGATAATAACTAAATATAGCGAAGTCTTGGTTAACCGGCTAACCAAAAAAATTTGGAAAAGTCATTTTTTTCTTCTTTCCAATAAGTTTTTTTTTTTTTTTTTTTTTTTTTTTTTAAATAAATATTTACAATACTAAATTAAAAAACTGGTGTACAATGAGTATTTAAAATTGAAAACTTCTTTACACGTTATAAAATTAAAGAAAGCTCTACCGCTTTCGAATGGTAAAGGCTTTTCTTCTTCAGGTGGAGAATATATGCTACTGCCTTGGAGGCAAAAGCAAATTTATTTTATATTTTAAGAGCTAACGAAATCCATGTGAAAAACAGAGGAAGGCGAGGGGAGGTGCTTTTGTTGCATTTTTTAGACCAAATGTAGAATAAAAACTTTTTCAATACATCTTGTACTTTCAATGGATTTAAACTATAAATCTCACACTTATTAATCAACCTAGCATTTAACCAAAATTTTGTATGTTTTTGATCAAGATTAATTAAGCGATAATCATTATTACATAATACATGAATTTTTTGAAAAATACAGTTTGCAAAATATTTCTGTTGCTAAAACTTTATTTCGTAAAGAATTTGATCACACAGCAAAATTTAGTAACTTGGATAGTAAAGTTGCATGAATTGTGCAAGTCTCAAATTACAAAATTTTGAAATGCAATAACTAATGAAAAGAAGAAGAAAAAAAAAAATCAATTTGCTTTGGTAAGGACGAATCACCACAGTGTAGAATTGGGAAAAATACAAAAAAAAAAAAAAAAAAAGTATTAAAAAAAATGTATAAAAAATCTAGGTGGAAAAGCGTACAAACTATGAAAGACAAGAAGAACTGATACCATTAAATTAACATAGAAAATTAAGGTAATTTAAAGGCAACGAAGAGTGGGAAGGGTGACTGACGTGTAGGGCACATCAATTGTTATATTGGAATTTGCCGATTCCCATCTATTTTATATGAAAGTTACGAATAAATGTAAAATAATTAAAAAACATTGTAACAAAATTTTTCTGAAACAAGCAAAAAAAAAAAAAAAAAAAAGTTAACACACTTTGAAACATGTTATATTTGACTAATTTATTTATCAGAGATCTTATTAAAAATTAAAGTAACAAATATAAACCTTTTTTTTTACTTATTTATTTTTTTAATTTTATTATTAATTTTTCTTCATAGAAAAAAAAATCTAGGCATATTTCAAGGATGTTTAGAACTAAGAAATGCACTAGAGCTTCAACAATTTCTTTAACTGTGCTTTATTGTTAAAATTAGTCACATTTAACAAGTAAACAACCTTTTATAAAAGAAAATATTACTGTAATTCAGTGGCTGTTAATCTGTTAATACGGATATGAAGGGAATGTTTCTTATCTTTTTTTTTTTTTCTTTTTAAGTCTTTCTGGCACGCCTCATAAAGTATTGAGATAATAGATTTCAGCTTTCTAATTAAGAAAGAAGTTCTTAATATGATAAATTTGTCACTGATCCTGCACTTCTCGTTAATACACGTGATCCGTGACGGATAGGCTAAAAAAAAATTGCTTTCTAAATATAGCTTGTGTAAAATTAAATTCATCTCTCTTGATATAAGAGTAATAGAGCGATGCATGTCCAGGTTAATTTCTCAAAGGAAAGATAGATTGGGGAGTGGGGGGATCATGACTTTCTCAGTGGTTAACTTCAATTATGAAGGATGATTAGTTATTAAGGGGTATTACCCCCAGCTGAGCGTGAATGTATGAAAAATAAAATACTCATTGGATACAGAAAGAAAGAAAAAAGAACCCTCATAAAAATTATTGCTTTTATAAATGAGGAGGTTTTCATCGAGATTTGCATGAATTGTTTTGACGTGAAAATTTTTAGTGCAATTTCTCTTTTTCAAAAGGGGAAAAAAAAGAACTGCTCATTGATTGCAAAGGGAAGAAATTAAGTGTATAGGTTTAGATATTACGCTCATTTACGCTCGTCTTAATTAAAGGGTTCTGGCACTAATCACTTGCACGCACATGGCAAAAAAGTTTGCTTAATGGAAATACGAATAATGAAAAAGAATTTTAAATGAAACGGAGCTAAAAAGTTGAGCGTTTTTTTTTCTCATACCGTTTTAATGAAGGACGTTGTTATCGGAGATTTTCATCAATTGCCACTATCTTGTTGATGGGTAGTAATGTAATTTAACTTCTTTTATTTTTTTTTCTACATTTAAACAATGAATATGTTTTCAATATTTATTCATGAATTTTGATAAGTTTAATCATTTCGTAAAATTTATAAAGATTAAGTCGTAAACTCAAAACGAAGATCCCTTGTGTTTATTATACAAATTAATTGACGGTTTGTTCAAAGAAAATTTTTACTCCAAAAAAAAAAAAAAAAAAGGCGAAGAAGTTAGAATCCGATTTCTAAAAGCGTATTCACTCAATCAGTGTGGTTCTTAATTTTAGCGATCATATGCAAACGAAAGAAAACGGGTGAAATTTTCTCTTTCAATTCAAACCTTTCCAATAATTAAGGGAATAAATCAACTAAAAAGGGAAAAGAAGGAGACTTTAACACGCAACTAATTAATTCATTTATATTTGAAAGCGACATTTGTGCTGTAAATTGGTGCAATTTGTTGAGTTTCAAAAATATGTGCTTCGCATTTAGAAGTTTATTATTATTATTATTTGTATTCCTCTGACTACAATAATAATTTAAACTATAAATTTTTAAATCTTAAAAGTGTTAAATTCAAAGATTTTACCTTATAAAACGTAGATTTTTCCAGAAAGTTGTTAAGTTAGAAACATTTCACATATTCTGTTCTGACATAATTACTTTATAAAATTTCATTGGAAATTAAAAAGTTGTAGTAATAAAAATTTATCCGATTTTATTACAAGGGTTCTATCGGAATAACAATCGTGAATGGATAAATTTCTGTTGTATAAAATTGCTTTATTTTGGTAAAATAATTAACTTAAGTATATTATTATCTACTGCTTTCAATATTAAGTTTTTTTTTTTTTCAATTATAATTTATATTAGACCTATATAAATTTATATCAGAACAATATATTAAAAAAAAACAGAGTTTTAGAAATAGTGAATGTTAGTTTGTTGAATAAAAATAGCGATTCGTATATTTTAAAAAGAGTAGAGTATCGTGTTATAATCAAATATCCGTTATAAATCTAAAACTAGTGAGCGGATTATCCTGAATTTTGGTATGTGGATGATTCATGAGATTTGCCATTGAAATTTCAGAAAACTTTTTTTTTAGATCAATAGTGTCCACTAGCTGGAATTTGCCAATGGTATATGTATATAACAATTGAAAAAGTTCATAAGGATAGTGTAAATAAAACATCATTTATTGGTTTGTTTATGAGATCATGTGCCTTAAAGCACATAGCGCCAGGACGTTCTGTGAATGTCCTATCTTCATTTCATAAGTTTAATTTGTTTTAATTTGTTTTATTTCTTTCTCACTCTCTGTCTCTCTCTCTCCCTTTTTTTTTTTTTTTTTTTTTTTTTTTTTCTAGCATCATCTGGTGGACGATTTTGGAACTGAAAATTTTTTCAAAATTTTCTTCGGTGTATTTCACGACATGTCCACGTACCAAATTTTGAGGCAGTTGCTTATAGCGGAAGTTTCATTATAACCATACTGTATAAACATGTGTAACATTTTTCATGAAAAAACTCAACAGCATTAGACATATTATTATACAAAAGCACTTATTTGTTTTTAATATAGCATATAAAAGTACATTGAAATATATTGTAAGCTATCTTTGAAAAAATCCTGCAGAAAAATATATATTTAAACAGAAAATTATTAAGTTAAATTTGAAATATCATTATATAATAAATGATAAGACGTGCAATTCAGATGTGTCCCTAATAAAATGTAAAATATCATTTATGTATGTCAAATATATTCAATTTAATATATTTAGTGCACATTGGTGCAGAACAAAGGTATATGTATATAAAATGTTATGTGCTTACTCTATATATGTAAAATATAATTTTATTATGCTTTGTTTTGAAATTCAGTTCTATTATCAAATTTTTTGCTCACATTGCCTATAATATATATAACAACACTTTTCATTAATTCAGTATGTGTAGTGTGGATTTATATATATTCCCCCTCCTCTAAAATACTGTAACCCATACAAAATTTTGAAAGTAGTTTTCATGTTCCATTGTTCATCCACTTGAACCAACGGTGAGTGTTTTATTTATTAAAAATGTAAAATGTTTGAAGTTAAACACTTAGATGATTTGTGGCACGCATAAATAGGTTATCTATGAAAATTTGTAAGAGTTTTTCATAATTTGGACGCAAATCCCAAACGTTTTTTATCAAAAAGTCTTTCAGTCATTTAAAAACTGAAACAGACAAAACTCGCTGCAAATTAGAAACAAAATTCGCTTACTTTGTCACATAAAAATTTGAAAATAAAATTAAGTTTATAAAATTGATCTTAAAATATTTCGTAAATTTTAAAATACTGAATAAGTTGTATTCATAGTTTTTGTTGAAAAATAGCCTAAAATATTTTCACTGTTTATGATTTTGTAATTCGCACATTTTTAAAATGCATTAATAATGCGTTTTCTAGAAATTTACAGGTATTTTCTAGAAATTTACAATGTATTTTAAAACTATCATTATCTTTCTAAATTTTATGGAATTAAACCATGGAAAAACTAACATTTCTTTTGACATTCATAGACATTTTTTAGAAGATTTCTCGGCAGTACTTATATTTTATATTATATGTTAAAAAAATATTCTTTTTTCCGAACTACTTTTAAACGACTCTGTACATTATGAGATACAGAATTGTTATAAGTTCTTTTCTTTTAAATTATATATACTCCGTTTATTTATGTAAGTATAGAAAGCAATACTCTTATTATTGTAATTAAAAAATATATAAAAATTTTGAAAAGTCATTAGTTTTTATTTATTTTTTTCATTTAAAAATGCATTTTTTTCTTTCAACAACACGACTGGAACTCTTCTCTAACAGCACATCTTTTTCCCAGGACAACCTCGGAATATCCTGAGGATGAAAGTACATTTCACGATGATTTTCAGGATATACTATGAATACGCGTGCTGTCAGGTTTATTACATTGAGAAATATCATGGTAAATATACATATAGCACATTTTCTTTACAGGATATCTTCAGGATGTCCTCTGGAGAATGTGTGCTATGTGAGTATAATATAACTACAAATGTTGCTCATCACTCTTAGCGCAAACTTTGTGATTAATCGGTACTGAAAAAATATTTTTCTTTTATTTAAACCTATAAAATTAGAAGTAAATTTTTTATATTTGACGAAAAATATTTTCCTTATTGTACAATATTCCTTATTCGTAATTTATTATTGAATATTTTTAAAGAACCATATTATACTTACAACTAGCCATAACGATAGAGCATGTTTGTTTGTCCAGAGGATAAAACTTTAAATCCATAGGACAGGAAAGGACTAAAGATATTCTGAAAAGAAAAAAAAAATATATGAAAAAATTTACTCTTTTGGAAAATCCAAAGCATTTGTAAAATGTTAAAGTTAAATGTTTAAGATATTTCAGATTTCATAGATTCTTTTATATGTAGTTAGATGTAAAATTTTTTTGTAAAATATTTGTAATAATTTAAAGTTTTTAACATGAATGATGTAGAATTTGCTATCTTTGAATAAACTCAAACGTAGAATATAAAAGAAATATAATTTATTCTGTTATTGAAATTTAAATGTTTTTTTCCAAATTTAATTAAGTGATTGTTCTGTAAATCAATTTATTTGTACCTTCTAAAGTTGAAATCATGTACCATGAAAGGGGTATATTAAAAACAAAACATAAAATAAACATGTTGCATATTTAAAATTAATATGAGATTTAAAACAAAATAAATCTTAACAAACTAGAAATAAGTTTTATTTTGTTTGTTCAAACACTTCAAAACATGTTTATTTTGGTAAAACTAATCCCTGTCGCGGATCTAATGCTACCAACAGATGTCATTCCCTGTTGATTCGTACTACTTAACTTGTTTATAGCAATGCTTCAGGACAGATTTAGTAGGCGTTGTTCACTATATTTTTTTCTGTGATTTCTAAATGACACATCATGTCAATCTGTATAGAAAACATACTGATAAATTACAGTTTTCAAACTATTATTGTATAAAGCAAACAAAAGATTTTTTTTAATTGACAATATACAACAAATAACATTTAATTAATTATTTTTTACAGCTTTCTAAAGAATAAAAATAAAGCTATGATCTGAATTTCCCTATTGCTTCGGCATTATTATCTTAAAAAAGAAAATTTAAACAATTTTTGGCTAGTTATGGTAACAGAACTCTTCACAGGCGTTTACTCTTCTAGTCATGAATTTCCAGTTCTAATAATAAGTGAATAGATAGCAATACTTATTCAATTAAAAAAAAATATATAGTATATATAGTTTCTAAGTTCATAAACTACCTAAGCTGCAAATCTGGCGTAAAAAATTCGCTTTGAAATTAAAACAAAATATAGTGTATAACTACAAATTATTGTTGAAGTGAAACATAATTTATATATAAAACAAAAATAACGAAAGATTTTATACTTAATTTAATGACTAATGAAAATTATACAGTAAACAGTGTATTGAAGTTAAAAAATTTGAATAATTTTATTTAGAAGACTGCGTTATTAATTACAGAACAGTAGAATATTTGAAAATGTAAAACAGTGAATATTGTCAATTAAATTACGATAAGGTAGTTCAGCAGGTAGATCATTCGCTCGTTACGCCAAAAAATCCAGGTTCGATTTCTAGACTAATAATTTTAAGATTTTTGTTAAATATAAAATACAATTTAAGTTTATTAAAATGCCCCATGTAATTTTAGAATTCCCTACAAATGTAGAAATCCGGTCCTTCCTTATGTTTAAATGTTACAAGTAAAAACTTGTTCATGGTATTAAAGGAACCGTGTTTAAATTAAGTGACTCTATTTCTTGAGAGTTTAAAATTTACAACTGTTACGAAATATTTAGAGTGGTAGAAAATTCCACCAAATAATTAAAATGACTTCGTTTTGAGAATTTATTTATGTTACATGTAAATGTAGCATTACACACACTATTAAAATACATGAAAAATACACATATAATTTACATAAAAATTAACTGTTGCAAAAAATGCAGGCAAAGAAGTTAAATGTAAATATTTTTTATTGAAATTTTAGATCTAATATGTAGTGATTTCTAATATTACAAGCTTAGGACATGTGAGCTATCTTATATTACAATTCCTTTACAATTCATTTAATATGCCATACATACCGAATACTGTACAAAACATCTCCATTTGGATATATTCGAAGAAGGACGTTAGGCATGATAATGTTATGAAAATGACCTTCTTTCTCGTTTGAGAAAAAGAGATCAGGCTTCCAGATTTTCTCTGGATCTGTGAGCGTCAGGTATCTCACTTGACCTCCCATGTCATCAAATTGTAATCTTTCATCGCGCCACTGTTCTCTGAATGTTAACTGTACACTGTATTCCTGAAAGTATTGAATATTTACATTTATTATCATTTATTAAAAAAACAAAAAACAAAAAAAATCACACTTAGAATCAATCAGATCATATCGCAACCCTGTAAGAAAAGTGATACACATGACAAAATGGCAATTTTGAGTTTATGTAATTGTAAAATGTGTATGAAGTACCTTAATGAGCACAATATGTGTAAAATTTCTATCTCAAAATTTATCCACCTGAGAGGCAGTTGTGTAAGCTTTATTGTAGGTCAATGATTTTTAGTTAAGTTCATTTTCCTAAAATATCGAATTTTTACGTTGTATCACTTCCTTGCCATTAATTTTTCAAACCAGCATGGCGACAGTGCAACATTTGTCTCCAAAGCATTGACAAGTGTCACGAAAATCAAAATTATGCACAGTAACATATTCACTGAAATTACTCTTATAAATTAAATTTCTTCTGTTCTCTCTCTCTCTCTCTCTCTCTCTCTCTATATATATATATATATATATATATATAAATATATATATATATATATATATATATATATATATATATATACATAAATGGACCTTCCCCCCATACTTTTCTTTCTTCTTATTTTTTGTTTGCTAAACACTGATAATAACCTCTTAACAGCACGGAATATTTGAGAAACGTATAATAATTAGATAACACTGAAACATTGTCACCATTATGGAAACGCTTCAAAAACGTAGAAATGTCCACGATCATAACAAGACAACAACAACATAACAAAAAAGATTCAGTAACATAACAGACAGAACACCAGGCAAGGTGAAGGTTTCAAAAGGTTTCAGAAAGTGTTACTTAGTATTCGACTACAAATTTCTATTTTAATGCTGCTTTTAGCCTGCTATAAGTGAGTTTTTATTATTTACTTTTTTCCGAATAAAGGATCTTTTCTAAATATTTCGATATTATAATTGTTGCGCACTTTTGCAATTTATAGTGTTTGTTTGTTTTCTATGTTTTTTCTTAAGCAATTCACAAATTAAAATTCTGTGCTAAACAAATTTACGCTGCCTTCCACATTTACATTGACTCTTGGGTAATAAGGTTTTATTACTTGCTCCTTTTTCAACAAAAATATTTTATGCACATAATAACTTTCTGGTTACCTTTTCTGCACCATAGATAACAACTTTTTTTCCTTGTGGTAATTGTGACTTGTTCATACATCCTGTTATTTTATCTTTTTTTTTTTTTTTTTCGAAATATACTGTTTTAAATACGGCGTCAAAATATTCACTTTTCCAAAGATTTTACATCATTTAAATTGTCAATATTTTATTAAAAAAACGAATCAGAGAAAAATAAGTTACACATTAAAAATAATTATGATAAAAATTACTTATTAAACATAATTTAATTTTGCAACAAAAGTGTAATTTTTCTTTTTGTAATCACTTATAAATTGTTTGTTTTAATTTGATGTCAAAGGAAAAGAAAAGAAAGCGGTTTTAATTTGTTTATTTTGTCTCAAAGTAACAGGTCTTCATCCAAACAATAAACAGAAAGAGTTACACTGTTAATGTTAAAATTGAAGTCTGTGTTCTTTCCTCAAAACAATTGATATATGAAATAAAAATGTGCATAAAATATATACATTTATACATGTTTGTCTATTGTTTTATATTTTTAGACATAAATCATAACTTGGGTGGTATTTTTAGACCACGAAAATTCCAGGGCTGGCGTGAATTCTCTCTATATGAAATATATATATTCGTATGTTGTACAATTTCTTTACAGTATAACTAATTCACTAATTAACTGTTAGAAATATTAACGCATTCATGCTTGATAGATAGATAACGATGCAGCTTTTACTGAATTACAGAGAAGTATTTGGAACTTTTACATGAACCTTTTTTAGAAATGAAGTGCTTCTTAAAAACAGTTTTTTTTAAATTACATGATTAAGGAAGAAAATCTTTGTATATCTCATAACATACAGCAAATTCCATGAAATATATTTCATGTCATATCATTTTTATTAATTTAAAAATAAATTTAATAAGGTACATAGATGAAATAACCAATTTATTTGACTTTATAATTAAACATGATTTTTATCTGACTTGAAAAACGTGCACAATTATTTTAATGAAGGAAGAAAGTATATTAAAATATTTTTGTGATATTTTTGATATGGTCTATCAAAGAATAATATATTATACAGTTCATAAAAAGCAGCATTTGAAAAAAAAATAATATTTTGATAAATTACTTTAGAATACTTCTGTAATAAAATGTTTCTTCTACGCGTCCTTTCAAATGAATTAATATAATCATTCTCAAAAACTTTTAAATATGTGATGTAGATGTAATGCATTATTGAATGAGTTCATAAAATAGCTTTTATTATCATCTTCTATATTACCTAGTTACCAACAAAAAAAACCCTCATAAATTTAAGTGAAACTTCATTTTAACAAACAATATAAAAATAGAGATCTTTATGTCAAATACAAAAAATTTAATAAATAACTCAGTATATTATATATATGTGTACAGAAGATTTTCAAGTAGTCTATAACATTCACTTCCGAAGGAAAATGCAGAATTTTGAATGAAAGACTAAATTTCCGACACGGAAACGAAATGAGTACTAAAGGGAAAAAATGAGTTCATTGACATTCGAATGAAAATTTTAAGAGTTTTAGATTCAACATTGATTGCGCAAAATTGTTTAATATCCTAATATAGTATGTTAAATTTTTCCTTTGTTAAAACAAGACTTTATAACGATTCGTTTTTTGGAACTGCTTGAAGTGATATACGTAATGACCAATCGATAATGATAACTTTACTTGGTAAAATTGGTATAAAATACTATTTTATGGAAAAGCTTTTTGATACATCATAAAATTAAAAGTATATTTTTTGGTATATTATTAATTTTATGGTATGGCTGGTGGTAGTTAAAAAAATACATTATTAATACCAAATATCTTCCTTACGGAAATTCATAAGACATATCTTTGGTAGTTCAAAAGTATATGTTACATGTATATTAAAAAATGCAATTTTTTATGCTTTAATAATAAAGATCTCCCCAAAGATTTTTTCATGAAACAATGCCGCTATACATTTTTTTAATTAAAACTACATGAATTCCTCAAATCAAGTTTTATGCTTTATGTTTTAGTAAAAAAACCACTGAAATATTTATTTCATAATAAATCATTTTTTTTTTTTTTAATCTTTCTTTTTTATGTAAAATGTGTTACCGACTTACATTTTTTAAGGTAAACTAGGCTACATGAATTTCAAATAAATTACATGTTATCTCTTTTATTTTATTTAAAAATTCATACTGTTGTTATTACTTTGTTTGTAATTCAATTGTTATTTCCTTCATGAGAAACACCTTTCTTTCGAAATTTGTGATTTTTATGAATGTACATTACCGTCCTCCATCTTTTTAAATGTTAACTCCTTAACGCGCGGAGTCCTCACCGCGAGGACCCAATTATTAAGGCTGAACTGCAAAAACTCATTCTGGAATTTTTTTTTTTGCAATTATTTCATATAATATAGCGGAAGAAGGGACATTGATTTTTTTGTATTTTAATTTTGTTCGTAAATTCTGGTGGTAGTCAAATATAAAAGAGCGTAATTAGCTTGTGTGCAAAAGGATTAAACTATGCTTCATGATAATCAACCAAATCAGATCTTAGCTCCGATCATTTTAATAAAAAATATTCCTGCAGTTATTTTTTTCATCTCTACATATAATAATTATAAGATAAAAAAAATTTATAAACCATGTTTTTAAATTTTCTGTTGAATCATATAAACGCTACTGAAGGCAGCCGGAACCCAAGCAATTGGATAAAAGTATTAAAAAAATTCCTTGCTATCGTCTTTTGAGCTATTATAAAAGTTTCAAATGGCTATCTAGCCGGGAAGTTAGTTAAAAGTTGATTGTGAGCTTTGTACTGGAAACGCTGCAGAAGGCAGCAGGGTCCCGAAGCAATTGGATAAAAATATTTTTAAAAAGCACTTTCACCGCATTCTGAACTGTTCCGAAAGTTTCAAAAGTCTAGCTACTCGGGAAATTAGTTAAATAAATTTTCTGTTGAATCATATGAACGCTGCCGAAGGCAGTAGGGACCTGAAACAGTTGACTAAAAGTATTAAAAACAACGTATTGCCACCGTGTTCTGAGCTATCCTGAAAGTTTCAAATATCTAGCTAGTCGGGAAGTTAGTGAAAAATCGATTGCAAGCCTTGTACTGGTAACGTACCTTGTAAAGGCAGCCTTGTAAAGGCAGCAGGAACCCGAAACAGTTGGCTAAAGGTATTTAAAAAAATGCTTTTTCACCGTGTTCTGAACTATTCTGAAAGTTTCAAATGTCTAGCTAGTCGGGAAGTTAGTTAAATAAATTTTCTGTCGAATAATATGAGCGATGCCGAAGGCAGTGGGACCTGAAATAGTTGACTAAAATTATTAGAAAAATGTATTGTCACCGTGTTATGAGCTGTCCAAAGTTTCAAATGTCCAGATAGTCGGAAAGTTAGTGAAAAATCGATTGCAAGCTTAGTACTGATAACCCTGCCGAAGGCAGCAGGAACCCGAAACAGTTGGCTAAAAGTATTAAAAAAATTCATTTTCACCGTGTTCTGAACTATTCTGAAAATTTCAAATGTCTAGCTAGTCGGGAAGTTAGTTAAATAAATGTTCTGTCGAATAATATAAGCGCTGCCGAAGGCAGCGGGACCTGAAATAGTTGACTAAAATTATTAGGAAAATGTATTTTCACCGTGTTGTGAGCTGTCCTGAAAGTTTCAAATGTCTAGCTAGTCGGAAAGTTAGTGAAAAATCGATTGCAAGCTTTGTACTGATAACGCTGCCGAATGCAGCAGGAACCCGAAACAGTTGGCTAAAGGTATTATGAAAATGCATTTTCACCGTGTTCTGAACTATTCTGAAAGTTTCAAATGTCTAGCTAGTCGGGAAGTTAGTTAAATAAATTTTCTGTCGAATCATATAAGCGCTGCCGAAGGCAGCGGGACTTGAAATAGTTGACTAAAATTATTAGAAAAATGTATTGTCCCCGTGTTGTGAGCTATCTAGCTAGTCGGGAAGTTAGTTAAAAATCGAATGCAAGATTTGTCCCTGACAAACAAACACACAAACAAACAAATAAACAAACAAACAAACAAGAATCGAAGTTAATAAAAACATGGTAATAAAAGAAGATGGGTGCGTGTGTTTGTGTGTGTATTATATCCGTCACTTTGTAGGTAAATAGCTGATCGCAAAGGTACAGATTCTTAGATGGAGGTCCATATTGGTCTGTCCTGGTGCACCACGAAGCTAGATTTACAAATTTAGTATTTTTTATTTTTTTTAATTATTAAAAAGTCGATAAATTTCTGAAAGTATCGTCTCTAGAGATATAAAAGTAAAAGTAAAAGAGGTTACCATGGCCAATTAGCTTAGTCGGTTAGAGCGTCAGGCTAATTACCCCAAGGTCGTGGGTTCGAGCCTACAAAAAGCCTATGTGCTACTTTTAGCAGACAATTAATAATAAAGATGCCAATTGATAAACGAAAATCTTTCAGTGTCTTTACAGTATCCTAAACCACTATGATAACGAGAAAATGACCAAAAACAAACTTAGCGGTGCTTTGTTCTCGTTTTAGGCAAACTTTGCATGGAGATTTGTTTTGACCTCTCCTCATGCACTTCAAAGCCCAATTATCAAATTTTTAATCAATTAATTTTTTTCTCAGCTCGAAAGATTGTCTCGTGCTGTCGCCTATTATCATAGAGAGAAGATGACAATCTGTCCGAAAAACGTAATTCTTGAATAATTAGCAGTACCACTTATCGTCATGTTAGCACCTATATTGAAATGTCTGGTTAAAACGAAAATGCAAGCAGTGGAGATCCGGAACCGATGTAGCGCAGGTGAGGAAGACGCTGCCGAAGATAGTGGGGATCCCACGGGACATTTTAGGCGATTTCAATGTCATTGTTTTAGTTTTTATTTATAAAGTAATTTAAAATGCAGTGGTTAATATTTTTTGAAAATTCCTTTAAACATAATGATTAACGAAGCAAGCCAGTTAGTGTAAAATAATTCTTTCTTTCAAAATCTTTTATTTTTATGAAAAATAAGTTATCGACTATTTCTTTCTATATAAAAAAAATAAAAGTGTAGTCGAAAGAATGATAAACCTCTTCTCTAAAATTACTTACAGAATTTAAAATTTTCGAAGTATAATAATATTTTTCACAGGCATAAAGGTTCATTTTTTGTTTGTGTGCAAATTTCTTTAACTGCTCAAAATATACACCAAAATATTTATGAAATATCTTAGAATGAATATGTATGAGAGGGAACGTGTACATTGACAAGAATATATTGCTTTAATAAAGCTTCAAATTATTTGTTCCAAACTTTAGTTAACCGTGCCAAAACTAATTTCTCGCTACAGGAATTTCATTCCATTTAATCTATAAAATCATCACCGAAGAAATTTCTAAAGGAAACCCTTTGAATTCAGTCAGTGGAAATTAATTACAGAAAACTAATGTGAAATATGCGCATAAGCCGATTTTAAAGATTAAGATGATGAGGATGTCAATTCAAAAGCGTCCTTTAAACACACCTGAGACTTTGAGTTTAATATTAAAGCTGCATTTTGGAATAAGACTAATTAGAATGTTTCTAGGTACATGATTAATATTAGTACTGTAAAAGGAAATAAAATTTAGCTTATAGTGTAAGACATATGTGAAGTAGTTTAAAGTAAAAATTCCTTAATGGTCAGGAGTAATCAGTTTTGTTTCAAGTTATTAGAATTCCATGAATTTTGAATGGATGCGTGGGAGAAAGTTGGGATGTCTCGGTAGAATTTCCGTGATTAGGAAATCAAAAGATTACATTTTCGTTATTTTGTCATTATTTTTTTTTATTTACTTTACTAACTATTATCTTTATTTATTTTAGTTTTACGAGTGTATTTGCTACTTGTTTAAAGGTGGTATGAAATTTCAGCTACGAGATAGAATATCCGAATATCAAAGTTTGGTTTGAATTTTGACTTGTTGCTATCGATAAGATAAAGACACGTTTTTGTCACTATGTCTCATAATATAATGTAATAGTGTCGCCTTACACGATGATATTATTTCTGCGATTTATTTTAATGATACATTGGTTTATAAATTATATAAGTTCAATAAATATTTGAAAATAAAAACAATTTAAGGGGTTATCGATTATTTTTTTTTCCACACTGTATTATACTTTACTTTGTGTCTAAATCTGTTAATTTTAATGCACATTTTATTAGAAAATATGCATAAATATTTTAAAG
This sequence comes from Salticus scenicus, assembly GCA_963930645.1. Taxonomy (NCBI): domain Eukaryota; kingdom Metazoa; phylum Arthropoda; class Arachnida; order Araneae; family Salticidae; genus Salticus; species Salticus scenicus. Next base: position 199,993,200 of record OZ005657.1, on the reverse strand, counting down.
TTCTTAAGTTTAACAAAGTATTTTGCTTTAAATGAGTTTCATTCGAGAAAAATTACTGTTAAAAACTAAAATAGTTTTTAACCATAGTTTTATTGTATAAAATTCTTATGTAAATGTACATCACAAATAAGTTTAAAATGTGTGCTAGGTTTTTCCTTCATTATCTTTATTTTTGTATTAATATAGTAACATTTCGCAGAAACTCCGAAATGTTAGGCCGGTGAGCGTGTTTATATATATATTCTTTCTGTTTATACTTATATATGTACTCTTTTTAGCAAAAAATATTTGGTTGTTTTCATTATTAAATATTTCAAAAAATTATACCTCAATTAAAGTATATTTACATATTTTCGTATCATTTATAAAGTTATTTTCGTCATTTTCTCATGCTATATAACTTGGTTATAATTTTTTTTTTCAAAATCTTCTTGTTATTTTAATTGTGCCTTACATATAAATTTTCGTAACATTTCTTGATAAAAATCTCTTAAAAATTACAACAGTTGAATAATATCTTAATTAAAACGAAAGGTAAAGAAATAATAATTACAAGATAAAAAGAACTTTTATACACCATGTTTTTAAAATTTTTGTTGAATCATATAAACTCTACTGAAGGCAGCGAGAACCCGGAGAAATTGGATAAAAGTATTAAAAAAATTCCTTGCTATCGTGTTTTAAGCTATTATAAAAGTTCCAAATGGCTATCTACCCGGGAAGTTAGTTAAAAGTTGATTGCAAGCTTTGTACTGGTAACGCTGCCGAAGGCAGCAGGGTCCCGAAGCAATTGGTTAAAAATATTTTTGAAATGCATTTCCACCGTATTCTGAACTATTCTGAAAGTTTCAAATGCCTAGCTACTGGGGAAGTTAGTTAAATAAATTTTCTGTTGAATCATATAAACGCCTCCGAATACAATAGGGACCTGAAACAGTTGACTAAAAGTATTTAAAAAAATGTATTGTCCCCGTGTTCTGAGCTATCCTGAAAGTTTCAAATACCTAGCTAGTCGGGAAGTTAGTGAAAAGTCGATTGCAAGCTTTGTACTGGTAACGCTGTCGAAGGCAGCAGGAACCCGAAGCAGTTGGTTAAAAATATTTAAAAATTGCATTTTCACCGTGTTCTAAACTATTCTGAAAGTTTCAAATGTCTAGCTAGTCGGGGTGTTAGTTAAATAATTTTTCTGTTGAATCATATAAACGCTGCCGAAAGCAGTAGGGACCTGAAACAGTTGACTAAAAGTATTTAAAAAATGTATTGTCACCGTGTTATGAGATAGCCTGAAAGTTTCAAATGTCTAGCTAGTCGGAAAGTTAGTGAAAAATCGATTGCAAGCTTTGTACTGATAACGCTGCCGAAGGCAGCAGGAACCCGAAACAGTTGGCTAAAGGTATTAAAAAAATGTATTTTCACCGTGTTCTGAACTATTCTGAAAGTTTCAAATGTCTAGCTAGTCGGGAAGTTAGTTAAATAAATTTTCTGTCATTTCATATAAGTGCTGCCGAAGGCAGCGGGACCTTAAATAGTTGACTAAAATTATTAGAAAAATGTATTGTCACCGTGTTGTGAGCTGTCCTGAAAATTTCAAGTATCTAGCTAGTCGGGAAGTAAGTTAAAAATCGATTGCAAGATTTGTGCCTGACAAACACACAAACAAACAAACAAACAAACATACAAACAAGAATCGAAGTTAATAAAAACATGGTAAAAAAAATAAATTGTACTTAGGCTGTTAATTTTAACACTAAAATAGCTCCTAAAAATGAAAGCTGGTGTAACTGATAAGTACTAATCTATTTAAAACATTTAAATCCCAATTTGTCTAATTAAATGCATATCCAAATTTATTGAAAAATTTGAAATTATCGTTTATACTACAATTATTTAAAAGTACTATTTGATATAATATATCTGTACTGATAAGTATAAAGGATTTAAGTTCGAAAATGTCGATTTTGAGTTATGTACATAGTCAGACTCAGAAAAAAATTCTCTCTCGATTGGTATAAAGGATATAAATCCATGTCATTTAGTTTTTGAGAAAATCCATTGGTAAAAAAAAGATTCAAGTCAGAAATTTAGCATTAATCTTTGGTATAAAATATTTAATTCAATTTTTTTCCCTTTATTAAATGAAGATTTATAATCACTGACTGGTATAAAGCGTATAAACCAATATAATAACTTTTTCCTAATCGATTCTGCTGATTAGTTTTTAGTTAGTTGAACTTTATTTTTTGTTTCCTGAAAAATCAAGAATATGGACTTAAATCCTTTATACTTATCAGTACAGATATATATATATATTTATTTATTTGTTAGTACCATATAACGAATACCAATTTACACAAATTTCAGAAGCATGTATTTTTATAGAAAAAAATATTTTATTCTTTACTAATTAATAAGAATATCTATACGACTTCCAAAATTAGATTATGGTTTTCATTTTACAATAAAATAAATAGTTATACTAAAATAAATCTTTTTTTTTTTTTTTTTTTTTTTTTTTTTACTCCTATAAATATTACTATTCTTGAAAGCACTTTAAGTCCAGCGGTTATATTTACACTTAGATTTTCTAAGAAACCATAATCTCAAAAATAGAATATAAATCCCACTGTCAAACAGTAACTATTCTGTATAGATATTGGTTAGATCACCCGTTAAGGTCTATTTTTGTCAAAGGATGGAAAAATTTTACTCGTGCAAATACGTGTAATTAGCTAGTTAATGAAGAAATTTGAATAACGTTGAAAATAACTTTAAATTGATTTAAGATGAGAATATCAGTGTAAGTTTTAAAAATAGTAGATGCAAATTAAGTAGGACTTTGAACATTTTAAAGAGGACTTTTAAGTTCAGATCTTCATTTTAGTATGTAATAAAAATGTTTCGGTGCAAAGTTACTCAGTTTTGTGTGCTAATGCCTACTTAATTAGGTGATAAGAGATACTGTGACGCATAATCCTTATGTCTTCTCCGTCTAATAAAATTTTAAAGCATTATTCATGTGTTTATTAACGTCAGTTTCCTATTTAAGGTATAATATTCTTTTATAGGTTAATATCTATTGCGTTTACGATACACTTAACTTAATATATATATATATATATATATATAACAAAAATAAATGTAAAATCAGCAGATTTTTTTTTTTAATCTTAAACATAAATGAAGTGTCCGACTTTATTTTTATTTTCATGAATGAAATTTCTTTACCAATTTTAGACTTTGAAGATCTCTGAATTTTAATAAAAAGAAATGTCTAGTAACCTACAAACTTCGTCAGATTATAAGTAAAAATACTGTATCCGGGAAATAGGTTTCGTTAATCCGGGTTTGCTTTTGACAGCGACGCGACGAAAAATTGAAAATAACTTTAACTGAATCTAATTTAAATTTTATATATTTTTGCGAATTATACGAAATATTTATTGAAAATAAAATTATGCAATAGAAATAGAAATATTATTTTAAGAATGTGTTTTGTATTGCACTGGCGTGGCAAAATATTATGATAAACTTTTAACTTTAAACATATTATACGAAAAATGACAAATGAGAATGGTATGCAAGTTTTACGGAGATCTAAATTTTTCATAAACCGATATTTTGTGTACACGGTATGTTAAAGTGGTTATTTACAACATTTTGTGTGATGTATAGTTTAAAGATAACCAAAATTGCTTTAGAATTCATAACTAGAAGAGTCATTAAAAGATACACAGAAAAATAATAAAAAAAAAAGTGTCATTATAGTGAACATGCATAAACCATTATTCCATAAAAGAAACATTACATGTGAATTTAGTAAATTACGATGCAAAAAGCGCAGAAACTATCTACTATTAGCAGCGATGTATTCCCTCTACCGGCATGCAATGTTTACTTGCACATGGCACGTTCTATTTGTAAAAACGTACGACTACAACTACTATAGAAGTAACTATTACGACTATAGAAATATTATTGCAAGAATATACACATTTATGTGGAAACAGACAAATTATTCAAACGTTTAAGGACGCCTTGGTAGATGAAACAAAATACTTGATCTTATGGGGAATAAAATGTTTCTATTAGATAAAAAACAACGCTGTTTAAAAAATTAAAAATATACTTTTTAAAGGGAACTACAGCCTTGATATATCACCACACAGTTTATAAAACGTTGTCAAATCCGTGTGGTTTTCATGAAACAATCCGGACATTTTTAGAGATTTTTGTATGTTACTATATATAACCTAAGTAGTTAACCACATTTCCTATTCATATGTGCATGCCATAGCACAGTTGTGCCTCACTGATACACTTAAGGTATAGAGCTGAAGCTCTCAAATAACTAGCGCATTGAATACCATTTAGTACAATATGCCTCACTCTACAATAAAATAACATAACTGAAAAACCCATGTTGTAAACCTTTTGTCAGATTCTTGACCATAATCCTTACTGTCCTATAATCCTTACATTAGGTCCATAGGCGTAATATCAGTGGTAATACACTGAAACATGGTCTTACACGAATGTTCTTGTAATAATTTATTTTCTTGGAAGATCTTTGTGACAAGAGATACAGCATTTTTGAAACAAGAAAAAAATATTTGTCTATTACATAGTAAAACAGTACCATGTATTGACTACCAATGACGCTTCCACTTATGGGTTCCCCTGCGATTATGATTACTTTTGTGTTATCCACCTATCTGAAGTACAAATATTTTAAGATACTCTGTATGTTGTAAAAGACCACTAATTTTATTAATTTTGATATAACTAGTTTGAAGAGTTCTTTTGATAAAGCTACAAACCTTCATTTATGATCTTGAGTTTTAATAAATAGAATTTTTTAATACTTTGAATAAGGACAGTAAAATAAACTCATTGGTATTCAGATTCATAATTTAAGAAATTTAGCAAATTTTAAGAGTTTAACAAATTTAACGTTTTTGCCGTTTAGCAAAAACAGTTGTACGATATTTTATACATTAACCTCTCATTAGAATATTTATGTTTCATGAGAATAGACTATTTAATTCTTTTTCTCGCATATAAGACACCACAGCAGCCAACACCCAAAAATACTTTCTTCAATCATAGGGCTTTCAAATTTACGTGTGTAGTATAAACAAGAACTACAAAGAGCTACCAGCTAAATAATAATAATAATAATAATAATAATAATAATAATTATAAAATTAAATCGTTTTTATGTTTATATAAAATACAATATTTTCCGGATTTATGCTTGCGAGACGCAAATTTATTGAAGATATTTTTTAATAAAATATTTAATAATGACGAAAAACAATTCCTGTAAATAAATTTCAGAAGTCTAATTAAAAAAAAAAATATATTGTTAGCTAAAATACATTCATGATAATTAAATTAAAATACGTTTTTTCGATTTACTATGTAAACATTAGTGGTTTAGTTTCATATCTAATATATATTTATATATTTAAAAAAATATCATTACGTTAACATTTATTTTTAGTAAACTGCAAATTTAGATAGCGAGAAAATAATTTTTGTACTTGTAAAACTCTTAAAAAACAAAAGCTAAAATTCTTTCTGTAAATTCTCTTAGACTTCTTAGAAAATGAAATTGAAATACTTATTATTCTTTGTTTCTTTTGACATAGCAATTTTAAGTTACAAATTTATCGTATATTAAGACATTAATTTACGATATTTAAAAACGCGGGCTACAGAAATAAACTATTACCATGAAACAAAGAAAACATAAGAGGTGGCAAATATGACGAATAAACAGAAAATAAAGTAAATTCTGATAAACGTTTTCTTTTAAATACAACTAAAGTCAGTTCTTAGTGTATTCTGGTCTATGTAGTTTAAAACATTAAGAATCCTTGTTTCATTGCAGTGAAAAATAATAAGTAATACTTAAAATAACACAACAATGACATCACTTCAAATTTAATAGAACCACATAAGAATATTTTCCTTCATTCCTTGCTGCCAAGAACAGAATTGTGTACAACAGACGAATATGGCAGCATAGGAGATTATTTAGGAGAAGTGAAAGATACAGACACGTTCGTGCTGTTAATTCATCAAGATTAAAGTGTGTGATTTTGTCAGTTTGTTCTGTCTCTTAAAGCAGCTTACGAGCAAGTTGCTTTTTAGTGTATGAGAACAATCTTTAAGATAATAATACAGGTTGAAACGGCAGAAAGTTTTGATTGAATCATTACGTAGAATTATATGCATCAAGGAATAAAAATAATTACTCGGTGGATACTTGAGACCGTACATACAAAATTATTTTATCAAGGAATAAAGAATAGATAATATATAGTTTGGTTAAGTAAATAGAATATGATATGGAATAATATATAAGTAGTAAATACTTTGTGAAAGAACTCGATCAATAAAAGAAGTTCAAACGTTTAATTTAATTTAATGTATTTATTTAAAATTGTTTTATCGGTCAATGATTTTTATTATGCATAATGTACGAGTATACATATATATATATATATGTGTGTGTGTGTGTGTAAATATATTTTTAAAACAAATATTTTGTTCGTAAATTTATATTCACAGCTGTATTGTAAAAATTACATTTTCTAATTTCGATGTTAATCTTTAAGCATACTCGAGAACAATTATCTATCAAAGAAAACAAAAAGTATTTAATACTGCACTTTTGAGGCTCATTATATGAATTAAGTATAAATATACATTATTTTTTACTAAAAGTCTTTGAATTTTACAAGAAAGTACGTTTATAAAATAGTAATATTAATGTTGTAATAATTTATTTTTTATATTCTGCATTTGGAAATGTTTCAATTACTTTTTTTTTTTTTTTTTTTTTTTTTTTTTTTTTAACGAAGTACACAGATTCATAAAAGATTTATTTAAAAAAAAAAAAAAATTCAAAATAATTTCAAATTTCCTTACTGTAAAAATTCTACGGGATAATTTAAAGCTAATTTACTTTTTTAAAAATAAAGCATTATTTCAAAAAATCTATACTACTGGCCATTAAAATTGCTACACCAAGAAAGAATAATAATAACGGAATGAAATTTGTTGGACACATACATTATAGTAGGAAGAACAATTAATTAAAATTTCAGGAAATTTGGAGTAATATGTACTGAGAAAACAGTACATAAAGCAGCGACCTCTGTGAGCAATAACAGCACTTATCTGCCTAGGCATTGAATCGAACAGCGATTGGATGACATGTACGGGTAGAGCATTTCATGAAATTTTAACACGATGCCACAATTCATCGATCAAATTTACTGGTGAGTGGTGGGGGGGCCAGTCGCTTTTCAACGATTAAACAGTCATTTTCATTGGTGCGAGATCAGGAAAACGCGCTGGCCAGAGCAACAGTCGAACACATTCTGTATCAAACAAGGTACGGACAATACAAACAACTTACGGTCGTGCATTATCTTGCTTAAATTTTGTGCTACGGAGGCCTCGAATACAGGGCAGAGGGGCGGGCCTTAACTCAGCAGAAATTTAATGGTCGCTGTTCAGAGTGCCAGGAATACGAACAAGAAGTAATCGAGACGCGTATCCAATGGGAACCCATAACATCATTGCAAATGATGGACAGTATGATGATGTCGAATCCCAGCTGGTAATGTGCATTATTCATAATGCTGTTAAATACGGATAAGGTAATCTTGGTGCTGTAAACATGATTGTGATTTGTCTGAAAAGTGACTTCACGCCATTCCTGCTTCCAGGTTCATCGTTGATCAAAAATTAATGGCGTCCATATCAGTGATGCAGTTTTGAGGGTAATCAGAATTTTGGAAGCCGCGTACTGAGTCACCACCTGGATTGATGGTATGTGGTACCATTGGATACACGTCCCGATCACCTCTTGTTTTCATTCCCGCCACTCTGAATATCAGCCATTACATTTCTGACGAGTTAAGGCCCATCGCTCTGCCCTATATTCAAGGCCTCCGAAGCGAAACATGTAAGCAGGACAATGCACGACCGCAAGTTGTTCATACTGTCTGGACCTTCATTGATGCCGAATGTGTTCGACTGTTGCTCTGGCCAGCGCGTTCTCCTGATCTCGCACCAATGGATATGACTGTTTAATCGTTGAAAAGCGACTGGCCCCCACAACTCACCAGTAACTTCGATCGATGAATTGTAGCATCGTGTTAAAACTTCATGAAGTGCTCTACCGGTACATGTCATCCAATCGCTGTTCGATTCAATGCCTAGGCAGATAACTGCTGTTATTGCTCACAGAGGTCGCTGCTTTATGTACTGTTTTCTCAGTACATATTACTCCAAATGTCCTGAAATTTTAATCAACTGTTCTCCCTACTATAATGTATATGTCCAACAAATTTCATTCCGTTATTATTATTCCTTCTTGGTGTAGCAATTTTAATGGCCAGTAGTATATATTATACTAAATTTGTGAACATAATCTAAATTGTATGTACATTGATTAAGTTAAAAATATCTTATGTTATCAAAGGGTTTTCCCTCCTTTATATCATTACTTTGTATTTTTATATAATATTGAAATTGTCACTGCATTTTTGGTTCGATTGTGTGTCGGTGAAAGAGTTAATTCCAAATGTTTATGCTTGGGACCTGGTCTTAGATGGAACGTTCTCTTTTTTGAGGGGGAGGGGGGGTCTTTATAAGTATACCAAGCACGCATTTACACGTGTTAAAAATTCCGAACAGCTAGTTCACATAACCTGGGCTCGAACATCGCACCTCCCACAAACCAGTGTAGATAAATTCTCGACCATTGTTGGGTCTTTTTTTTTAATTGAGAAAAAAATATTTTTTTTTTTTTTTTGTATTTTACATATAATTTTCGTTTAAGTAAAGCGAATTCAACAAATCTCTCAGATAACACTACATGAAATACTTATAAAACATGAAAATATGTGTTCATAATCTAAAATTAACCCCTTAAATACCATGATGCAAAGTAGCAGGACAAATGTATATATGTTCTCATATAAGTACAGAATGCAATATTTCGATAATATTAATTTGCCCCGCATTTGTTATTGCGGTTTTCTTTTAACGGGCCTCAGAGCAATGATTGATTTTATAGCCTATAGAACTTCCTAGAATAGACAATCGATCTTAAATTCTGTACCACACGCCCCGCCCATTTGTTTACTTGTAACCGTATTTCTGTGCTTTTAATTCATATAAATAAATAAATAAATCTTAATTCATATATAATTATTAGGTGTACAAATTAATTCGGCCCGTTTTTTAGCAATAAAAAAAGTATTTATTATTAAACCAAAACAAAAAATACATTATTCAAAGTATTGTCCATTATTTTCTACTATTTTTTCCCATCACTCCGGCAATCGTCTGATTCCATCTCGATAAAACAACTCATCTCTTTCGCTCATCCATGTTTCGAGTCATTTTTGTATTTCTTCGTAAGAAGTGAACCGCTGACCGGTCAGATCATTCTGCATTCGTCGGAACAACCAGTAGTCGGAAGGGGCGATGTCCGGAGAATACGGCGGGTGCGGTAGGACGTCCCACTTTCTTTTTTGTCTGTAAATCAGCTGCTCGCAAGTGCATAATCGCCTTTCAACGTCTCTGGGTTTCAGTTCATAAGGAACCCATGTTCCTTCTTTTTGGATCATTCCCATCGTTTTTAGTCTCACCGATATTGCTTGCTGAGTCACTTCCAGTTGTTCTGCAAGCTGTTCTTGTGTTTGAGTCGGATCTTCATTCAGTAATTCCTCTAATTCGTTATCTTCAAATTTTTTCGGTTGTCCAGAGCGACGCCTGTCATCAACGCTAAAATCTCCATCTTTAAATCGTCGAAACCATTTCCTGCATGTTTTGTCAGTCGGAGCACTATCGCCGTATACTTCTACGAGCGTTCGATGCGCTTCGGCGGCACTTTTCTTCCAATGAAAGAAAAAAAATCAACACTTCCCGCAAATGCTGCTTATTGACTTCAAAACCTGACATGTTTAATGCAATGCTGATCAGGCTATTTCAAGCAAGCGAAAGAGTTCTACACTGAAGATTCTTAACAAATATATAACCTCTCTAAAACCACCGAAAACAGCCGTCATAGCCTAGCATTTGTAGCGACCCTTCACTGAGATTATCCAGGGTTTCTAGCATTTGTGGCAGCTAGCGCCATCTTTCGAAAACGGACCGAATTAATTTGTACACCTAATAAAAATAATTACATATAAAATCTTATACTATTAAAGGAGCAATATTTGTATATTTCACTGTTCTCGAAAACGGTAGCTCGGACAGTCACGAGATTTAACACAAAGGTGCCCCACGAAGGGTCATTGTGCACATCGAAGTCAGATTTTCGAATTTTTGATTAGTTTTTTCTTAATTAATTAAAATGTGGAAATAATAACCTTCTAATTCTGATAAATAAGCCATTTAAATTTTAACATTTTATCCATAATTTAATTGTTGCCAATTTTTTTTTCGACAAAATAATAATAATTAAAAAAAAAAAAAAAAAAAAAAGTACATTTATTTAAAATGAGGAAAATAAATCAGAAAGATTAGAAAATAAATTAGAAATATCAGTCGCATCGTTACAAATAAGATACCAAATGAAAGGGAAAATTTTTGTAAATCCGATGCATTAAACAGCTTATCAATCAGATGATTAGTTTTTTCTTAATTAATTAAAATGTGAAAATAATAACCTTCTAATTTCTGATAAATAAGCCATTTAAATTTTTAAATTATATCCATAATTTAATTGTTGCCAATTTTTTTCCGACAAAATAATAATAATTAAAAAAAAAAAAAAAAAAAAAAAAAAAAAAAAAAACGTTTATTTATTTAAAATGAGGAAAATAAATCAGAAAGATTAGAAAATAAATTAGAAATATCAGTCGCATCGTTACAAATAAGATAGCAAATGAAAGGGAAATTTTTGTAAATCCGGTGCATTTAACAGCTTATCAATCGGACAAAAAAATTTGGACTTTTAAAATTAACTAAAGTATGAATTTTAGAACAGCAGAAGATTGTATGGAAACCGTTAGGAGAAAAAAAATGAAAAATCTGCTTCACATTAAGTCACATGATTTTTAAGTGGGATTAAAAATTGCAGTTTTCAAATTCTTTTAAATTTTCTCTCACGAACACAAAAATATAATATACAGCCTGTACCCCACAAGACCAACTTGCATTTCAAATTTCATCAATTATTTTGGTTAATAAACAAAAGTTATTATTTTTTTTCAAATTAAGTTTTATTCTATCATAGATATAATAATATATATAGATCTATCATCCCCATATTATCGTGCAAAGATTTTTGATGCCGAAAAAAAAGCTTTGGAATCAGCCATTAAGTGGTATTGAAGGAAAAAAAGAAGAATGAATTTGAAACTGTATCTGGAGCTTTTCATTCACCTTTAGTAAATAAATTATTCATGAATTTTATTTGCAACATTCATGTGTATTCCCGTGTGTATTCACTCGGGGAAAGACTGCCATATTTTGGTAAAATCGCCGTCTTTTCCCGAGTGAAAAGGAATCCCTTTTTTTCTCTCCAATGATCAATCTATGTATTATTACTATATCTATATATGTGATACGATACATTAATAATTTGGGTTTTAAAAGTTTTTTAAATAGATTATTTAAACTCTATGAACCATATTTTTCTTTTATCAGTTTCATTAACAGATCCTGCTGGGCGATTTTTAAATTTTGGTGTTGAAGTACACCGAACGTTTTTCGACAAGAAGTTTAATATAGCAACAGCCATTTTAATCTAAGTAACGCATCAAATATATAAAAACATAAATGATTTATTTTTACACAAAATTTACAGAACAAATGCAGTTTTAAAGATAGGAAATTTATTTCAACAAGCACTATTTTAAACCTAAAAACCATTAAAAATATAAGCAGAATATAAAGGATTCTTATGGATAAACAAAAAAGAGCCTGATAAAATTATTAGCAAAATAGTCTTCCCCTTTTCATACAAAAAAAAAAAAAAAAAAAAAAAAAAAAAATGCATCGCTAATATGGCGACAAAAATTCAAAAGCCGCCAGTGGAGCGACATAATAAAATTGTGTAACACGATATTGTTTACCTATTTATTTATTTTTTTATATAATAATCACTATGCTAATTTATCATACAAATAAATGAGCCCCTGTGTGTTACTGCACTTGCACGCTGTCGAACATAAATATTTGAAAAATTCAAATTAATATTTAAATAAATAAATAAAAATATGTTTAATGGGAAATATATATAACCATAAAAAGATTAGTTGTCTAAAATACGGCAGAAATAGCGCTCATAGCATATTGTTACAAGGGATTAAGTCTTATTGTTACAATGGATTAAGTCTAAAATGGTGACAAAAAATCAAAAGTCGCCAAAGAGAACTATATTAAGGCTGTACTATCAGGTTTACAAGCAATGAATTATACATAAACACAAAAAATTAATTGTCTCATTCGACAGACGTAGCCGGTCACAGCATATTGTAATATTTGGTGTGAAATTGCTGTCATTTTATGTTTGATTGGATAAACAAAATAAGCATATGAAATAACGTAAAAGCAAATATTATGTTGTATAAACCCAGTTACATTTGATTCCAGTCCGAGTTACATGTGAACAACACGTATAGTGTTGTTCACATGTAACTGGGATTCAAATATAAAAGGGAAACTCCAATTTTTTCGATACTATCTATTTCGAAAGTGTTGTATAATAAGCACCTAAAGGGAAGCTCATTGGTAAACTATTGTCGCAGGTAATAGGGACAAGCGTCCGAGTTCCAGTGGATGACCAAATCGCTGCCGAATGCAGCAGGGACCTGGAGCGAGCTTTTGAACAATTTCAGTAATTTATTTTATTTTATTTTTATAAAGCTATATAGAAAAGAGTTTTCTTTAAATTTAGTGGCCAGCGAAGCGGGCAAAGCCTGCTAGTAATTACATAATAAACTAATTTTGACGACATTTCTTACAACTAATGTTGATAAGACTCCAACTAAATTGATTATAGTGCTAACGGTTAATATATAACTATAAGTTTAATGAATACATATTCGTACTAGAACAGCTAAAAGCAACCATGAGTACTTAAAAATTATATTATGTAGTTGCAGCAATAAAATTAAGAAGAAAAAAAACTTTTTTGGAATAACGTATAGTTAAATTGAAAGAAACACTCTATCTTGTAATTATTGGTTTGCGCACCTCAGTTTAAAAATTAAGGATAAATCTTCAGTTTTCCTCAGAGTAAGTTTAACAAATGGAAAACATTTAAAACCCTATAACGGTCGCGAACGTTTTTTTGTAATTGTTTGTCCCTTAAAAAATATATATTTAAAAAGTGCATGATTATAAATTTTAAGCTTGTTTCTTTAAGTATGAAAGATCATATAATAGTCATGAGGTTCATCTTTAAATGCATAGTGAAAAATCCATTGTTTTATTATATTATAAAGAACTTACAGTGAAAACAACAACACCATTTTTCCCTCAGACGCACTCCCCACACACTTAGAGGGTTAAAAACGCGCACAAAAATGTATAATATTCCTTAAACTAGAGAATAGACTTTGATAACCGTATTTATATTATTTAAAGTAAATAACAAAGTTTTAAACTGAATTTCTTTATTGCGACATTTCTAATTTTTAAATATTTTTTAAACTTATGCCGCTTTTACGGCTTTTTTCTACTTTATTATGGAAAAATAATAGGTGCTCAAAAAATGTCTATTTGCTTATCCAATCTATAATAGCAATTTAATTTCTTATAAACCCTATGTAATAACTGAAAAACTTTTGGTTATTTAAAATTCATGCAAAAATTTTAATGTAAACTAAACAATTAAACAATATTATATTTTATTTCACACCAGCTGATTTTAAACAGTCTTTTTGTCTTTATTAAATGCTATTTTTTGAAAATAAATTTGTTTTTCACTTTTACAATTTGAAATTATGATGGAACACGTTCATGAAGCCTCGTTTTATTTGCTTAACGCAAATTAAACTAGTACAAAACAAGTTAAACTGGTCAACTATTGGATCATTTCAAACTAACGAAAAATACAAACAAGGAATAATTTATTGAATTAAAGACTTTGTAATCAAACGTATCACAAACCACATCACAGATATAAGACAGTATAGAGAGTTAAACCTGACCTCTCTCGCTCAATATCTAAAACCTCAACTACTTAACAGAATGGATTGGAATTAAAAGTAAAGCCAACTGAATATATAATTACTTATGAGAATTTTATAACGAAATATTTGCCATAAATATAAATAAGAAAACTAACGGGGTATAATAAGAAAACTAACTCTACAAATAATCTTCTATGAAGAAAATTTAGGTTGTTTCTATTTTTTAGGAGTACAATCATGTTTTTTTTCTCTTAGCTCTTAAATTTCAAGTATTAATACGAAAAATATTTATAAAAAGAACACTGCGCTGGAAAAAAAAAATCCAGCCCTGATACCATTCCTGCTGATTATTATGTAAAATGACCTCATGAATCCGAATATGACCTCCATTTTGCCCAATCACCCACCGTTTACTAGAGACGTCACCCCTCCCTCAATTTTTATCACTTTTCTGTAATTTTATTACCATGAATTTGATTTGGAGAATGGAAAAGTATTGTTTTAACACTTAAAATCGAAAAAATATAACATATAGTAAATACTAATATTAATTGATTAATCAAATATATTAAATGCAATTTATAATTTCAGTTGCAAATCTCCCCCCCCCCCCAAATTTTTCTTTTGTTGCAAATGTTCATATTTTAGAATTTTTGATTTCTGTAGCTCATCAGACGATATTTAACAATTAAAATAATACTTTCTTCCCCTACAGATTTTCATAGCCATACAAATTTATAGACATAAAAATAGGGGGCGGCTCCGAAAAACGGTGGTAGAACAAAATGAGTGTCATATTCGGATTCAGGAGGTCATGTTACATAAGAATTTGCAAAAATGGTGTTGGGGCCGTTTTTCATGCAGAGCAGTGTAATTAATCCTATGGGACATCATTCCCTCACATGCAACTCTTATCATCATATAATACAGTGCCTGCAAAAAAAAATAAAAAAGAAAAAAAGAAAAATCTTTACACTTAAGCGGCAAAAAAATAAAATAAAATTAAATAAATAAATAAAAATAAAATAAAATAAACTTTGCATGTCAATTGCTGTTTTCACCATAAAAAATATGTCGAATCCCAGTGATGAAACATGGCATTAGATGGTCACACACGACCTTATGCTATTAATACTCAGTTCACCTCGTGGACTTTTAGAATAAGGCTGTATGATCCCACCGGCCAATATTTCGTTTGTTTGCCAAAAGTGAAACCCTACATCGGTATTCCCACTCCCCACAATGGGTGAGAAAAAGCTTAAAATGGAAAATAAATCTCATGCCTTGACTCTGCTAGAGAAGGGAATCTCTGTGTTTGATGTAGTTAGAGATCTGGCAAACCATTCTAGATGTAGCCAGATGTAGAAAATCTTTACAAGGTCATTAAAATATAAACATTTAAAGATAAAATCTTCAGTATTTTGTCATCTCATTTTTACATTTTATTACCAATTGCAGCCATTTAGGCATGGATCTCTGGCTACATTGGCCAGATGGTTACAACTGGCTACAACTAGCTACATCTAGAATGATCTGCCAGATCTCTGGTGGCGGGAGCAAAGAGCATACAGCCTTACTCTAAAAGTCCACGAGGCAAAATGAGTGTTGATAAGATAGGGAAAAGTCGTCAGGTCGTCTGTGATAGACTAACACCACGTGCCATCACTGGGGTTCGACACATTTTTATGGCGGAAACGGCAACTGACATGTAAAGTTTTTTTTGCCGCTCAAATGTAAAGATTTTTTTTTGTCGGCACTGTACAAAAATATTATTTCTTCCTTATCTGACTATTGCCTTATAAAATTGAACACATAAATTAATTTTATTTATTTATTTTTTATTTATTTTTTGTGCAACTTACACTTCCCTAATCCGTTCAAAATGTTTCAGACAAAGGACACTACTATGTATTTGGAAAATGTGCAAATTTTTTAACCTGTCTCTAAAATATTTTTTAGATATTTTGTAACCGATTTTTATAGAACCGAAGAAAAATTTGTACAAACAAATTCGGTAAGTGCTAAGATGACATAATTAATCCCCTTTTAAATTTATAAAGTTATTTTTTCCCTAAAAATATATTTGTGTGTAGTTTCATTTTCTTTAAAAAGGTAATTTGAGAGTATGTATTTCTATGTTATTTTAAATTTTATTTATGATTATGAATTTCTGAAGCTAATTATGTTAATTTTATCAGTACCTCACTGGCTATTCCCTCGTGCTAGAGAATAATTCTATAAGTTTTAAAACATAATGCAGAAGATATTTTAGTTTTTTTTTTTCTTTTAAGCAAATAGGAATTAACTTAGACCAAAGTATTCTGAACTGAACACCTTTTTTTAACACTTATAACACGTTGCTAAATTCTCTGGTGATTCAAAAATCATTTGAGCGAAATATTAGAGGGAGGGGGGTAATTTTTAATTAAGTAATGTTCAATATTAGTTACACCTATTAATTTTAATTATTGAAAATTTTATTTAATTTAACAATCTGATGCTTAGATTATTAAAATCCACAGCAAAGTACATATTATAATAAGTCTAAAATAAAATATAACTGTGGACAAATTTATATTATTATTATTATTATTTTTTTTAATAGATATCAAGGAGAAAAAGAAAATTGATTCAAATTCGAAAAAAAAAAAAAAAAAAAAGAAAGAAAGAAAGAAAGAAAGAGAAAAGAAAAAAGGAAAGAAAGAAGAAAATAACAAAAAAAGAAAGAAAATGCTAAAAAATGGTTCTGTAACAACAACAGAAAAGAAGAAATACAAATCAAAGAACGTGAAAAAAAAAAGAAGAAGAAGAAGAGAAGAGAAGCAAAATAAAGAAAAAGGTCAAGTAAAATCAGTTTTAGAAATAGCTAGGCGGGATTTAAAAACAAAAAAAGAAAACGAAAGAAAAGTTTAGAAAACTACAAAAATATAAAATAAAAATAAAAGGAAGGAAAAGTATAAAATAATTTTCAAATCCAAACTTTGTAGAATTACTGTATTACAGCATTATAAAGTCCTAGCATTTCTTAATATTTAGTATGTCCGCTATTTTTATTTTTATTTTTATTAAGTATACCTTCTCTGGTATAACTGTACAAAAATTAGAAACATCTGACAATTTTTTTTTCTCTCATCATTACTATAAAAATTACTAATTTTCAAAGAATTGTCAAATTACTTAATTTATTTTAATAAAAAATACGTATGTTCAAAATTCTATGTACCTTTATATGAAAAACCTTTACATTTTTTAAATAATAAAGAAAAAAAAAGCAGTTATTTTCGCAAAAGTATCCTCCATACTTTATACACCCATCGATTATTTACAATTGTGTTTAAAATTTTATATACCTATATGTGACGTATATAAGTTCATAAACTCACTTATACGTGAATTATTGTTTATTGAATTTTCATGGCTCATTTAACGTTAAGTAAATTCTCTACAGACTTTGTAAGAAGCCAAAATAAAATATCTAGAAGGAGTATTTTATTTGCCTCATATTAATTCGTGTGGGTGAAACTCCGTGACATTCCATTAAGTTTTACCCGTAACTTCGGTTTTTTAATACTTCAGATAAAGAGGTTTTGAAAATAAGTTACTTTTCCATAACCTATTTCACGATCATCTACTTCAAGGTACATTTACTCTTACATTACATTACTTCGGTATTAACATTAATAAAGCCAAAAGTCTGTCCGGATTATCGATGGATGGAAAATAATTGATGTTTGAAAAAAGAGGAATTGTGCGTTGCGAAATTTTTTTTATAAATTCGTGTTTATATTATGTTAGAAGAGATATTTCTTCTTTATGTAATTTCCTTTCTAACTTTTAAGTTTAAACAGCTTTTATCAAAAAAAAAGGAGACGATAACTTTATGAAGGAAATTAACTCTAGTGCTACTTTTTGTATAAAAGAGAGAAATACGTAATAACTACTAAATATAATGATATTTTATAAATAATATATTTTTTTTTTCAAGTAAAACTTTTATACAGTTATACAAAACTCGAACTTCAGGGTGCCACCATGTTTTCATGGACTACACAGTTCTGCTAAAAGTTTAAAAAAAAAATGATGAGCTTTTATAATTAATATTATTAAATGTTAACTAAATGTAACTAAATGTCGTCTTTACAGTAACACTGCACTAAAGCACTAATACTTATTAATATTATAAAAAATACATTTATACTATATTTTCAAACTAGTAAGTATCATATTGCAAATAGTTAATAATATTTTAATTATTAAAGGAATGTATATATACTTTTAATCTTTAAATTAAATGGTGTTATATTATACGAATTTTAAGGTCGTAAATGGCTCTCTTCTACAATTATTTGATGAAGTTTTATTTTAAATATTTTACTATTGTTTTTTTTTTTTTTTTTTTTTTTTTTTTTAATTCATTTCAATGCAGAAAATTTATTTTCATCAATATAACTTATTTTTTTTACATTAACTAATTACTAATTAACTAATTTACATTTAACTAATTAATTAAAAAAATCGATACGATTTTGTTTCAGCTTATATTAAAAGACCTTTAAAAAAATAATAAAGATAAATAAAAATAAATAAATAAATAATAATAATAATAATGTGCTAAAATCTTTGCTGTTAATTAATTTTGAAATTTAAATAAAAATAAATCGCATTTTGACTCTTATAATTAAACATATTTATGCAAGGCAGTTTTGTTGAACTCTATTACGTTTATTTACATATTAAAGTAAAATGCTCGGAAAAACAGGTGTTTATTGATAAGAAATAAAAATTTCGAAAGTCAACGCATTAAAAAAACAAGTCTTTCCGGCTTATTCGGAAGGGTAGGTTGATTTCTTTTTCCTTATCAAGTAGCCGTCATTTTGTTTCAAATTGGCGGTTACAAGTTATTAACGAATTAGTAGAAATATTGATGTAGACTATCTACATATGGAGTTTTAAGCAAATCGGTTCATAAATACTTTTTTATGTGAATTTAAAATTTTCAAGTGGCCGGCGCTTGGAAACAAGATGGTGGGCCAAGTTGACAAATATATCAAATGCATTTGTGAGATAAGACTACTGTACAAATATAGTTGGAATTAATTCAGAATCTCAAAAGTCACCGTGTTGAAAAATTAAGTGTCTGCCACTTGTATCAAAATGGCAGAAAAAGTTTCTCAGTGAACTAATTAATCTAAGATATTGTTGCAAATTTGAAAATAATTCTTTTTTTTTTTTTTTTTCGTAAAAATTCTTTCAAAGAGGCTTAGTAAGTTGATTAAACATTAATTTTCTACATTTTCAGTTTGTTTTAATGTTAAAATAGCCTAATTTTTCCTTAAAAACGCATTAAAAAGCTCCAATATGGCAGGTAATGGATTTGGCGCCAATTTTGGCGAGTTTTCCACTTGGCGACTATTTTGCGAGTGAGACATTTATGTAATTTATGTATATATCAAAATTCAAACAAATTCGGAATACGCTTTTTACAATTTGAATTTGAAATTTTCAAGTGGTCTCCACTTGAAAACAAAATGGTGGAGCAACTTGGTTAAGAAACTCATCCAAGATATTCATAACACAAATTAAGACACTGTCCAAATTTGGTTCGATTTGGAGTATTATTTCGGAAGTTATCATGATTTTAAATTTTCAAGTGGTAGCCTGATTTCAAGTGGCCCCGCTTAACTTAAGATATCTGCCACTTTATCAAAAAGGGCGGATACGTTCATTAATAAACTTCATTGAGACACCTATATAGTCTATGTATACATCAAAATTCAAACAAATTCGGAATATGCTTTTTACAATTTGAATTTTAAAATATCACGTGGTCTCCACTTGAAAACAAAATGGTGGAGCAACTTGGTTAAGAAACTTATCCAAGATATCCATAACACAAGTTAAGATGCTGTCCAAATTTGGTTTGATTTGGAGTATTATTTCGGAAGTTATCGTGATTTTAAATTTTTAAGTGGTAGCTTGATTTCAAGTGGCCCCACTTAACTTAAGATATACGCCCCTTTATTAAAAATGGCAGATAAATTTCATTAATAAAGTTCGTTTAGACCATTATGTAGTCAAGATATACATAAAAATTCAAGCAAATCTTGCTTTAAATACGCTTTTTACAATATGGGTTAGAAATATTCAAGTGACTGCCACTTGAAAACAAAAAGTCGGAGCAACTTGGTTAACGAACTCATCCAAGATATTTATAAGATCAGTTCACTGTCCAAATTTGGTTCGATTTGGAGTATTATTTCGTGAGTTATCGTGATGACAAAATTTTCATTATTTATATATATATATATATATACATAGATAAACGAAGTGTTTGCAATAGGTCGATTCTAAAGAAATCAACCTAAAAAAGTATGTGAGAGAGTTTTTTAGATCGAAAAAGTAAGCACGACCTTTCACCAATGCAAAAAAAAAAAAAAAAAAAAAAAATGTAATGCACTCTTGTAATGCACACATTAGGCGAGACGTAGCAAACTCTCGACGATGTCTTCAGGGCCCCAAGCCCAATCCTTTCCTGAGCTTTGACTTCTTTTTCTAGTCAATTTGATTTTTTATTGCTTCTAGTTGCAGCTGTTTTTTTTTTCTTTTTCCACATGCTTGTGATTGTAAGTGTCGTTTTCATCCATGCTTTTTTTCTTTAATGGATTTTTGACTTTTTCAGGGATGGAACACGGGCGCAGAATTCATACCGGAATCAGTTTAAGAAATTTTACTACCTATAATATCGTTGATTTAAGAAGTAGAAAATTTTCCTACATTGACAGTGGTATGAATTCTGCGCCCGTGTTCCATCCCTGCTTTTTCCCCTTTTTCTTCTTTCTAAGTGCAATCTCTCTATGGATTTTCCCCTGCTTTATACATTCTAAAGTGCGGTAGCGATAATAATCCAATATATTAATGTCTTTTTGCCTGATGAAGAGTCTTCTGATGATACCTTAAATTAGAATTATCATGAGAGAGTTTGAATCGAGTAAATGTTACATAAAATGACTGAATTGTTAAAATTTAGTACATAAGGTGGTCATATGAATGTAAATTGAAAAATAAAAATAGTAGAGTCACGAAATTATACAAATTTTGGCAGGCAAACGGTTTCCTTATAACGTGCATAAATAGACACATCTGCTTCAAGCTAAAAAAAAAAGCGAGGGGAAAAAAAAAAAATACTGTTTAAAATAAGTTTTATGTCACATTCGGGGAATTAAAAAAATGATTTATTGGAATCATCTGAAAATCTGGAATGAATGTAAAAATAATTATGTGAAAAACAGAGATGCAGAAATAAAAATTTCTCTCTGAGTCTTACGAAAATGTAACAGCAACTTTACAGGAGCATCCAGCCGCGACCCATAGTTGCTTTTTCACCAACCAGGAAAGTTATTTGCATCTATGTATCCGAACCTCAAGATTAATCCAGAAGTCATATTACATACTTTTAACAATTGACAATTAATTTAGAGCAACTGTTAATTTCCGCAACATATTAACAGTTGAAAAAGAGACTGTTGACAGTTGAGTGAAATTATTGTCCTACTAGAGTTGCACAGTGGTTTATTGGCGCCTGCCTGGAATCCCCCCCCTCTCCGCTTATGAGTTATTTGAAGACATTTCATCACAATTTTGATTTTCTACAGAGAGGATGACTGGCTTTTTTTCTTAGCCCGATGAATTCCACGGCCAGGTACCGTCATAGCCCCAGTCACAGACTTGTCGACAGAGACAAAGCCCTTCCAAGTAGTGATCGCAGTCAGTGCTACTTAAATTACACATAGCTACCAAATTTTATGATTTTTAAATATCACTTCAATTTTGTAAAATAACAACAACAACAACAACAATAATAATAATAATAATTTAATCAATCAGTGAAAACTGTTGCAGAAATTTGTAGATTTCTACGAAAAATTTCTGTTAGCTAAAATGCGTAGAAGTTGGCATCTATGCTTTCGGGGATCTAATAAAAAGTAAACTTAACCAATAATCCACTGTTGGACGAAAAAAGAAAAAAAAATGTGAGTCCTGCAAATAAACAGCAATTTTAGCTAAGCATTTAATGGCGGCAATAAAGAGTTTTTGGAAATGTTTTGGCTAATATATTCCATTCTAGACAGCCATTTTAAACACTGAAACAAACAGCGAATTATAGTATTACAGTTTATGTTTCTGATGAAGATTATTTTCCGTCTCTATTTAGTATGAGAAAACACGTTTCTTTCCTTTAAACAAATTTCTGTTTGTGTACTTCGGTCAATGTTTCTCATATTGATCTTTTATGAGATTTTGACAAAACTCTCGGCGGACATGCAAATCGAGTTTAATTTATTTTATTCAAGTTTATTATTCCATTACTGCTCATGTAGTTATGATAAATGCTACATAATTTTAAATTTCCTTTAAATATTTCATAATTAAATATTAGTTTTACCTTTTGACGTCAACACTGTTAATTGTGTTTTTATAAATAAATAAATACTAATAATTGTTCAAGTAATTTCTCTTTTTTAATAAAATAGTATATTTTATTATCAACGATTTCAGAATTTTAATTTCGTTAATTATTCGTGAGTTGTAAATTACTGAAATTATATCCTTCAATGACACATGACAGCACAGTATATTTTAGACAATTGAATGACAGGATTTGAAGTGTCACTGAAAGTGCGCCTGAAATAATGTTTTTTAAATCATTTATTAGAATCATGAATGATATATGCTCATAGCTGCCAAGTTTTTAAATTTATTCCGGAATGTTGTCAGCCCCGCCCTTTTTTCCTACCGGCATCTTTTTAGAGCGATATTTTTTATGTTTAATCGTAATTAAATAATGAAGAAATTCTTTCTACAAATATTAGGGTGTGAAAAAAGGACTGGGCTAGCATCATTCCGGAATAAATTAAAAAACTTTGCAGCTATGTATATACTTGAAGATAAAAATAATATCAAATATGATCATGTGTTTTTAGTGTATGTGCATGATCATTAAAAATTCTTTTTCGCAACAACAACAACAATAATAATACTAATGATGCTTACCATTCTTACGTCATCTATTTCACTTATACTTCTTATATAGATATTTACTCGGACCAAGGCGGGGCCATCTAAAAAAGAAATGAAAGATATATATGTAATTTCTTACTTAAAAGAAATAAAAAGTGATACACATAAAATCTATTAATATAATTTTACAGAACGAATTAAACGGACCATTTTCAAATATCAAAGTATTCATAGTCATAATCCTTTTTCAACTTATAAATTATGTTAATGTTATCCAGTTACAAAAGTTACTTAAATGACTAAAATTAGTTTATACATAAAACTTTTCAGTTGAAAAATAAAACATTCTAAAAATACCAAAAATTGATTTTTTTTTTTTTTTTTTTTTTTGAATAAAGTTTTCCATCTCTTAAAAGACATTATGTGTGAAAAGTATTTTTCTTCCGCAAGACGGGTAATGTAAAAGTATATGTCTTTAAGAGAAAAAAGAAATTACACAGATAATAGCGCATTAATTTTATTGTATTAAATAAAACCATAACTGTTAATTTGACATTTTAATTACTAAGTGAGATATTGCTTTCTCTAATGTACTTTTTTTAAATTTTTTCAATGATTTGGGAAAGGCATTTTCCTTCTTTCTTTCTTTTTTTTTCTTTTTCTTTTTTTTTTTTTTTTAATATGTTAGTATACAGCAATTTTAATACAGATTGAGTTTCATTCACATAAATTCTACAAACTTCAGTTGAATAAATTAAATAACTTGCCAATAACAGAACATTAGATAAATTTTTGAATTTTAATTTAAATTTATATAGAATTCAATAATATTTAACATCTCTTTTTTTTAATGTCAAAGAAATCAACAAAATAAGTTTTATTGTATAAAGATGGTACTTTTATGAAAAGAATTTTAGCAATCTTTATTAAAAATGTATTTTTATGATCATTCGTCAGAGTCCTTTATCAGTAAGTACTAAAAATCTTCCGATTATTAACCCTTTATTTACTGACGGTACTTTAAAGTATCATTACTTTTAAAAGAGTATAAAATCGAATTTATAGAAGAAATTTCAAAGATATTTATAAGAAAGAAACAGATGTACCTCCCTTTATTCTCCCTACAAAGCATTAGATGGTACAGTCAGCCAAAAAAAAAAAAAAAAAAAAAAAAAAAACGCCCCCCCCCACACCAAATTTCGCCGTAAATTATCGTAGAAACATGCGACTGGTACCGATCAGTTTGTAATAACGTCTAGTTTATAATGTTATAGTTAGATTTTACTTAGGGGGTCGTCTACATATTAAAACTGACATCAACTTCATTTTTTTCAATGGTAACCCCCCTTTTTTATAATTTATTTGAATTTTTTGGATTAAATCATCACGGAAAATTGTATAGTTTATATATTTCGCTCAAGTTTTCATAGAGTTATAAGCTGTTAAAGTTTGGGGATGCTAATGTTAAATGAATGTGACAAACATTAAATCATATCTTCCGAAATAATTATGATATTTAAATTCTGTTTTTTTTTTTATTCGTTAGAATGAAGTGACCCAAACATATTCCATGCAAATTTTTGCTAAAAAAACATTTTTTGAATTATGAAAATTATTAATATAATCATATTTGAAAAAATTATGAATTATGACCTATGTTAATTTTTGCACGAATAGAACGGGCATCATCAGAAACATGGGTTTCCAAATTTGCAGCTCGTTCCTAACATTATTTTTTGAGTTACAGTGATATTTAGCTTTTTATTCCTGTTAGGGGGCCGTCACTTGTTATAATCTGTATCCTCTATAAGTAAATGTTTGTATATAATTTGACGGAAAACTATTTTAATTTACCTTTATGTTATTTTTATTGTTTCCTAAGCAATATTTCGATGTTTATTATATAAATTGGCATATTTTTGTAAAGATATCACAATGTATTAGGCGAGGGATTGTGAAAGAATTTCAAAAGAAAAGAAATCCCCGCCTCTGATTCGCTGAAACACTATTAAAAAAAAAAAAAAAAACTAATTTGCATATTTCTATTTGACTCTATATGTGACGCTAGTATGCATAAATCACAATGGTATTTACTACATCGATTATTGAAGACAAAACTTAAATGATTTAATTACAGATATGCAAAATTATTTTGTTTTATATTATAAAGTTTTAGAAAATTTGTGAAAAGGCGTGGCTTACGGTACAAGAGAGGAATATATCCGATCCTAATATGTTAAGTCTTTCTTCATAAGTATTAAATATCTTTTTCTAGTTTTTCGCTGCTAAAATTCTTTTTTAACCCTGTTACACTTTTTTTTCGCATTTCAATATTCAAGAGTACGTATACCTCTACTTAAATATCATGTTTTAGAAAACACGGTACAGAGAAACTGATTGCATGAAACAGCAATTATGCATTCGACAATCGCTTTATTATTATTATTATGAATATTTAATAATTTTAAAAAGATTTTTTACCATGAATTTTCTGTTTAAATTTTGTTGTGACATATTTGCATTTGGTTACTGTACCGTTTGTAAGCTTTGTGTTATTTAAAATTTATCCCATAATGTAACATAATAAAATATCAAATTTCTATTAAAAGTTTTTTAATACAGAATCAAATAGTGAAAAATTGCTTTTTTTTTTTTTAAGTTTATAAGATCTATTATTGGAACATAGCTCAATAGTATTTATTTTCAATTTCCTAATCACGAAATCAAAGTCACATTTATTAATTTAAAACAAAGGAATAGTCTAATAACTTTCAAATATATAGATATTGATCTTACAGAATCCTGAAATTTCATTTAAAAGACTTTAATCGTCTAAACTTAAAAATTCAAAATAAAATAAATTAATCTAAATGTTTTTAAAGTTGAAACGGGAAGATTTCAAAATATATGAAAATTGGCATTTGTGTTTTGAACATTTTGGTGCGGCAGATATTAAAAACAATATTTTAATGATGAGCTGAACCTGAGCTTAAGAGAGGGCGGATGCAGCTATTTAGCACAAGTGATATCACCTGACTAAAACCAGAATAAACAACATTTTAATTTATTCCGGGGTATTTTTAGCCCACTGTTATTCCTTTTTTTTTTTTTTTTGTTTAAGAGAAATTTATCTTACTTTAACATAGATTTTTACTTTTTACCGCTATCCACATGTGACCTTCAGCATTAGCATTTAAATGCGGAGTCATCATCTTCTTCCAAAGCAAATTTTAAATAAACTTAAAATCATATATATTTGTAAAAATCCAAACAGATTTTTCCTACTAAGAAAGCCATTCCACACTGAAATGCATACGTAATCGGTCACTTATACGCCAGTTCACACCACAATATATTGGTAGGTAGGTAGGTTGGGTTTAATGTCGCACTAGTACTGCGCTATGGGTAACTGGCGACGGTCTGGGACGCATCCCTACGATGGTCCGGAGACACGCCATCGTAATTTTTATCGTTCACGGAGACGATGGCTTCCCTGC
Organism: Salticus scenicus; assembly: GCA_963930645.1. Classification (NCBI taxonomy): domain Eukaryota; kingdom Metazoa; phylum Arthropoda; class Arachnida; order Araneae; family Salticidae; genus Salticus; species Salticus scenicus. Next base: position 199,966,511 of record OZ005657.1, on the reverse strand, counting down.
TTCTGTTCCCATAGTTTATTGTTCAGATTTTTTATTTATTCATTTTTATTTAATTATTATTATTTTCTTTCTTTCTTCCTTTTTTTTTTTTTTTTTTTTTTTTTTTTAATAGAGTAATGTAACATTTTGACCTTTTCAACTGAAGATTTAGATTAAGGGTACCCACCGTCCACTTCGGTATCTGTGTTAAGAGTAGAATTTTAGAACATCCCATTAAGTAGTAGGATTTATTATTTTGCATATTAATTTGTTACACATTATAAAATATAAAAGCTAAAGAATATCGTGGAGATTTATGTAAAAGTTTTTAATAATGTCATGAAAAAAAAAAAATAATTAATTAAAAAAAAGATAAATAATAATAAAAAAAATCTGTTTTAATATTTTTAAAAAGTCAATTAAATTAAAGAAAATTAAAGTACTGCAGTATCAGAACAAACTCCCATTGTCACTGTGAAACGGCCGTGGGAACCAGGTTGAGTGCCACCGTTTCAGACAATTATACGGCAGCTTGAGTTAAAATAATTTTGAATTTTTAAACAAATTTAAAACCATTTACCTTTTTTTTTTTCTTCTTCTTTTGATAGATATTTTAATATCTATTCAAGCTATTTAATTTTCTTCGTAAGAAGTGAACTATATGATGTTTAATCAATAGAAACCAATAAAAATCTTTTAATTCATAAACTAACTCAGAGAGTTCTGTGAATTAGTCATTTTTTATTTTATAATTAATATTTCTGATTTTTTTTTCCGGTGTGAAACTTAATAAATAATGTATACTGGGTGGTAGATCATGATTTATATTTTCTAAATGTATAAACGGACCCATTTTCACGTATACATTTTCACGTGTAACTCTATTTAGAATTGATTTAAAGTGTATAAATAAGTATGTTTTCCGAACCGCCTTGATCTCAGAAATCTGAATATGAAGTCAAAAATAGGGGTTGCCATTGAAGAAAATGAAAATAATGCCAGTTTTAATATGTAGACGATCCCCTAGGCAAAATGTAACTATAATGTTATAAACTAGACATTATTAAAAATCGATTGGTACCAGTCAAATGTTTCTACGATAATTGACGGCGAAATTAGGTGGGGGGGGGGCGTTTTTTTGGGGGGCTGACTGTACATATAGCCATTTTTGTTCCATAAAGAATTTTATGGAGTGCACTTGCTGTTTTTGCTTGATATTTTTCACGATCTTCATGTGTGTTATAATTAATTCCTATATTATTTCAAGAATATCCCACTAATCTTAGAAAAAATATGAGGAACATAAAAAGTATATATTTCTTTACACTTTTTTCATGTCGAAATACTTTTTTTCGACCTCTATGTACCAGTGGTACACTAAAGTACGACCTCAAAATATTCTCATTAATTACTATGATGAGGTGATATGCATAATTTTTAACTTATATATCTTTAAATAATGCTCTTTAGTAACTAAAAATATATGTTTTAAACACAATTTTTGTCCATTTCATAATGCAGTAGATAAAGGGTTTTAATGGGATGTTTCGCAGGCATGTATTTTATACATTTGATTTTTCCGATTGTTACACGTACTTTTCTTTTCTTATTACATATACAGTGCGATTGTATGGTCATGGGACAAATTTAGAGTGGAAGTAGAGAATGTAAGAACGCTACTAGGAATCAGAATTGTATAAGAATGCTGCAAACGTTATTTTAACCTTTTAAAAACTGAATGTTTTTGGTCATTCTTCAACAATAAAATCCAGATATGAGAGTGGTTCTCGAATGTAGCCTTTTTTTTTTTTTTTTTTTTTTACATAAATAAATTCTGTAGTAAAATTCTGTTTTTTATCATTGTGTTTATCGCACTGAGATTGCATTATTGTGAGCATTGTGTATGATTTGCGAATAATGAAGCATACGAGATTTTTAAATTTACCCAATAGGTGGAGTTTTCTGGATTTTATTGTTAAAAAATAGCCAAAGCCCTCTTCTTAAAGGATTAAAATGATGTTTGGATGGGGTTATACATGGTTTGCATGGGTTCCTATGCAATTCTGAATCCTCGGGATGTTCTCTACCCTCTGATGTTTTCTACCTCTTAAGTATGCACCATGATCTTAGAATTGCCCTGTATGTGTGTGTGTGTGTGTGTAAATTATAATACAAAATATATTATCGCACGAGAGAAATTCATTGAATCAATTATTTTCTCTTTTGATTAGATATATATGTAAATTAAATTAAAAAAAAAAAAAATATCATTTGAAACTTTTAATTCCTATCGATGATTTTATATATATATATATATATATATATTCTAAACTTCTATGTTTTTTACACATTACATGCAAGAAACGTGCTTTTTTTTTTACGAGACAACGAGCCAGACACATACAAGTGCGTTCTTTAAATTACGAGCCCCGTCAACTTTAGCACACTGTTCTCGAGATATTTTCTTATTTTAAACAGAAAATACCGCCTTATGGCGTTAATCACAAAACAAGGCGGGCAACACTCGTAAGTCCGAGGCGAAATATACCAGTATACTATGTATTGTTAAATTATTTTATTTGTTTAATAAATTCAATGCATTTTCAGTTTTGTGTTCAGTTTGATAAATCCTTAAAAAGAATTCATTATATTTCTTGATTTACGAACAGCATTAAGAAAAGATTCAAACTATAATTATTATACTTTTGCTTTTTAAACTAATTTAGGAGACTATGAAAAAAAAAAAATAAATAAATAAGGGCAATAGGATAAAGTTATTTCATTTTATTTTATTTTTTGCTATTTCTAATAATCATGTGGAACAGCAGTGTACTTATTCTTGATGATTTAAAATTCTTTGTTCTTTTAAATTATATTTTGTGATATATATATATATTCAATTTAACGAAAAATATGCGATAAATCTCACATAATTTGGCAGAAAGAAATACGAATATTTTACAAAAATTGTAAATTACAACTATCATTATGCTTATGTATGTAATAATAACAAAACTGAACTAACGATGTGACCTTCACAAGACTTTCTTCTATAAAATTTTACAAAAATTCTTGCGATACAAGTTATTTATTAAATTATTTTCCAGGATAAATGCAAACGATTTTTATAAAGAAAACTTTAAAAAAGAAAAAAAGAAATCGATAATTTTGTTTTAAATTATCACAGATCTATGGTTCAACCATTCGTTTTAAAGATATTGACGAGATGTTTCCAAAGATATACATATTGAAAATCTACACTCCTCAGGGGGGAGGGGGTAACGGTGCTCCAACACGCACAAACATTTTTCCTTAGTTTACTATTACTATTACTATTATCAATAATTCATATTAATTTTACAAGCCACACGTTAAAAATAACTCTCATTATGTACATTTATAAGGAATTTTGCCCGAAATTTTACTATGCTAAAAATTTACAAAAAATGGGAACACAGTGCCTTCTGTTGAGCGATTGATCCCTGAATATAATCAGCACCATGTCCGGATCCAACTAAATACCAAGTTTGGTTGCATTTCGCTCATTGGTTCGTGAGATACAGCATGCAAAAATTTTGCGATACACATACACACACACAGACAAACATTTTCTACAAATAATCAAATCGGGTTCAGGATGTTTTAAACGTGTAAATCCATCGAAAACTGCAGTTCAAAAATTCACGAATCCAATTACGTTTTCACGAATCTAATGTTTTCTTCTTATCTATATAGAAGAAAGTAAAAATAAAAAATTGAAGTGTAAATAAAAAAAGTACAGATTGTTGCCATGAGCAATTTTCCATGAAGAAAATTTAAGACTGTGGGTATTAATACATAAATTGTGTAGAAAAAAGTAAAACAGAATAGAAATATAAAAATCTCTCAAGCTCTTTCTATATAGAAATATTTATTCCATTTTTATATATGCTGTTAATAATAATGAAATAGTAATAAAATATACTTTCAGCATATCACATAATTTTAATTTTACAAAAACTTTATTCCGACGTTTCGGTCAAAACTCATCTTTAACCATCTTCAGGGAAAAATGATGTTTAAAAACTATAAACATAGACAATTTAAGACATTCAATGATACAATAAATACAATTCTCAAAGAAATTAATAGGTAATTACATAAATTATAAAAATACACTATATACATTTTAAAAATGGGCTACAATCACATTTAAATAAATCATAATCATGACCATTACAAGAAGAATAAAATACTTAAATAAAACGGAGCCAAAGTATCACACTGCGGGGTTGCCAGAACAAACAATAGCAGGGTTACCATAAATTATTTTAAGTTTAAGAAATGAAGTCAAATTGAGGGGTGGTTTATGGATAATGAATCATTACAAATTTCTGATTTCCTTTTAATAATTTCAAAAGATTCATAGAGTTGAGCTTGGTTTTTATTGTTAGTACTATAAATTATCCTGGCATTTTCAAAATCAGGTTCGATGTGATTAGTATTATAAGTACGTGAAAAATATATATTTCTATAGTAAAATAAGCCATAATGAGTATGGTTTTAAAGATTAAACTTTGACATAAGGTATAATAAAAAATAATGTATATCGTAATTTCTAAAAAATAATGTGAGGTCAAAAAAAAAAAAAAAAAAAATACATTCAAAATATTAATTATTAAAGTTATATGTCCATTGGGTACTAGATGATTTTATATTCAATGAAACTTCGTGTTTAAAACACGTATATGTGATAGAATATATCGTTCATAAGTAAGAAATTGTTGATAATAAAATTATAAATATAAATAGAATTATAAATACAGAGCTAAACAAAAACTTTTTTTTTAAATGTGTAAATAAGTACTAGTACATTTAATAAATGTAGCCACAAAGAGAATATAAGAAGAAAGTACTGTAATTGTAAAATTATGCCCATGTATTTTGGTTGTTACTTATTAAAATATTGATATTTGATCGAGATTAAAAAATAATGCTTAATGAAACAAGATTTATGTAATGTACATTAGATAAATAAACGAAATTTTTAACTAAAAGTAAATTTAATTATTTTAATGTTAATTTAACGTTATATTTTTATGAAAAGTATTGCGGTTTAAAAAGTATTTGTTAACATGATAAGTTATTTTATCGAAATTTAAATTAATATAAATCTGGTTTTACGAAAACAAACAGACTTTAAATATATTTACTATATATATATATATATATAATGAAAGTGATTATGGAAATCTAGAGTTTGAAATTAATAATAAAACATTTAATTATAATTATTTCTTAATATCAATGATATTTAAATATATATTCGTCTAAATTAAAGGTTTAATCATACGGCTGAATATTAATTGATTAAACATAGCTTGATTAAAGATTTAATAGCTAAAAGTAAGCAGAGATATTTATTACGCATAAGAGTTAAAATATATCTGCATGCAATTCTGATACGGAAACCATTTAAGAGAGCGATAAGTATCTAAATGGAACAAGGCTCTTGAGAGCTGCGTTTAAATTTCAGCTATCACTATCTCTTTTCTTCATGTTTATGTATAGATTCCAGAAAGCTAAATTTGAAGCATCATGATATTCAAATGAGTTTTCGAGACGTCAGTTTAATATGAATATTTTGTTTGTCCATAAAGATTAATTTTTTTTTTTTTTTTTTTTTTTTTTACGTTTTGGTTCAGGATATTTCACTCTACATTTTTTGCAATCCAATTAAAATTAAAATTGATATTGCATAACATCTAAATATATTTTGATAGTTTTATTATTTAAAAAATATATCATTTTACTAAATATAACAAGGAAAGTATATATATATATATATATATATATATATATATACGTATATATACATATGAAATATTTTAAATGTAAGATGGAATAAAACTTGAATTTTTGTAAATTTTGTGAAATATGCAGATGAAATCTATCCCTCCGAAAATTTCTTTCCTGAATTTAAAAATTAAAAAAATAGGTGAAAACAGGTTTATTGGAATTTATGATAAAAGTCAAGATTTTTCACTTTAAAGTTTGTAATTTAACGAATTGGTTCTCCTGTATAAGTCACAGAGTTTTAAAAAATATTATGTTGACCCAAATTAACAGAATGAAAATGATTTGCAATAACCATTTAAACCTGAATATGGCTATGGAAAATCTCAAAAACATATTAACTGTCGACCGCTATCCTGTTTTTCTACTCAATAAACATTTCAGCATTCTTGATTACAATCGTACTTAAGGTTTTTTTAAAAATCTATTTCGGGTGACATTTAAGAGCTGGTAAGTGGCTCTATCAGCTGAAGCGGGCTCTATGTTTATGATGGGAGGGGGGGGGGATTTCAATTTTCCTCATTCTACTATCTATTCAAGTTTATCCAAATATGTATTTGTTTATATTCTTGTATTATTTACATTCTTGTATTTTATTTTGATGTATTTACTTTTGTATTTTATTTATGAATTTAATTGCTTTTTACGCTTTGTATTAATTAAATTCGTTTTCTGCATGGTCTTGCTTCCATCTGTGAGAAGTTGGGGGGCTAGAAACGTGTTTTTTGGCTGAACAGCCAACGTTTCGTGAGAAACTTCTCATATTTCATTCCCTACATGGGGGAGCTCCCCTGATGAAGGCTCTCATGTGTTTTGGGATTAACCTTGGTTATTTTGCTTATATATATATATATCAGTGGCGTATCGTGAATCATGGTTTGGGTAAGTTCCACTCGAGTAGTTAGAAAAAGTACATTGAAAAAATTATTCAACCATTTTATTGGTCAATTCGCTTATTTTGAGAAACAACGTAGGTATGACGACATTTGAACAGTCAATCAGAAGAATGAGCTTTTTATGAAACGATCTATTTCTAACCACCCGTATGGAGCATACCCAAAACATCATTCACGATACGCCACTGATATATATATATATTACTTTATTATGAACTATATTCATGCATTAAAAGTTATATATATATATGTTTCAGAAAATAATATTTGAGTTACTTTTTTCCCACTGTGGTTAAATTACACCTGTAGAATTAATGATAATTTTTACGTTTAAAAAAATATGTTTTTGTTGTAGATAATACACTGAATTCATCACAAATCATTGAATTATAAATTTATGTTCAATAAAATGAATAGAATAGTTTACTGTGTTCATCATACATGGTATATGTATGCATTAAATGTTTATTTTAAGAAAAGTTTTATCTGCTAAGTTTTGAATATGTAGGTACATCACGTATTTTGTGTAGTGTGTTTAAAAATTATTGTTATTGGGAAAAGTAGGAAATATTATATAAATATCATCAATAATCGGATTTTTATTTATTTATTTATTATTTATTTATTTATTTATTTATTATTATTATTATTTCTTTTTTTGAAATTGTACTTTTAGCATATGCCTGGAATTTATAGCAGTTGTCACACCTTTAATCAAAAAATACTTTATTGAAGCAAATATATGGTATTGGAGAATAAGAACTTTGTGAGCAAACGCCATAAACTTTAAAAACATGTAACAAGTGTTTGGAGTCAAAGTAATTAAACGTGATCCGTCATCATGTAAAAAGTATAAGCAAAAATAAAGCTTAAGAACAATAATGCTTCTCTGTTTTTAAGGAGAATTCTTGCCTATCGTGAATTCTTGCCTAAGGAGAATTCTTGCCTAAGATGAATTTCGCCATCGAGAAAAAGGCGTAAGAAATTATTTGGACCAAAAATAATTTTTGCATGTTTTGGCCATTGAAGGAGTTTGCTTACTAAGTTTTATTTTTAAGCATTCAGGAGCGGTTCCTCGGTGCATTTCAAGATTTAAAGAAATATTCGGCATCTTAAAAATGTTTATGAAAATTTCATATAAGCCCATAGAAATTTCAAAATTCTAAAATTACGCTATGAACTTTAAGAATCATTAAAAGAAGATATTTCAAATCCCTAGAGGAACAATATATTTGTGGGGTTTATAGATTAAATTCTTTTTTAAAGGATGCTGTTTATCCCATTTCAAATTTCTGAACTTTTAACTTTCTTCTATGTTCTGGAAATATTATAAAATATTTCTTTTTCTTGAAAAAAAAGGTATTGATAGCTTACAATAAAAAAATTACAGTATGATTAAAACAAAAGAAATATATGTTCATTTCATAAGAATGAAACTCAAAGAATCTAATATTAGCAGCTCTTTATTTCATTAAATAAAGAAACATAAATAAAATAAAATAAATAATTAAAATTTGCCATTTCTATTATGTTGCTTTATTATTTATATTTCTATGCCTGACGATCAACTTTAAATTATTTACGGGAAAAATGGAAATGAGTGTTGGGATGTCCGGAGGGGTGACAAAATAATTTTTCCTGCTTGTAGGTAACTAAAAGGATAACTACTCAACGGAATGAAACCAAATTTCATATACAGACAGTAAAAAATATGTGAAGATGATTACTGTAAAAGAAGAAAAATCTACCAAAAACTATCAAAAATGTACGAAAAATCACCGACAGGGGAAATTTTGGCACGGCTGTCACGTACGCACTTCTCCGTGTGCATTTTTATTTCAACATTAACAAAACTTTACGCAATCCATTTTCCGCGTATTTATTTCAGGATTTTTTTTTCAATAGCTTCAAAATCACCTATGTGTTAGACAAATGACATAATCTACATCGACTGTGCAAATTTCATAGTATGTACATAACAACAGCGCCAAAATCTTCCCTATCGGCGACTATTGGTACTAATTTTTTTTCTTTTTGGAAATCATTTCCACATGTCTTCTGCAGTTTGTATATGAAATTTGGTTTTATTCCATACATTAGCTTTGGCTGCAGATGCAAATCGACAGCGATTCTTATTAAGTGATATAGTCATAACTATGTCGAGTATGCTCTAAGAAATTTCAGTAAAATTCATAGAAATTACCGTTAAATTATTCAACCATCTCACTTCTTTGAGAAAAAAGTAACCATACTTGTGAAAAATTTCTCTAAAATTTAAAATGTTTAATACCTATTAAAGATCACTTCAATTCTTTAAAGAAAGATTCATGAAAAATTTACGGGTACAGCTTTGCTTTTACGGTCAGTGAATGGAACACCTTTTGCCGGTCATTGATCATAATCTAGTGTTCAAATTTTTACAGTGTATCATTACAATGCTCTAATTCTGTTTTTTAATATATTTGTCAGAAATTAATTTGAATAATCGACGGATTTTACTAACTTCATTTCAACATTATTTTATTAGCGCTGGGAAATATAGCTGGTTTCCAATGTTTTCGGTAAATTAAATTTTCTACTTTATAAAGATTAAATAAATGGCTGTCTCAATTACCTAGGGTAATTGAAATAGTAATTAAGGCTATCTAATCGAAGCTAGGAATGTCTCAGTTTTCTAGATCAATTATATATCAAATAATTGAGGATGTTGATGTTGATATAGATTTTATTGCGATTTATTTTTATTTTATAGAAATTTTAAACGTTGTAACTAAATAGAACAAATTTAATACAATTATTAGATTATGTTTCAATTTTATTAATTTAATACTTTTTGAGTGTATATATATCTAACACAGTACTAAGCTCTTTCTTTATTTCGGATCTGTTGCAATGCCATTTACGTCTGACTGAGAATAACATCATGTTAAAATGTCAATTAAAGCTGCTTAGCAAGAAATCCCTACTAATCCCTTTGTCACTTGAATGCTGTATTTTTTCCCCTTACATTGCATCAGCATCGTTTTCTTTCTTTTCTTTCTTTTAGTTTTGTTTTCATCAAATGCATAATTTAACAGACAAAAAACAGTAATAAAAAGACATAAATGTATTTAAACGAGAAATTTATTTTACAGAAAATAATGTTCTCCTTTTCTTGCTCTTTTCATTTAGGTTTTAAAGAAAGAAGTATGTAATAAAACATGTTTTATTGAACTCATCCTAGTTATAAAAAATAAATACAGCTAGAAAACCTGAAAAATGGCTAAACTTTTCCGTTATTTTAAAAAGTTCAAATAGAAAAATAGAATTGACGGTGAAAACATCGTATATTTTAAAGTATATAAACGTGTAAAGAGAAGTAATACCAAACGTATTGCATAGATAATTGAAAATGTTTAACATGTGTATTAAATAATAACGTTGCAAACTTACTGCTGATAGAAAATTATTAAAATAAAAGAGATGCTACAGGAAAGAAAAAAAATATTTTTCTCAATGTTCTTTCTTAAACACATCTTAGACAACAGCGAAAATTCAGAAATAATGCCTCACAAAAATTTAAAATTTACTCAAAAATATCTTAAAGACACCAAGTAAATAATGTTGAATGTTAAAAAAATAAATCAAAGGAATAAATAGTAATACTGTACATATAGCATATATGATTGAAAATATTTAATATATGTATTGCAATACAATTTGCAAGCAAAACATGCACAAAGTATGCAATGAAACGTTTATAGGGAATGTGTCCCACCATTTGGGGTGACAAACATGATGTAATAACAGTTATTTCGTACCGGAAATATTTTAGAAAAAAATATTACACTATTAGTAGTTTTCCTAAGAAAGCAGTTACATGCAATTTTGAATTTAAAGGTTTTTCTTATCTATTGTAAAGTAAATGTTTAATTTGACTCTATAATTTCTTTTACCAAATCGTAATCAATTGCCGCTGATTGCTTCTTTGCCGCCCGACCGCTTTAGCTATTTGGCGTAAGTGTCGGCGGATATATTTCAGCATTATGCTGTGCCACTTTCTTTATACTCACTTTGGTTACTAGCTTACTATTTACAGAAAATGATTAAGGCAAAGAATTTGCTAAAGGAAATGAAATAAAACTTTCTTCGTAATTTATATTCTCTCATAAATACATCTTAGACAACAGAAAAATCAGAATTTTTTCTGACTAACATTTAAAAATCAAGTCAATTATATGTTAAAAATGCAAGCCAATCATATGTCAGTCATATCTGCAAAGTAAATAATGTTGAAAGTTACAGAAAAAAGGATTTGGATAAAGGGTACAAAGCAACAGCTTTGTTGATGCCGTCATTCAAGATTTATTCTATTCCTTCCCGTGCTGTAACTTCAGTGTAAAACTACAAAGATGTTATAGTGCAAATTACTCAAAATTAATTTGACTAAAATTTACAAAATTTGCCGTGTAGTGCCTGTTTAGGTGAAAAGAGTTCCATTATACTATAACCATCACTAAATTTCTTTTATATTATTCTATATAACAACGTCATTTGCTGTTTAACATGCTCAGATTTTTAATCATAGCTTCTCACAATAAAGATTTTACATATAGAATTTGGTGCAATTTTAATCAATAGGTGCTGAGATGTAGCTATGTAGAAAATCATAGAAGGAGAGTAATAGCGTCGCCTCTTTTCAGTCGATATACACCCAAATTAAGACAAAATTTGTTTTCATAATGGTTATCTCGCATATCTATATTCATCGATTTATATGCCATATAATTGGAAATTTAGCCTTAATATTCATGGGGTAAATTTCAGTACAACAGCTCTACATTACAGCTGATATGCATTTATATTCAATTAGCATATATTTTCATAATTGACCTCTTATATACCAAGTTTTGTCCAATTATATCCAATATAATCATATAATCTGAGATATAGCCTTCCCGTTCACGGAAAAATTTGCAGCATAGGAGAGTCCTCTATCGGCCGATATGCATCCAAATTGAATGAGCATAATGTTCTATAATTGCCTTCTCACATATAAAGTTTTTTTCTATTATACAGCATATAACCTGTTATAGTGTCTTCTCTTAAACGAAAGAAATCGCCTTATAGCAGCGCTACCTTTTGAAAGATTTATGCCAAAAGTTGACAGGCACTATTTTATGTCAAGGTGCAATTATATGTAAATTTATGTGAAATTCTCTGTAGAAGTTTTTGGAATACAGTTATATCGCCACAAAATTTTTGTCCAGCATATACACACAGACAGATCATTTTTAAAATGATGAAATCGTGTTTTGGCACTCTCTCTTTTGAAAACCGGACAATTTTTTAAGCCAATACTTTATTGTGCTAAATATGAAGAAATTTAAAATAACATAACATAGGGACGTAGCAACTTCATTTAATCTATAAGTGGAATATTTGAGTGTACCAATTTACAAACACGAAGACGGGGCTGAAAATTTTAACACAAATTAATTAATGAGAACTTTGTAGGTGATAACGGTATTGTATTTTTTATTCCAATAACCAAAGGAACCAAATGAAGAAAAAAGACTTAAATCTTCTAAATGTAACGCGCATATAACAAATGCTGTTTACTTTTTTTTTCTTTTTCTTTTTTTTTTTTTTTAAATTCTTAAAGTAAAAGAAATGCAAGTTTCCACCAATGAGTTAGATCGTAGGAAGTTTTTATCGTGCATTTAGTCACAAAATGGAGCAATCTCTATGTTTGGTATTCTATGTCTTTGGTTATATAAAAATAACTGTCATTATAAATCAGACTCCGATAGAATTTTTTTCACTACTAACAAAAGTAGTATTTCAGTATTGAGCGAATATGATGATGCGTTGCATTACAAATACTACAAAACACTTACATATATTAAAAGTTTCTGGAAGAAAATTTGAACCCAGTGCTTTCAAATAAATTCTACCCCCATTCTTTCTGGCTGATAGAGATATTCATAGCCATTAAGATTCATATAACATAATGTATCATAAATATTTTTAAATAATAAGGGATAATTGCAGATTTCAAATATCTCTATGAATCTTGATTTCTTAGACAGAAGAAGCTGAATTCTATCCATATTAATACTAAAAGCAATATAATATTACAGTTATTTATTAAAATGTTCTTGAAGATAAAATTTATATATTTTTTTCCAAATAATTATTTTGTTTTTTTACGAAAATCAGTGAAATTCTAATTTAACACAATATAGTTTTATTTCAGAATGAAGTGTATATAGTTTTGCAGATGTATACATTTATGCATTGTGAATACACATAATACAATGTGTGTTGTAATTGTAATTAACTAAAATAAATAAATAAATATATACACACACACACATATATATATATATATATATATATATATATATATATATATATATTAATTAAAAAACAGACATTTAAAAACATTTTAAAGAAATCTGATTTTTCATATTGTTTTCTTTTTAGAATCCTTTATTTTACCGCTTGAATGAAGAAGATTTTATTAAAACAAATTTACATTAAAATGTAAATAGCATGAGTATAAAAGTAATAATAATAATAAACTTTATTTTATCTGTATCCAGTGGCATTTACCATAAATGATATTAAAATATTACTAACTAAAATAAGCATATGAATACACTAATTCACCATTATCTAGAAATTTAATTTTATTAGTTGCAGCGTTTACTGCGTTTATTTCATTAAATTCTTCGTTAAATCATTTTATTTTGCTATTTTATTCATTAATTGAAAAGCTTGAAAAAGTGATCTATTTAAAATGCAAGTACCTAAGGCATTCCATTTTGAGAAAACTTCTTTGTTAAGTTTTCCTTTTAAATCTACTTTCCAAAAGTTCATAAATCCGATGGAAATTGCCTGATTATTGTGCTATTCTAGAGAATGATCATCCTGAAAGAAAATTGGACAGCGAGCTGCGTCTATGAAAAGAGTTTCAGCAACAGCAGCTGTAGCCTTTCCCGTGCAAGTACAAAGAGCCCTGCACCAAATACGTGTTTTGTTATATTATGGATTATTTACAATTATGTTCGCATGGGTGCAAAGATGAATCTTTGAGCATTAATATTTATATCTGGGTTACTTTTGGAACTTTGTCAAATAGTGAAAATCAAAGAGAAAACAAAATTCAATTGAAGTCTTTTGGAAAACAAATTTTTGCATAAAGTTTATGAAAATTATTGATTAAAAATATTTTTAAGAAAAAAATACTTAGAAAGATATTGATTTTTCCGCCGAATTATTACAAAAGAAAAAAAAAAAAAAACATTTATTAAAGAGTATAATATATAAAACTGCATAAAAGGGATGTATCACAGGAAAGGGCTTTTTATGAAAGGTTATAAAAACTTTTAGAACAATATATGCATATATATATGTATGTATGTATATATATATATGTGTGTGCATGTATGTGTTTACTAAATAAAAAAATGTCACTGATAAAAGTTTTTAAAAAAACTTCAAAGATTTTCTAAAGTATTGGAGAAAATTAAGAGCATTTTATTTTTTCATAATGATAATCATTATTATGTTGTTAAAATATTTCTATATTTTAACTGAGAAAAAAATGTTCATTGTTCTTAATATTGCATTAAAATGACTGGATAATACTATAAATTATTTACAGAAATGTCTTATTTATAAAATTATCCATATTTCAGGTTCAAACTGTTCCTGTTACACCGTGGAAAAAATGAACGAACTGATATTTTTTATTTTATTTATTTATTTATTTTTAAAGAAAAATATTAACTTTAATATGCACTTAAATTAAAACGAAATACTAAATATCTTTTATGAGACTATGTAATCTTCATTAACAACTGCAATTGGTTAAAAAAAAAAAATGATTAGTTGACAAATACGTTACAACAACTTTAAGCTTTTACTATAAAAATATTATTACTTTGCAAAGATGTTTGTCTGGTGATAAAAGAATATATTAAAATAATTTTGTATGGATTTTGGTAAAGTAACTAAAATTTTATCTGAGTGTTGACTATTGACTTTTTTTTTTTTTTTTTTTTTTTTTTTTAACAACGTTATCAAATTAAACAAACCTTTTCTTTTTATACGATTAAAAGACTGAACAGGTTATTGAAATGCTTTTGCAATGTAGAATCAAGAATTATTCAATGGTTTAACAGTATTCAACAGCACAATAAATATTCACAAGTTAATTTGACATAAAAATTTTAGATATCAATTTTATTTTACATGTTCTTATATAGTATATTCTTTTTTTGCATTGTTTTAAAATAATGTAAATTTTTTTCGTATTACTCGTCTTTATACAGAAATTGAAAATATAACGAAAGAAAGTAAATTTATATTGTAATATTTGAAAATTTATTTTCAAATAAAATTAAATATTTTTCTTGTATTTTGTATTTAATCCTGTATTTGTAGAGAAAATTAAATACTTCTCTTGTATTTTATATTTTTAATAAATAAATCAAGGATAAGAGACCATTTTTTAGTTACCACTATTTCCATAAAGAAATATTTACTGCATTTTTATAGTAATTATTTCTAATTTTAAATTTTTTGTGTATTTTTTAAATAATTAAGCAATAATAATAATTTTCGCTTGAAAAAAGGGATACTACGAAAGTGGAACTATTCAGCTCGCCTCTTACGGTAAATCGAATGTAAATTACATGAGTCACGTGTTTTTTTTTTTTTTTTTTTTTTTTTTTTTTTTTTTGCATTACTATATATTTGATAATTACTAATTTATCATTATTCTGACATTTTTTCCTTTAATCTTTGATTTTTATAATCTTTTTTCTATGCATTTCAGTCATTCTCTATAGTATTTGCCTTAAAATGGCCAGTATAGTGTGAAATCTTGCATATTTCATGTTCTCTAAAGAGTTGAATGACCCGGACGATTAAACTGTTCAGTTTTGAGCTTTGCTCAACTGTTTCAAATTTAATAATTTTAATTTATTTATTCCATTTTGTTAATGTCTGATATGGATAGATATCCTTATTTATTGTAAATTTGTAATCTGTCATTCTAGTTTTAATCAGTTTCTTATTTGTAAATGCAGGATTTTGTGGATAATAAGTTAAGTGAATACATATTGCCGATATTTTTCATATCTTTAATCCAAAATATTACTGGATATATCTATATTTATCAAGAATTCTGGCATTTTATTATCTCTCTTCTTGTATTCCAAAATCATTGTAACACAATATATTAATATATATTATATATACCTTTTGCCTAGATTTATGTGTTAATGTATTTAGTTTGAACTTAAACTAAGCTTCATTTTCAACATGCGAATTTTTAGATGATTCATTTAAAAAAAAAAAAAATGTTTTACTTATATAAAAATATATGATGTTGTGAAGAGAGAAAACAGTGTTGTCTGAATCAGTTTTCTTTTGAATAGAAAAGTTTTTCACTAAAGCTACAACTTTTGATTGTTGGTACAAATATTTTGGCTTTCCGTTTGAATGTTTAAAAGACGTTTGCAGTGTTATGGAATTTAAGGAGAGTCGTGTTTATTGAGTGATCAGTATTAATTCAAAGGGAAAGAACTTCTAGCATCATTGTTCCTTTTAAAAGTGATTTTCTCCTCTCCAACGAAAAGGATGCCGCCATGATAGTATCCGGAATGGCAGACAATACCAGGCCTTGATGTATAGAAGGTGTCGGAGCTCGGAGAATAGAAACGCCTCGCAAAGTCTCGACTGGTCATCCGTGAAATAAAGACTTCTAGGAAACTCGCGTGACGTCAGCTTATATCTGACATTCGAAAAGCGGATCATTGCGCTCCACTTGTTACCGCCTTTTCGGCTTCACTTTCTCGATGCTGCTTAGATGCTTCATCATCTTGGCGCAAAAAGATCCCCAGATGATTCTATAATTATTTGCAAGAGTGAATCAAAAAGTGAGTTTATACTATGGAGTACCTGATTTTGCTATTACTTTTTTCAATATCCCTTTCGTCGTTGAAAGATAAAACCGTATACAGCATAAAAAAAAAACAAGTTTTAAGTATATACACAGAATTTATAGATTTTTTTTTCATCATATCCCTAGATAAATCTATAATTATTTCCTTGAATGACTAAAAAAGGGACTCCCAAATATAGATATTAAAAAATTCTATACTTTTTCAATACCGGTTTTTCTTTCTAATATACATAACAATAGAATATATATTAAAGGAAATGCAATTTCTTTTACATTTAGGTCATCAAATCCCTAGGTGAATGTATACGAGAAATAATTCAAGAAACTTTGTTTAAACTATAAAGTATCTAAAAATTTAATCTGTGTTTGTCAATATCTATTTTCCCTTCTAAGATAAAACTGTATACGAATAAAATAAAGGCTAAATAAATATATTCATATATGAAATTGGTACATTTTATTGCATAAAGAATTATTTTCTAAAATAAATGGAATGGGTCCTTATAGTACAAAATAAAAATTTAGATTTTTTTTTTTTTTTTTTTTGATGAAATTGAAAATTTAAATGTTTTTTAATATATTTTTAAGTAAATGTAACAACATACATTTTATAGTACGAGAAGTGTTATGATAGTATCATATTAGTTATAATACTATTATATAAGTTCATAACTAAAATTTATGAAATGTTTATATGCAACATTTTATTAATAAATTGTAAAAATAATGTTATTCGACTTGTTTAAGAGCTAAAAATTAAAAAATTAAACTACTTTGTATATATTATGTATTATAGAATGTAAAAGAGACATAATATTAAAAGCCAAAGTTATCCATAAAAAACAAAATAGTTATCACCAGGATTATTTAAAGGGAATATGAAAACATCCACAGAACACAAACAAAAAAGCAAAAATTATATATATATATATATATATATATATATACATGTGTGTGTTATCTACTAGTAGTAAATTATAATGTAAAATGGTCACTGTTTAGGTTCTTTTCACTTTACGAAAATATAATATGCAAGAAAAATAATGTAATCCCATAAAATCTCTGATAATGATTTTTTGATATATCTATACGTTTTGAAGTGTCTCAAATTAACTTTTTTGCTGTTTTCATAGAGAGGTATGTGTGTAGGTATTTATACGCATGTAAATGAACACATAATGTTTAAACGCTACATTCGAATGGAATTAAAATTTTATAGTTTCATAATATTTCACCGACACAACAATGATATATATTTCATGAGTGCAGGACAGTGTTAAAAAAAATCTTATACATTATGCCCTAATATAATATTATTTGAAGTTTGTTTTAGTATTGTTAAATTAATGAAAATAGGGAAAAAAAGTGATATATTTTAATTTAATTTGTAATTCATGGTCTTTTTGTGAAATGATGTGCTCAGTATTTATGGTTTATACCAGGGAAAAATGAAATTAAACACTAACATTTTATGTCTTCAGAGCTGCCAACCAAATCCGGCAATTTCTTAGTACCACCCATTTTTCTACACCACATAATTTTTAAAGTAATTTTCTTCAAATATATTTGCGATGCATTAAGAAGAAAAGAAATCTAAGAAATGACTGATGTAGAAAAAGGGGCGGTACTAACGATTTGCCGGATTAGGTTGGCAGCTGTGCGTCTTATAAGACTTAACTGTCTCTTCTTTATTAGCATCATTATTTAAAAGTGAATCTTATTCAATATTATTTGAAGTTTGTTTTAGTATTGTTAAATTAATGAAAATAAGAAAAAAAGTGATATATTTTAATTTAATTTGTAATTCATGGTTTTTTTGTGAAATGATGTGCTCAGTATTTATGGTTTATACCAGGGAAAAATGAAATTAAACACTAACATTTTATGTCTTCAGAGCTGCCAACCAAATCCGGCAATTTCTTAGTACCACCCATTTTTCTACACCACTTAATTTTTAAAGTAATTTTCTTCAAATATATTTGCGATGCATTAAGAAGAAAAAAACTCTAAGAAATGACTGATGTAGAAAAAGGGGCGGTACTAACGATTTGCCGGATTAGGTTGGCAGTTGTGCGTCTTATAAGACTTAACTGTCTCTTCTTATATATTAAAACTTATATATTAAAACTCAAAGGTACTTCCTCAGACCAAAATCGCACGATTTGCGTATGCGATGAAGGCTATTCCGTTCTTTAGACGAAACCAGTGACCAATCGCTCAGAGGAGTGATCGGACAGCGAGACGTGAAGGAGCTCTCAAAGTCTGAAACCTGAACCAATCAGAATACGAATTTGGATTTTACTAGAGAGAGATTATGGTTTACGGTGTTGTGAATACTTAAATTTTTGTAAATATTGGATTAAAAGTTTTTAATTTTCAATTTTTAAAAACAGCAAGGTGTGTATGCATTTTTTTTTTTTTTAAATCTTATTTCTTTTACTTAGTTAAAGTTTATACTTTGTCATGAATTCCAGAGTATTGAAAAATACTTTGTCATCAATTCTAGAGTATTTAATGATACTTTGTTAAGTGCTCCTGTAAACATTTGTATAGGTTTGTATGAAATGTTACTGTTAGCATTTTAGCCTTTTTACTACTTTGTATATATTTATATGAAATTTTACTGTTATATTCAAAATGTTAGATTATTGCAATTTACGCGAGATTGCACCTGATGAAAATTGCATCGAACTTTATCAATATTTCTATATTGCACCGAAGATAAGTATTTTTATTATTAGTTACTCCCATTATTTATTTAGTTCATTTTTGAATTTTTATTGTAATAGTATGAATAAATTTTAAATTTAATCTAAAGTGATTATTTTATGTTTATATACATAATGGATTACTTTTAGCGTATGAATTTCTGTTTGCATTCATTGACGCTCTCAACACCCCTGCACTGCTTAATGTAGATTATATTTTGAAAAAATGATAATGCATAAAACAATTTCTATCAGGTACAATCTCGCGAGTATTGTAAGCATATATAATTTTTTGAATATACTAAATAAGATATAGATGCAGTAGAAAATAAAATGTAAACGGTAACATTTTAAATAAACATATAAAAAGCAAAAATAAATAAAAAAATAAAAAAATAAATAAAAAATAAAAGTAGAGTTTCCAGTGCTAAAAATATACACGATACTCTAGAACTCATACAAAGGCGTGAACTTTACACATAGAGGAAAAGTAATGCATATGCACCTTATTGTGTTTGAAAATAGCATTTTGTTACAAACTTATGGGTTGCATTTCTTCAACTTCTGTAATTACAGGGTTCGCACTAGGGAAAAAATATTGAGTGGAATTTTCCCACTCTTAAAAAATAAAATAAAATAAGTGGGATATTTCAAATTTAAGTCAGAAATTACATAATTTACTTTTTGACAATTTCTTTTTAGAGAATTACAATTGCAAATTAAACAATTAAAAAAAAAAAAAAAAGTCAAATGTTGAAAATGGAAATTTATTTATTTTCTTTCCCCCTATTTTTTTTTTCTTTGTTGACTAAGGACAGGTATTTCTTCAATATTCAAAATCTAAATTTTCATCAGAAATGAAGAAAGAATTGCTCATGTTATTACTTAATCTGTTTTAAAATTTATTTTCAATTTTATTTTGAGCACTCAAACAGTGCAGTAACTGGAATAACATAAATTATTTAACATATAATCATTGCAATTTTTAGCCTTCACACTTCGTAGTTGTTTGTTGATATAATAAACACTTCATATATCCTCTTAACAAATATTTATAATTAAGAAGAATTTTGAAGTAATTAGATAATAATTAGATAATAATTCCTTTTTTTTTAATCAAGAAATAAAGATCACTACAGGCTTCAAAGCAATTAATATATTACCCAACTGAACTAAAAAAAAAAGATGAAATACTCATAGAGCATTGTGAAAAAATTAGAGGGAAATCCCCCTTATGATATATTTTTGAGTGAGAGTTTTCAAAATACCGCATGTTTCTCCTAATTCCACCCTCTAATGGGAATCTTCAATTAACTGCACTTATCTGTACATCATTGAAATACTTTGATTTGTATTAAATTCTGAAAAATAATTTAATGGAAAGTAAATCAAATGGGATAGATACTTACGTATGTTAGCATAATTATTTGTGAACCAAAAATGGCTTGCAGATTAAAGAGTTACGTATGAAACATAAATATTTGAGAGCATTTTCCAATCCTTATTATATATTCAATACAGGTTTTGATTATTTAAAGTACAATCATGATTTAAAAAACCTAAATTTACAGAAGTCATGTCCGTGAGTACAAAAGAAAGAGCATTTGAATTACATTTTACAGAAATAAAAATATTAAATGTAAAATTAATGATAAATCTGGGATGTTGCATTATGACATAGGCTGGTGTACGATTGACTTATTTTGAGTTGTAAATTTTTTGTAATACTATATTTGCCTTGAAATTGCTGTCATTTTTGGTCGACCACCCTCCGCCCCTCTAAAAATAATAAGTAAATTATTTTTCATTCATTATAAACAGAACTTAATTTAGTACGTCAGGACTTATTTTAATCTAATCTTACTTATAAAGGCATGTAGTGACTGTATCTCATTCTCTAGCATCGGTTACTACATTCATTTATTATAATTACTTTGGTATAGCTTTAGTTTAAGGACTCTTCAGCGACTTTTTATCGTCATTTCGGTAATGAATAAAAATGGCTATCGCAATTGCGTAAATGAAAACCTTGACAAGAAACGTCCAAATAATTCAGTGCCAAATTTCAAATTTCGCAAAGGGATTTTATACTGAAGCTGTTCTATTTCTTTAGCACATTTTTTCTCTATTATATATATATATATATATATATATATATATTATTAGGCAAGCATAAAATTTGTGGTACACTTTTAACATATCAATTATGGAAGTAGATGATTGAAATTGGTATCATTCGAAAGGTATGGTTAGCCAGATGTGCAGAATACAAACATTATTTTCTTACGATGTCAAGAAGGTATTTAAAAATACTTTTTTTTTTATGCACTTCCCCCCATTTTTCCCTTTCATACACGTATTCTTTTACATTAAAAAATACCTAAAAGTAGAAAGTTGTTAAATCTGGCAATTTCTTAAAACTCAAATAAAACTGTAGACCAAAGCTGCTCAACATAACACAAAATAATGCCCGCATACAGCAGCGCCAAATGCTTTTAGCGATCGGGCAGCATTTAAAAACAATAGTTGGAAAGTATTATGAGTAGTGAAAATATTCAGCGAAAACGACTACCACATTTGGCAGGTTAGCTGCATTTTAAATGGCCAAGATAAATATTTTTGTTTGTTGTGTTTTTTGTTGTCATAGTAATGAAATAATACTCTTTCTATTTTCTTGCTGTGGTGATATTTATGGTTATTTTATAATACCTGTGTCTGAGGATTTTACATTAATATATGTATATATATAATATTAAAGGGGTGTTCATGTGAAGCACTCCCCCTCCAACATTTTTTTTTTTGTATAAATCTATGACTTTTATATTATCTTAGTAGATTACCCCACCCCCGACAAATATAAATATATATATTACTTGCAGTTTTAGAATTTAGATGTTTCTAATAAGAAATTCAATTTGTTTTTTAAAAAAGCTAGTTTTGCTTTAACATAATTAAGTAAGATGTTTTTCATAGGAAATTCAATTTGTTTATTAAAAAAAAAAAAAAAAAAAAAAAAAAGCGCTGTGTTTTTGGTATCATTTTTTGAAAAAAAAAAAAAAATCCTATCTGTGGATTATATTACATCTCTCCCAATTTCTTTCTTTCATTTTTTTGTCCAAATCCATTTGTATTTATGTCTATTTTAATATTGTTTGTTTATATGAATAAGTGTAATTTTGTGTATGTGAGTGTAACTCCGCCAACAAGGAGAAGGTGTCTTATATTATTTTAGTGATTGTATCACAGTTTATTACTAGATGTGTGAGGTCGAGAGGTTAGAACGTCACCACAGTTGTTTCAATTAAGCTGGATCCAGCAAGATAGGAAGTGGGGACGGTTAAAATCACTCCGTCGCCAGTGGCTCGGTGACGGTTGAGGTCGGAGTAGTTTTGCGTCGGCAGGGTGCTGCATTAAAAGACTTATATTTTGAATATTAGTTAAATTAGAAGTGATTTTTAAAAGTACGGATTGAAATGTAGTGAAAGGAGGGTGTAGGAAGAAGTATAAAAATAGAGATGGTTTTAGTAGATGTGTGGATGTTGGTGGGTGTTGGAGGATCGTATAGTGGTTGTTGGAGGATCTTATAGCGAATGGTGATGCTTCTTATTTTGCTGAATATCGGAAGTTGAGTAGTGGAGATTTAGTGGCGTGAAGTTAAGTAGCGTTGAGTGTTGGTGAGTGTCCATTAGTTTTCGGAAGTTCAAGCTGGGATAGAAGGGAATCCTCTGTCCCATAGTGAAGCCGTAGTATTGGAGTACGAGTGTGACCGTCTCTACACCTTCGACTATCTGCTGTGGTGAGATATTTAAGATTATCTACTTAAATAGTTGATTCATATATTTTGATTAAGTAAAACGCTGGCTGAGCTATATAAATTTACCAGGCCGCCCTCCCATTAATCTGCTCAAATAAACTTTAGTTCTTGTTATTTAAAGTCTCGTGTTCTCTTAGTAACCTAAGTATCTAAGTAAGATGGAGTTTGCAGGAGCGCAAACTCCACAGTGGCGCCCAAACCAATTCGACACCCCCCCCCCCCCCCGCTCGGGTTTATTTTACCGGCTCAAATAATGTACTTGAATTTTTTGATGAACTTGAGCGATATTTTCATGTATGTCATATAGATATTTCTGATCGATGTAAATGGTTAAAATACTCCCTAAAGGAGAACCTAAAATGTGGCTTGACCTAATAGCCTGTCATTCTTTGGGTCAAAATCCCACTTATGAAGAGTTAAAGATCAAAATTATAAACACCTTTTCCTTAAGTGCCGATAGAGCAAGATTAAGGCAGGAACTCTATACATATAAAATGTCTGTATTTGATAAACCGACAACCTTTTTCCTGCGTAAGCTCGATTTAATTAAACAACTCGATCTGAATTTATCTTTTTTAGAAATATTTGATATTGTTAATCCGCTGTTCACGGTGCCAATCCAAGATTACCTCGAGTTAAAGCCAACCGCATCTGTTGATACTCTTTTTCAAGTTCTCGATAAATATCAATCACGTCACGCTATTAAACAGGCGGATAAGTCTAATCGCTGGCAAGAACCCGTCAATGTTCAAAACGAACAGCGAGAAAATTTCGCCCCCCCCTGAAAAGGTTGATTTCAATCATCCGCAACAAGCTAACTTTTCACAAGCAAGACCCAGTGACTTAAATCAATCTGAAAATGTTGCACAGGATCCAATGAACTCTAATAATACCAAAGTACAATCTATATGTTTAAATTCTCTTTCTATTTCTTCAGTCAACTTGCAGCATTTAAATTCTTCTCAATGCGTTTACAATCCAAACTCTCAGTTTCCTTCAAATTTAGAGAAGAATGAAAGTTTATTAAATGTAGCGGCTAATCCTTTCACCAATAACTGTTTTCAAACTGTTAAGTCAAGAGATCTTTCTAGTAATGTAAATGCGCCTCGTAATAAATTACAGTTTAATTCTCAAACTATCAAGTCGTCGGCAGATTCTGCTATTTTTATTGATAAATCTCATACAAATGCTAAACCAGTCGAGTCCGGAAATTTACCTCGGGTAACAGGAAAAATTTTCGTAGAAAATGATGTTAAAATTAATGTTGGTACTAAATCTTTATTAAAGGCATCAAACTCTTGTTTTCATTCTGTTCAACCAACAGATTTATCTATTAGTATTCATGCATTTCCTGATAAACTACATTTCAGTTCTAAAACTGTGAAGTCGGCAAAATTGGCTATTTCTAATGCTAAATCATCTGCAAATACTCGACCGATCAAATCCGGGGAGTTATCTAATTTCACAGAAACTGGGTTGAAAGAAAGCGGAAGGTTAAATAGCGGTCCTTCTCCCAAACCACTAGCTGATTTAAATGAAAATGACCGGTTAAACTGTCTTCAACATAATATACATTCTCCTACCAGTGCTTCTCGTAAACTGCTAGATAATTTAGAAGCAAATGTAGTAATTTCAACTAAAAATATAAATACTTTCCAAGCTCGTAAGCCTTCCAAGACATCAACACTCATGAGTAGAGATGGAGCGGAATCGTCCACTGATGCCACGGACAGCGACAGCGTGCCGGGTTCAATCGCAGCCCAGGAATGTGACCTCGCAACGCCTGATCTCCTGCTGCAAGCCTCCAGCCCTGCGATCTCTGCGGCCAGTGCAATTTCCAGCAGGACTCTCATGTTTAATGCTAATTTTCTTACAGCGGAAACCCTGGGTGAGGTCGTATCGTTCTTTATTTTATTTTTTCTCAAGTATTTGTTTGTCAGAGCTGTACCAAAATGTAAGACATGCCTTGAAGCCTTTCGGACTTCTTATTTTTGTATGAAAGAGCAGGACTTTCTAAAAAGAAAAACTGTAAAATTTAAATTAGTACATGAACTTTCATTTCGAAAATCATGTTTCTGCTTCAAATGTCAACATTTTAGTTCTCTCTTAATATATTTTATGCATGTATATTAAATTCTTTTATTTTGTAGCCATCGCCTGCAGAATGGGTAATATAAAACTGTTTTTTTTTAACCTTTGTAAATATCCCCCCCCCCCTTTTTTCGTATTTCTATACATATTGTACTTGTAGATATAACTAAAATGAACTTTGATAAGTGTATAACCATTTTTCTCTATAGTTTTGTAAATGTAATGTAAAATATATGTACGTAAATCTTTTTTATTTCTCAGCGATCAACTGCAGTTGTGAACATTTTGTATCCTTAAATATGTTTTCTAAATGTTGTATAAAATGAATTTTCTTATTGTTATAACTTTTGTATTCCACTAAAAGTTATCTATCTATATATGTATATATATCTATGTGTATGAGTGGGGAAATATTTTTTTTTGGCTATATGCATAAATCACGCGTAACTTTAAACTAAAATCACTAACAAATTAATTTTTTGTCGTTTCGCATGCTATAGCCCAGGAGGAAAAATTATTGTATATAAACTATTTTTTATGTATTCAGAGACAATTTGTCTCGTTTATCTATCTACAAATTGTAGTTTAAGTCTATTTTTTGATTTCTACTTTAAAAAAAGTTTCCATTTTAGAAATATCTTTGATGCTCTAATCTGATGTAGAAAAGGTTATTCTGAGGTCTGACGTTTCTGAATGACTTTTTTTCTCAAGTACGTTGACCAGCGGATGTGGTTGGGCCATAGACTGGCTCTGTTATGGATGAAGAAAATCCTCCTCTAAGTTGCGAAGGAAGATTCTGGACCTAGGCTGGTCTTTCGATGGATAATTAAAGTTCAAGATTTTATGTTCAATAAAATGATTTACTCAATGTTAAAAGTTTAAAATTATGTTTATTCCTTTCTGGATTAACAGAAAGATGATTGTAAAGCCAAGATCAAGTTGAATTTAATATATTGCCTTCCTGGCCTAACAGGGAGACGTTTGTTAATCCTAATGTAAGCCTGGTTTTAGCTCAGTCAGTCCCGGAGTTCTCGGGATAAACGTACGCCTTTTATTTAAAATTTTAAATTCATTTTTTTTGCGTCCCCGAGTTTTCGCTCAGGGATTTAACAAATTTTTAAGTTTTTCTCACCCAGTTAAAATTTAAGTGACGGCTGCACTCACACTTCAGAGATTTGAGATAGTTAGAGAGGGAATGAAGCTATTTAAATTTAATCGATCAAACCCGTTGGGGATTTTCCCGACTAAATTTTTTTCTAGGAGGGGGACTGTGAGGTCGAGAGGTTAGAACGTCACCACAGTTGTTTCAATTAAGCTGGATCCAGCAAGATAGGAAGTGGGGACGGTTAAAATCACTCCGTCGCCAGTGGCTCGGTGACGGTTGAGGTCGGAGTAGTTTTGCGTCGGCAGGGTGCTGCATTAAAAGACTTATATTTTGAATATTAGTTAAATTAGAAGTGATTTTTAAAAGTACGGATTGAAATGTAGTGAAAGGAGGGTGTAGGAAGAAGTATAAAAATAGAGATGGTTTTAGTAGATGTGTGGATGTTGGTGGGTGTTGGAGGATCGTATAGTGGTTGTTGGAGGATCTTATAGCGAATGGTGATGCTTCTTATTTTGCTGAATATCGGAAGTTGAGTAGTGGAGATTTAGTGGCGTGAAGTTAAGTAGCGTTGAGTGTTGGTGAGTGTCCATTAGTTTTCGGAAGTTCAAGCTGGGATAGAAGGGAATCCTCTGTCCCATAGTGAAGCCGTAGTATTGGAGTACGAGTGTGACCGTCTCTACACCTTCGACTATCTGCTGTGGTGAGATATTTAAGATTATCTACTTAAATAGTTGATTCATATATTTCGATTAAGTAAAACGCTGGCTGAGCTATATAAATTTACCAGGCCGCCCTCCCATTAATCTGCTCAAATAAACTTTAGTTATTGTTATTTAAAGTCTCGTGTTCTCTTAGTAACCTAAGTATCTAAGTAAGATGGAGTTTGCAGGAGCGCAAACTCCACAGATGGAGCAAATAATTTTTAGAACTTAACCAAAGGCAGCAGTTTTGGTAAGTTTTGGAGTTATATAAATATGTATTCTTTTTTTTTTTATTTTAAGGAAAGGTTCTTTACATTATTCTTCTGTTTTTAGTTTCCACATTATGTGCTTTTTGTCAATTTAACTCTTCTCGCCTTTTACTAAAAATATACATATTAGGTTGAAACACTGGTTCACCATTATTATGTTCTTCAGTTATATAATATAATCTTCATTCGTGCATGTATTAGTTGGTTGTTACAGGAAAGTTAGAGTCATGATTAGTTAGGTCAACTTTTTCGTTTCTGGTTACACTGTCTCAAAAAAGAGCTTACACACGGGTGAAACTTTTCAGGGGCTATATTTTAGTGATGTGTATTTTGATACGTTTTACTGTGTCGACACATCAACAAGCTTTCAAGAAATTAGTTGGTTAGCAGTTAAAAAATGATGTAATTTTATCCTCTGATCGCTGTATGCATATATGTATAGATAAATACCACGGAGGAGAATGAAACCAGTGTGTCAAACTTTGATACCATATCAAAGTTTGGCACTGCAAAGAGTAATGTGTCGACACTTCGACACACTGATGACATGTCGACACACCAACACATTAGCCATTACTACTGCATCTGAATTCAGGATTTTTGAAAGCCTTGCTGCCTCTGAATTTCATGATAAATTATTCAGTTTTTATTAGTTAGTTATATTTTTAATATTTAATTTGCCTTATAATGTATTAAGAACTCTAAATACCATTTGTTATGGGTAAATAAATACTTCTAATAATAACTATATGATATATCAAGTGACGTTTTCAAATTCTGTTGTAGAGCGACAATTCCATACAAAAACATTGCACCCACTTTTAGGCATACAGTGGTTCTCAGCTGGTGTTCTATAACAGGATTTCAGTTATACTTTTAAAGGTTATTAAGCCGTCAAATTTTGACGGGTACCAACTTGTGAAACTATTATTTGTTTTGCAATTTTCTTTCACAATAAACATTACTGAAAATTACTTACTTACCATTTATGATTTTTACTAGTACTCTCAAAAGAATTCGGTTTCTTTACAGACCAATTGTACAAATATCAAATATAAAACTTTAAGAAAAAATAATTAATCAGTCTATTATAATTTTCACTTTTGTTTAGTTAATGAATTATTCACTGATTCAGATTTGTCGATTGGAACTACCAAGTGTTCGGAAAGTTGCTGTAGCCACTCCAGATTTTTTGTTACTCTCACAATACTGAAATTTAAACCGCTCACATATATAATTTACATATACAATGAAAATTATAGAAACATGTATATACATTTATTTGTGCATATAAATATGTACATATGTTAACAAAAGTAAAATTGCCTCAAAGAATTTTTGAATAATGAGAAACTGAAGAACGAATTATGAATTTTTAATTGACATTCTCAGAAATAGAACCTAGTTTTACGCTAGAAAACATTTAAGAAGATTCAAACACTTGTTAAAATATTACGAAATAATTTCCCTTGTCGTTTTCACTAAATTATTGCTCCATTTAATTACTAAACTTCCTTTTGGCAATATTGTTACAAGATAAACATTATATGTTCATTATTACTGAACTGGCTTAAAGTATGTTTTACGTTAGTTTCGCATGCTAATCGTGAAATGTCATTTGAAATTTTTAAAGAGGTAAAAGAAATGGAAAATGAAAATATAACAGAGAAAAAAAATATGAAATTGCTTAAAAAAGAAAAAAAAAACTCTAGGAATTTTTTGGAAGAAAAAAAATGTTATCTCGCTAATTTGTTTCAAGCACATAAAGAAGGAAATACAGTTTCATTGTTCGAGCTTAAATTATAATTTTTGTTTTCGTTTTTAACCTTCCTACAACGTTTTAGTATTAATAAATAAAAAACTTTTAAAAATTCCATAGTGAAAATTTGTGACAATAATAATATTATACTTTCTAAAATAAATAAAGAAAGAAATGAAATAAAATAAAGAAATTCATTTATCAGTACGAAACTGACTTACTTAACAATAGGCAGAAAAATATTATTATATTCTAAAGTAATATCTGTGTAATAATTTTTTTAAATGATAATAAAAAAAAAATAGTTTGATAATATCCGAAACTTTAATTTATTACTTTACCGATATTACAGAAAGATTTATAACAACGGCTGAAACTTAAAATAGCATTATGAAAGATTTAGCCACGCATGGCACATTTTTGTATTTGAGTGTTTGTATTAAAAATAAGTAGTAGGCCTCTTTCTATGAAACTTCAATTACAGTTATCTATTATTAAATTAAGATTAATAAATGTTTATATCAATACTAATTTAAAATGTTGTTTATTCTAAAAATAATTTACACATGAAAGTATTAAATATCATGCCTCACACAAATGATATTAAACTCACTACTTTTTACCGAATCTGGTATTGTTGATGAATTTTCAATAATAACTTTTCTAAAGAATAACGATTAAAGTTTTCTTGTCTTGAAAATTCTAATAATTTCATTTCATATTAGAAATTATTTATAGTTGCAGGTTATTCTTTTCCGAAGAAAAGGATGCTTGTTATTGCTTCTCTAGCAACTTTAGTAGCGGTGGAAGGAATGTACTTAATGACAGCTGAACAATTTTCCTTTATCTACCCGTGCTCATTAATTGCACCCACATGCATGATCTAGAAGGTGACGAGAGGTTTGGACCGCTTTTGCGCTTTAAATCCAACGAGCCCCCCTTATCGTAGCTCTATCTCTCTGTATTATTATTGATTGAACAACCAGCCATCGACATATAATGACGCTAAGTGAGATATTCATAATAAGGGCAGTGCCGCAAGATAAAGCATTGGGTTCACTTTGAGGGTTGCCCAACAATAAACTGTCATTCTCCGGAGAGTAGGAGGGATAGTCAAAATCTGAAGATGGATGTTGAAATATAGATCTCGTTTAATTTCATAGCTATAAATCCTGTAACATATTAGTTAATATTATGCATATCACATTTTTCCGTTTGTCTGCTTGTTTGTTTGAGGATAGATGTGGGAAAACTATAAACATTTTAACTTAACTTTATATTATGAAATAACTAAACTGTAATTTTTTTTTTTTTTTTCTCGGCGAATAAATATCAGATCTAAAATTGATATTTTAGAACGACATTTTTTATTTTTTAACACATTTATATGCTGAATGTTCATATTTAAATTATAATAGTTGAAGTTCTACGAAAAGTACCCACAATATCAAGCGATTGCCACTAGTTTCTTTGGGAACTTATATCGTTGTAACTAATAAGTATTTAAAGTAAATTAACGTGAACTTAAGTGTGCTTAAAATAGAATAAAATAATTTTATAAGAAATTTTTATTTGCTTATACAGTAAACAACTGCTCCTTATTTAATGAAAGCTACGAAAAAAGGAAACTCGGGGGAAAAAAACCACTTATATATATATATATATATATGTATATATATATATATATATAAAATATTATGAATACCTTTTCATACATTAAAAAAAAATAAAATGACATCACCTGCAGAGCAAGAACAATTTGAAAGAAAAAATAATAATATAAAAAGTTTTTTTAATTGAAGGCATATGCAACAGTACAATACTTCATCAGAGGCTAAGATTGTATGTTGTATGCAAAAGGTGTATGTTTTTTTTGTACTCGTAAATAAATGCTAAGAATTTACAAGTTCCTAGGCCTTATATACACCGATATAGATAGATAGATAGATATAAAGGTGTATGTTAATATGTACATGTAACTGAGTGGAGCCAGGTTGATCTAACTACTGCGATGCTTTATCTTTTTGATTTCCTTTGAAAATACTACGGGATGAAAAATGTGTATTTAAGAATTCATACAGTAGGCAGCAAAATTATTGAAGCACACATCGACATTTTTCATATATTTTTTTAGTTTGATCACTTATTTTTACCATCAACTTACTTTTTTTATAAATAGCATAAAGGCTAAGATCATGACTCGACAAATATTTACTTAACAAAATAGTATTAGATGCGCATCTTTTAAATACGAATTATTGCTAGCGCTTCAATAATTTTTCTGCCGACATTAAGCAAAAATTGACAAAAACTAATCATTCATGATTATTTACGAATGCATTGCTTAGTAATGTTAAAACACATAATGTTGCTTTCTGGTAGTTTATTTACATATCTATCTGTTTTCCACTCAACATATCTATATATTTCTACTAAAATACATATCTATTAAACCTGTCTTTTTCTATCACTACAAGATTTGATCATATTCTCGTATACAAATATACGTGGATGTGTCTTACAGTTATAAAAGCATTGATAAGATACTTGCGAGAGAGTGTACACCGTGTATATCACCTAATGCTCAAATTTATCCATGACAGACAGATGGTGTTCCAAATAACGTGTTTTATAAATCATTTCAGCGTGTCATGTTCTATTAAAAAGGCTCGAAAGTAAAATAAATTAGCCTCCTGCCACAGCGGAAAAACTGTATTCTGAATTAACAATTTAAAGATGCCAAACAACAACTTCTATTCATTTGTCTCTGCCTCCGGATGAAACCCTTCTACCATTGCTGAAGGCAGAGTCGTTATTTTGTTTCCGTTGAGAAGGACGTGGTGGTGCTTTTAGGAGTCATTAGTTTTGGAAACGCTCCAAAGGGAATTTTTCTTTCTTAGAAAATTTGCGGAATGACAAGCGTTGGGGACAAGCTCATTTTCGTGTCTGTATTAAAACTGCCTAGGGTATCGATGCGTGAACAATAATTTCATTAGCCTATAAGAGGAGCTTCACGAAGCTATTGAGACTTTTATATATTTTTTTAGAAAAAAAAAAAAAAAAAAAGGAATTGCTTCTCTTGAATTTAAGAAAATAGTTACAGGAATTGTAATACTAAGAAAAAAAAATAATGTTTCAGTAAGATTTAACGATTTCTAGTGATTTTGAAATGCTATATTTCAATTGATTTCGTGGCGATGACTATACTAGTGAAATAGTGAAATATATAAAACTCACACTTTATTAATTATTTTTGAAAGAAGCGTGTATCGAGAATAACACAAATGAACGTTTTATTTAAGAACAAGGAGCTATTTTAAAGTTAATAACGGCTGTCCTGAAGCTTTTTTGTTGTTCTTTTGCCAGGTGAATTTGATTTAAGTAATCTAGTCTACTATCCTAATATGATTGTGCTAGGAATGTGAAAACATTCCTTGCAAAATAAGGATGTGAGATTAAATGATTCACATTTTAAATTGTTAAGAAGCAGGGATTGAAGGTTAGTTTTCATAAAACATAGATTTCAGTAGAAATAAAATTTTATCATAAGATTAGTTAAGCTGAAATAAAGAAACTGTTTGTCCCCGAAAAAACATGTGATCGAGGGAAATCAAAGTTTAGGGATGATTAAGAGTCACGACCGATCTAGAAGTTCCAAAATGCTAAAATTATGGGTTTTATGATAAAGAATATTTGAGGTCTTTAAGTTCAGATTTTATCAAGACAACACAATAGAAGCAGTTAGATATATATAGTGGAAAAAGAACGGAATAACATATATCGAATCAAATCATTTTGTTTCCTGGTATTTTTCTGTGTGTGAGCATTTTAATGACTTCCTAAGTGAAATGGGGTAAGTGCATTCTCTACCATTATTTTGTGAGGAAATAAAAAAAATGGGAATTTTAATTAAAATTTAATTTAATTTATTGAATTGAATTGTTTTATATAAATTTATAGTTGAATAAAAGTATTAATTTGTAATTAAAATGTATAAGTAAATAAATAATTTAATTTGTTATTTTCAGTGAATTCTCTATTCTTTAATTTGAATATATCTTGCCCGACGATTATCTCTGAAACCTGGGTACATAATAATCATTTTTTCTAAAGATGTAATTAATGTAAAATATTAGATTTCAACTAAGTTAAAAATAGATTAAAATCAGAGTTTAAAATTATAGAGGGGATTGTCAGAGCAATTGTAATTATTTCAAAATGTCAAGTGTTGAAAAAAAGTTCATATTTGTACCTGTATCAAAACTGCTTTTAGCATAATGGCGTAACAGGCGTAACTTTAGGGGCCTGCAATATGATTTTGAGGAATTTAGTAACCATTCTTTTTAAACGTATTTTTTATATTTACTTGACATAAAGGAAAACTGTTTTTCTTTTTTCAAAAGAAAATTTATAGAATATATTACACAGGATAAAATATAGAGAACCTGGATGATTTTAACAATTCTAATAAAGTGTGATAACGGCTGTGCTGCAGTAGTAATTGCTATTGCAATATCAACCGGCTATGCGGAGGAAACGTTAAATGAAAAACCTATAATTATGTATTTTAATATAATTTGAAATCAATTATAATATTGATAATTGTCATTAAAATTTTCCGTATGAGAAAAAATAAATTCATCATCGCCCATTTAATATTTAAATTTACGAGTTTTTTTTTTTTTTTTTTTTTTTCACCTTTATAACATTGAACTTCCAGTAGTTGAAAACAAGTAATATTATATAATTAAATCTCACCATCCTGTAAAACAATATTGCAATATCACACGTGATTTGACATCAGTGGGATAAATTACTTGTGATTCTAATCCTGATTCATCAACTAAATTCTTTTAATCAGTATACAAATACATCTACATATTTTATTTAATGAAACCCTCCACTATTTAGTACACTTTAATACAGTATCTGACAATCACCACTGCTAGGATTAGAGATCATGATTGTAAAATATCATTCGACTCAAGATGAAGACAATTTTAAATAAATTAATTCATTTTATCACTTTAGATCTTGACTCTTTATAAAATTTTTCTTATCTGTCCTTATATATAAATTTGCAGAAAGAAACTACTTCTACTTAAACATGGTAATCCGTCTATCTTTATAAGTCCGTTTGTAACAAAATGAGAGATATTTTTTATTAGGTTTATTAAAATTTTATTAAATTGAGTAAAACAGCATTACCATACGTATAAAATCAAATAATCTTAACAAGCTTCTTGAGTTTGCTCGCCTTTTGACATCAATATATCTAAAGCATTTATTAATTTTTATCGCCACAAAGAAAATATACGGCGAAAAATAATGATTTTCTTTGTTGCATAAAAGATATTGTATCCCGACCATAAAATAAAGTAAAATAAAAATATTTCTTATACTATAGTATTCGTACTAGAGAGCTCCATTCTTGAAAGATTTTTAATTAAAACTAAATTTGCGATGCATATTTCAAATAAATTTTTGTTAAGAAACATGTTTCTGGCAGATAAGTAATTAGATTCTTGTATTAATCTTCATGTTTAATTATAGGGAAAGAATAACTTTTTTTTTTTTTTTTTTTTTGGACGTACTTTGTTATTTATTTCATGTATTTTTGGGTAGTCACTGAGTGCGTATGTATGTGATCCTATTCAAACCTGCAAATGTATATTTATATTACGGCTATTAAAGATTTTTTTTTTGTTGTTTTTGTTTATTTCATTTCATGTTGAACTAAAACTAGTGGATCTACAGATCAGGAGCCTCAACGTCCTATTTGCATCAGACATTTTTCAATAGGTCATTTTTATTTATTCCTTATTATATAATAGTATATATTGATTCGATCAACTTATTACCATAATCAGATACATTCCTGAGGGGGGCTGCCGCCCCCCTCAACCCCCCGCTGTATCTCTCTTTGTATACCTATTTGTATATCATATAAAGTGTTACGAAATTGTAAATAATTGCATTTATTTTTGTATAAATTTTTTCAAAGAGGCTTAGTAAGTCGATAAAATGCTAATTTTGTGCATTTCTAGTCGTTTTAGCGTTAAAATAGCCTAATTTTCCTTTAAAAACGCATTAAAAAGCACCATATAAGGGAAGAAATGGATTTGGTGCCAAATTTGGCGACTGTTTCCCTCCTTGGCGATTTTTTTGGCGACCTTGGCAAGAAAATCCTTATTAGGGATATACCAAATATGGAAGCTCTAATCTCATTGGCTGATGAGATACGATAATTTTCCAGAACATTCTGTGTACGATAGAATAGTATAAAAGGAGCATTTTTTTAGCCAAGGCGGCCAATCTCAGATCTGTGTCAGTTTCGTCAAATGCTTGCTTTGCTTTGAGCCTCTTTGAATGAGACTTGCTTTATGTGTTATTGATAAACAGTTTGTACCGTTGTTTTGCTGTTAACGGCTGTTTTTTAAGCTATACTTACTGGTTGAATTGAAGCTGATACTTGGTTTATAGACCTGTATTTTTCTGGAACTTTCTGTGAATAAATCACTGAATTTTTGCAAGTTTCGCCTTTCATTCTCGGACAAATTACGAACCCCCAAGTACGCAACAATATGTATTCTTAATAAACGACGGTCTTGTGTTATTTCCCTGAAATTCATAAATACCAAATTTCATACAAAAAAAATTACATAGCATATCGGAAATATTTTGCGTAACCTATAAACTAATTATCAATTCTATGCCCAATATTTTCAACAGGAAAACATGCTTTTAAAATTCTAATAAAATTTCATTATATTTGATGGTGTGTAACCATGTTAAAATACACTTTTAAGAAATGCCGACTATAGACCGTAATAGTACGAAATTCCTTTATGTATCCCAGAAAAGTAGCCACAGTCATTATAAACGCCAATAATAAGAATAAACCAAATTAATTATAACTCATTAATTTTTCAAACTAATTTGACATCATTTGTATGATTACAGTACATACTCGGAATTATTTTGTGTGGTCCCATAAATTATTTAGTCTATACATAACCTTTTTAAAGAGAAAACATGATTTTAAGCATCTTTATAATGTATGTTAACTTTATTAAGTTCAATTCAGCATAAACGCATTAAAGTGCGCACTTAAATAAAAATTTGTCCATAGGCTTTAATGTTACGAAATTTTTTGTGTGTCTCTGTAAACGAACCATAAACATTGTATACACCAGTAAAAACTATTCTGCTAATTTTGCGTTTAAAATTAATGATTGTTCCAAATGTAAAATCGTATGGATGACTAAGTGACATTGTCAGAACACTTTCGTAAGGTCCTGTACATTAATTAGAAAGATTAAGAGCACATATTTTCTTCAAACAACATAAGTTTAAGCATCTTACTCACGTACTCTAGTTTCATTTTCTTCATTCCAAAGTAATGATATTAAAATGCGTTTAAACGAAATTCACCCCATACGCCGTAATGTTAAGAATTTTGGCGTGTCCCTGTACACAGTTTATAAAAAATATAGCAATAAAAATTATACAGCTACTTATATGCAAAGCTGGAACGTGTGCGCCAATTTGCAAGTCAATCGAAGGATTTTTGCGGCTGCTCTTGTGGTGCATACAAATTCTTCCCATAGGCCGTAAGGATAAGAAAAATTTTGGCGTGTCCCTGTACACGAACAACAAATGGAATACACACCTAACATTATACAGCTAATTCCGTTGGGCTCATGAATATGTGTACAAAATTCCAAGTCAATAGCGTTATTTTTGGGGCCGCTATCGCGGTACATACAAATTCTTCCCATAGGCTGTAATGATAAAAAAAACTTTGGCGTGTCCCTGTACACGAACTACAAATGGAATGCACACCCAAAACTATACAGCTAATTTCGTGGGGATCATGAACATGTGTACAAAATTTCAAGTCAATAGCGTGATTTTTGCGGCCGCTATCGCACGACAGACAGACGGACGGACGGACGGACAAACGGAACCCAGAATCCTTTTGAGTCTCAACAGAGGGCCTCCACTGACGTTTCGGCAAAAATTGGATGTCAATAACTTGATTTTTGCGGTGGCTATCGCGGTACATACAGATTCTTCCCATAGGCCGTAATGATAGAAAATCTTTGGTGTGTCTTTGTACACGAACTACAAATGGAATACACACCTAAAACTATACAACTGATTCCGTTGGGCTTATGAACATGTGTACCAAATTACAAGTCAATAGCGTGATTTTTGTGGCCGCTATCGCGGTACATACAAATTCCTCCCATAGGCCGTAATGATAAGAAAAACTTTGGCGTGTCCCTGTACACGAATTACAAATGGAATACACACCCAAAACTATACAGCTGATTTCGTGGGGCACATGAACACGTGTACCAAATTGCAAGTTAATAGCGTGATTTTTGTGGCCGCTATCGCGGTACATACAAATTCCTCCCATAGGCCGTAATGATAAGAAAAACTTTGGCGTGTCCCTGTATACGCACTACAAATGGAATACATACCAAAAACTATACAGCTGATTTCGTGGGGCTCATGAACATGTGTACCAAATTTCAAGTCAATAGCGCTATTTTTGCGGCCGCTATCGCGGTACATACAAATTCCTCCCATAGGCCGTAATGATATGAAAAACTTTGGCGTGTCCCTGTACACGAATTACAAATGGAATACACACCCAAAACTATACAGCTGATTTCGTGGGGCATATAAACACGTGTACCAAATTGCAAGTCAATAGCGTGATTTTGGTGGCCGCTATCGCGATACATACAAATTCCTCCCATATGCTGTAATGATAAGAAAAACTTTGGCGTGTCCCTGTATACGAACTTCAAATGGAATACATACCAAAAACTATACAGCTGATTTCGTGGGGCTCATGAACATGTGTACCAAATTTCAAGTCAATAGCGCTATTTTTGCGGCCGCTATCGCGCGACAGACAAACAGACAGACACAGCCCAAAACCGTTTTGAGTCTCAACAGAGGGCCTCCACTGACGTTTCGGCAATTAAGGCAACAGGGAAAACTTTATTTACCAAAAAGGGAAAAGAAGATATTTACCAAATACCTTTTTAAAATTTATGTAAATGTTATCCAGGATAAATTTCCGGTGTTAGTTGTTTAATTCAATCGGGCAGAAATTTCCCATCAACACAATATACTATTTAAGTTTCCAAGGGGTCTTTATTGGATTCAGATTTTGACACTCTTTCACTTGAATCATTTATAAAACTAACATTTTAAACCCGTTACGTATAATTTAGAAATTTATTATTAACTAAACTGGCAAAACAGGTAATTTAATAATTTTTGAGACGTAAGACAGTAATCCATATGCGCTTATGTATATTTTTCATTAATACAATTTTTATTGAATTCCACTTCATTTATGTCTTTACTTTAAATATCGTACTTGCATAAAAATGCGTAAAGCATCGTGGTGGTTCCAAAATTTTGTACCAATAACATGTGAGAAATCTTTAATTCAACTCAATCTATATAT
The DNA here is from genome assembly GCA_963930645.1 of Salticus scenicus. NCBI lineage: Eukaryota > Metazoa > Arthropoda > Arachnida > Araneae > Salticidae > Salticus > Salticus scenicus. The sequence goes on along the minus strand of OZ005657.1, from coordinate 199,927,900 downwards.
TTACAATAATCAATATAGAAGAAAAACTTTAATAGAAAATGGTTCGACTGTATTATACATTTACTTTTGCTAAATTAATAATTCAAAAGGTCGATCGCAGAACAATGCAATTAATATATATTCGTCAAAATTATGCTTTTAAATAAATTACTGACTGCCAACTCTTTGTGCCAAAATAAGTAAGTGAGATGGTCGCACAATGCATCGGGGTAACTATAAGGGGGGGGGATCTTGCTTCCCTTAGTAAAAAAAGGCATATTATAATACAAAACTATTGATTTAATTTACGACTAATAAATTTATAGATAAAAATAAGGAATTTGTAACAAATAATATCCATGAATGATGTTGGAGAAATTAAAATCAGAAGGCGTAGTTAGAATTCATTTTGAATATGAAATATTCATAAATAGCTTTCAAACGTAATCAACTCTCTAAAATAAATTAACATTAAAGTCAAAATATTTTGTTTGTTTATTCTTCAATAAATCAAACATCTATAGTGTTCTTTTTGAGAACCTTTCCGAATTTAGAGAGATGATTTACCATTATATTCAATTCCAGATGGATAGTTCGTATTTTCATTTTATATCTATCTTTTTTAAATTTAGAATCATACATAAAAAAATAAAAAAATAAAAAAATTCCTACTGTGCCCATTACAATTTCAATAATATTTATTTTAATTATTACTCAATGTAATTAATGCACATTTCATCTCTACACTGGGAAAAAATTCTGTAACTGACATCTAGAACCTAAGTTGTGGCTCTAGAAAAAATAGTTCCATGTCATCCTCATAAATTCTAGTCCCCTTGGAAAGCGAGTTCTAGAAGCCCCTACTAGAATTCTAGAGCGTTCGCCTATATTCTCGAGGGCAAAACTATTTAAAAATCTCTGCAAATAAATGAGACTACAAGAGGCGGGTTCCAGGAACTATAATCTTGGTTTGTTACCAAATTCTAGAAAAATCAAGCGAGAATTTCTCGCAATACAAATGATTCAGAATATTTAGTGTATTCAGAATATTGTTTCACCATCTAGAAATGTGTACACTAGAAATTCTCGATAATTTCGTCTATTCAGTTTATTTGCGTGCCTTATGCGCATAGATTGGAAATAGAGGAAGGCGGTATATTTTTTTTTCTCAGTGTATATTGTTTTAAAGAAGTTAAAAAAACTGAAACTTCTTAAACATTAAAAATTCTCAAGAAATCTCTTGCATTTCGTTTTATTGTAACTGGTATAAAATATTGGTAAAACCAATGACATGTGTTACGATTGTTATTAATGAACAATTGCCTAACTGCTAAACTTCGAATTTTTAAATCAGATTTATCAACACAATTTTTTAATATAAGTCTGTCACATTTATTTTCTAAGATTAAATAATTAAAAGGTAGTTTATAAATATTCCCGTATGAAAAACGCGACAATTGGTAACTGTTCAATTACTTTATCAGACCTCGCAGTGTTACTACAACTTTACACCCATTTTGTAGTACTATAATCACAATTTTAAAACATTACTTTTAATCATAATATTTTAGTATTAAAGCAATCAAAAATATTTAAGAAACAATTCTTATTGACGGTACTGGTGACATTATGATAAAATAAAAGTAAAATTTTAGGAACGCTGCGAGACCTGTTTTATTTATGTATTGATAATTAAAAGAGAATCACAGTTGTCGGAAAAATATTACTAACAAATTGCTAGTATGTTTAATTTACGAAAGAATACATAAAAATGTAGGAAGGTTAAGTATCGTAAGCTCTTACAGAGAGTTGCTAAAATAGAAACACTGTTAAAAATAAAATCCGGCATTTCACCTGAAAATGATTCTAGTTTATCTGAAATCAATATTTCGGTGTAATGTTTAACCGTTTTAGTTATGCAGGTGCTATTTCAGAAGTGCGCACGACTGAAAAGATAAAACCACCACAGACACCACCAAAACATTAGTTGCGACTAAAAATGCATATTTAGACCATTCTTTTGGTGAAACTTTGAGCTGTTATTTTTAAGAGTGCAGATTCTCTCATTTGTATAAACATTCTTACATTTTAAACTGTTGTATTTTAACTTTTATATTAGTTCATAAGATTTGAGATTTAAAGAATTATCTTGTGTTATCAATAATAAGACTATATTAAAGAGAATACCATTTGTTTCCACAATATGGTTAGAAATTAGTGAAGTATATAAAAGACATTAATGTATTGCTTATATTCGCAAGTTATTAAGTTATTACTAGCATGGTAAATGATTAAGTTTAACAGCAGCTGTAAACCTTTTAGCGGTATCATCTAATTTTTTTAAAATCCAAATTACGTAAAAGCAAAAAAATTTTTTTTTCCTTTTTTAAGCAACATTATATTTCACTTAAAATTTCTCGATTTCTACTGAGATATTTCTTGGAAGTTACTTTTTCACATGTTCCAAGTTCAGTTCTTACTAATTAGAGTTTACAAGTTTTATCCATTTCCAGGGAAATGTTGCTTTTTCGAACAAAATGTAAGTAAAAAGTATTACGAGTGCATTTTGCGTAAGAAAAACTAAATACATATCAAAATTTATGTTTTAGCAGTTACTTTTTAATAATGAAAAATAAATGAACGCCGAAATAGTTATGGGTTAGAGCAATTATGCAGTTTACTTGTGAAAGAGTTTGGTTGTTGTAAAATTCTATGTCTCTAAAATCTTTTAAAACACACGTGGGATCTCTAAATGAAATTTATTTCATAAAATGCTGATTTTGGCTAATTCTTTAGAAAAACGTATAAAGAAACTATTTTCAGGTTTTTACTTTTATTATTTAACTTTAGTTAGAAATATTATTCTTAGTTTGGAAATCTATTAAAGTATGTAAAAAAGAAAATAAGCAAGATACTCGCAATGATTTGTTATTGCACAAAAAATATAAAAATGTGTCCTTTAATTTTGCTGTCATTCTTTTTTTATGAAGGAAAAATCATTATAATTATATCCGGCAGCAATTTTATTAGTCCACTTTACCACATGGTATGTAATTGTCCATACAATGTAAAAAAAAACTCTTGTTTACTGCAGTTCGGTGCCAGAAATTTTCTGCAATGACAGAAAATACGCGAAAATTACGGAAAAATTACGTCGATAGAACGTATTTTTCTGAACTACAGAAACTTTCTGGCAGCAAACTGCAGCATACAGGACTTTTTTTTTTTTTTGACAGTGTAGATATATAATTAAGGAAGATAGAGCATTCTACCCAGCTTTCGTTTTCAAATTTTCAAAGAATGCTGGAATACATGCTCGCAAAAAAGCTTTTTTTCACCATAGGAATAATTTATTTATGAAATGCCAGGCCATTGAGCATCAGATCATTAGGCAACGAGCTCTCCAATATTTCTTCACAATACAGTCCAAACTCTTAAGTGCAGAACACAAGTCTAGATGAGCAGCGTCCATGACTTGTCCAGAAGCACACAAAACACAAAACACAAAAAGGTAAGTCGGTCAGATTAAAACGAAACAAATGAGCACGGAGGCAGCCATGTCCAGTCACTAGTCTAAACTCAGCCACAGCAGCAGCCCGAGGAGAGTTCAGCCATAGGAATAAAGGAGTCAGCCATAGGAATAAAGTTCACTCAATCGGTGGCAAATTGCTAGTAGAAACTTTTAATATGTGAATATTCATACACTCCATCTCCTTAATTATTAGTCTATGTAACTGAATCACTAGAGAAGGTATCTTGAATTGTTTTGCTTGAACAAATAAGTATGAATCTGTAAAAATTTGTAATTTCCTGTTATCTCTTTATGAGTATATTTATTTACTGCCATTATCATGTATCTTTTTTAGACTTAATATTGTAAGAAAATCATAAACTAATAAACTTTTTTCAAATTGAGTTTTCACGCTAACATTAAAAAGAAATAATTTTGGAACATAGTTTGATAGTATTAGAGAAGCTAACTTTACTATTTCCTCATTCCCTTTATGTACAGCAGAAAAATAAGCCCCTGACTGCCAAAAAGTATATTATGTTTGTAAAATGAGTGTCAAAACTTTTCAAAACTTGAAATTGTTTAAATATTTTTTAGAACATGTATTATTTAATTTTAAAATTATTAAGAATTATACACGCAATAAAGAAATAGCCTTTCAATTTCGGCTATTCAAATTAAGTAGGAAATTGCACATTGTTTTTTATTATTTTGAAACGGCTTAAAATAGGTGTTTATTTAGTTATTTTTTATTTTATGAAAGAGAGAAATTGGCTGTGATTTATTCATAATCTACTATAAGCAAATGTAAACATTTATGGCGAATATTGCCTATTTTAAAATTTATACAGTTGACCTTATTTAACTACTGAATTCAAATTTGTGATTAATTTTTAATTTTCTAAAGTTATTTAAAAAATATACTAGTATTAAAAAAAAAAAAAATGCATTTTTCAAAGATATATAGAAAGAAGCGTATTCTGATTTGTTTCATCACAGCTGAGAATTGCCATCAAGTAGTTCACTGCACCCTTTTTTAAATTTTAAACAACTGGACATTACCTTATTTGGCATGCGCTCTCTAATTATGTTACAGATTGCATAAGTATGCCTATGTATTGTTTTATCGTACTTATCACGTCATGAAGCAATAACAAATTCTACACATTTCTTAATGGGTGTTTAGTAGATAACACTGCGAAATGCTATTTGGTCATTCAGAAACTGTGACGATTATTGTAATCATAAATGCAAATCTTAATTTGAAAAATAAATATTTTGAAATCTACTTAATTAGCAACATTGACATTCGATTGTTAAAATATATTATTGTTGATTAACATTACTGCATTATAAGACTAAATTATGGCATGTGCTACTAAAGGATGGCTAAATTAGAGCATAAAACACACTCACATTTATACATTTTCTAAAGCTATTGTTCAGATAAATGCGCAAAATTTAGTATATTTCCTCAGAAACAGCGAAGTGATATGCTATTTTCTGAAATATCCTTCCAAACAGATACATTTAATTCTTTGTTGCAGTAAAAGTTGCCCAAGTGCACCTGATCCCTACCAATCCTTTATAATCCTAATTCCCCTCCCTGTCTTTTCTCCAGGCAGCTATGAGCCGGTTGAAGAATTTTTCCTCTCAACCAAGAATTGCACAAATCATTGCGGAGAATACCTGATGAGAATGAAAGCAAGAGAGCAATCATGGGGAATAGAACTCATTAGTTCCTCATTAGTCTGGATTTCATGTCGCTTTACACAGCGCCGATTAGATCTGCTACTACCTTGTGTTTAAGAGATTTTAATGCAGAATTTCGGATGCATTCTACTGCGCCTTATATAATTTTGAAACTGAATCTGATAACCAGTTGATAGAATCTGAATATTAGACACTTTAGAGCTTTTAGAAAGTATTCTTCAACTACATAAGAGAATACTGGTAAAGTCGACTGTGTATGACGTTTTTTTTTTTTTTTTTTTTTTTGCATACTAACATGTAAATTTCAATGCATCAGTGAGTTACTTTGTTCACTATATTGAAACCAAAGAAATTTTTTTTACAATGTAAAATTCCGCGGTAAAATTTAATTTACTAAAATAATTTAGCTGAATACTGTTCTATTACTATATGATTTTTTTTTTAACAGTTTAAACTAATATGATTAAATGAGGGAAATGTTGGAAATGTCATGATTTCATGAGATTTTTAAAGATAGTTTAAATTAATATGATTAAATAATAGAAATTTTGGAAATGTTGGAAATACAATTCAAACAATAACGAAAAATCATGTGGCACGCATTGATTATTAACACATTCCAATTATACGAGTTCGTTGTCTTAACCTTCGATATTCTTTGCTTATGTCATTACACAAAGGAAAGACAGAAATACACACAGACAGACTAATTGAATTCGTAATCACTTTTAAAAAATATTGGAAAGTGTTAAAAATACTTCATAGAAAAATAAATACAATTGCAGAAATTTCCAATTGCAGCCCTTAATGTATCTGAATGTTTTAGTATAGCCCTATGAATCGGAAAGCTAGGCATATCATATTCTATACAAAACATTATTTTAACATTTCTTTGTGATTTTTGCTGTAGAAAGTCATTTAAATATGATTTATAAAAATGTCTCTCCTAAAGCGCGATGCATTGGCATTTTTTAAGTGTCCCTGTACACAAAACAATTGTACATGGCCTATCAATGCCAATTTTAAAAGGTTAGATTCCATAGTGAATTTGAATAATCTATATCATTTAATATATATATATTTGCGGACGCTGGAGGCGGGTAGACGGACAGATAGACAGGCGACAGTCCGTAAGACAGATACACTAATTCAAATCATATTCACTCTTAAAAGTTGTTAGAAAATGTTAAAACGCCGTAAACGAAAATTAAATTCCAGCAAGTTTCCAATAACAGTCTTTAATGTAACTGAATATTTTTGTGTGACCCTTAAAATCTTAACGTTAATCATACTACATTTTATCGAAAGCATTCTTTTGTGAATATGAATTTCATATTTCAATTTCATTAAGATTTTTCATAGTAAAGTTATCAAAATACGGTTTATCGAAAAACCTCGAACAAAACTCAATGCTTTGGATTACTTTCGGGTTTCCCTGTACACAAGCAGTGTTGGTATTTACTCCATTTTCATTAAGAAACATCCGACAGTAAACCTGAATAACATATTTCAATTTCATTAGGATATGTGTAAAGAAAAGGTATTAAAATATAGTTTATAGAAATACATATCATAGATTGTAGGGTTTATGAATACTTTCGGTGTTCCTGTACACAAACTAGTAGTGGTATTTAGTCTATTTTTATAGGGAACATCCGACAGCAAACTTGACATATATCAGTTTCAAGAAATACCATTCATATTTACGGGAGTTAGATCACGGACAGTTAATGGACAGACAGACAAACGGGAATCTTAAATACTTTCCAACTTTATTGGAAAGTGATAAAACACAGAATAATGATTCCGTTTACATAGTTACCAAGTAATACGGGCTTTAGTCACCAGAAATCTTTAATAGAAATGTTTTATAAATTTTTGCAACTTTTTCCCGTGATTAAATAAGATAAAATTTTTTACTTAATAAAAGGAGTATTAAAAAAAACTTAGAAGTTGTAAACAATGTGTTTAATTGTATATAAAATACATTTCTATACTGATAGCATACTTTAAGTAGAGACATTAACATATAAACCAAATGGGGAGAGTAAGAAATCTCTTAACATCTTTATAGTTTTATGCTTAGTTTTACCTGAATTTTAATAGATTCTAGTTATATTTTCCGTGAACCTTTGAATTACAGAAACAAATGTGTGTATAACACAAATTCAAAATAATATAACACTTTTCGCTTTTCGGCAAAAAAAAAAAAAAAAATAATCTAACGAAATATAAGAACAAAATAGACATTTAAATGAGTGTAGCGTGTAACCTTTTTTAAACTTTAAATTATATGTAGCATTTGATATACACTTAATCAAATCAATCTTAAACTAAATAATCAAATTTGTTTTAGTGATGATGGTTTACATAGAGTCAAAAAATAAGAATATTAAAAAAAAAAAAGTTTCACACAAAACGATTCCAATACTTTGGCACGTCACCTTTTGCTAGAATCCCAGATCTGATCCTTTCAGGCATGGATTCCACAAGCTGTTTGAATTCTTTGCTGTTCTATGACCATTTCCTGATATTGTTCCATGCAAAATTTAGTGCAGCAATGAATTGAATTTTGTTGGTGGGAACTGTGTCCTAAACCTTTTCCTTTAGACGATGCCGCAAATTCTCTATCGGACAGAGACTGCAGTTTAATACAGAAATTCTTCTTTTTGTAAGCCATTTATAAATCGGTTTAGAAGTGTGGCACGAAACGGAATTTTGCTGAAAGATAAATGTGTCTTTGCATAAATCCTCAGAGGTGGATATCATGAAATATTTAAGTATATAATTTGATATTCTACGGAATTTACACGTTGTTTTAAGACGCATAATTGTCTTGTTCCAACAGCACTCATGCAGCCCCATACCATAACGGATGTCGCAAATTTGATAGAGCGTCTTGCGCAAAATTTCTCAAAGGCTTCATGTTTTAAACGCCCAACCCGAACATCTTCCTCATCAACAGAAACTCGAAATAAAGATTCATCACTGAATAAAATACTTTCTCAGTCTTGTTGTCCCCAGATGAGCTCCTCTTTGCACCAGGAGAGTCGTGTACGTCAATACTTCATGTTCATCTTTGGTTATTCTTTGGAGACCTACGACTAACCCCCTGACCGCCTTTGAAAAAGGCAAAAGTGTATTATTGTTTTCACTGCATAGTTTCTTGTGTGTGCTAAAATAAAGCTTATTTCAACTTTATATTAAAAATATCAGCTTGCACATAATTATAATCTTTATGACTATTACTTAAGGCCTTTAAACTTCAAAAACAAGCTAAAATTTCATAGTTATGTAGTTTTAAATGAAGCTCAATGACCGGATATATTCGTCAACGGAGGTCAGATGGTTAAAACTTAAATTTATGCAATCGCCTAAGTGTAGTTGACATTATCACGACAATTCCAGATTCTTCCCAACACTAAGAAACAGTTTTAAAGCGATTATTTTGTACGATTAGTTTTAATTTGCGTTCATCTCTCGCAGTTGTTACAAGCTTTTTGTCACATTTACTTTGGTTGCTTTTTAGATGGCTGGTTCTTCAATATTCCTCTAAAATTTTCGAGACGGAAGATAGTGAAGCATTCATTTGATCCGAGAAAAATTGTTGATTTTTTTCAGCTTTAAACAATGATAAAATACATGATTTCGTTGTTTCAAAAATATCGCGCTGGTGAACCATTTTCAACAAAAACTAACGTAAGATTTTCCGAGCGCCAAGCTTTATACTTGCCGCAACCTATCGGTCAACAAGTGTGCAAATATTTTCTTTGCTTTTCAAATTCATATTGAATGAATTGATTATTCTAATTTTTTGACCCATAAAAAAATTCAATATAATTTTTAAATGTGTTAACGACTCTTCATTTCTTAAAATTATATTTGAGTAGTTGTTGAAAATTGCTTTGCCGATTTCTGAGTAACATGCTCCACTCTTTTAATTTGCATACATTCATTTTACACGACGTATTGCCAAGTTTTGTTTAGAAAGTTCTGTTATTCTATTTTTTTTTTTTTTTTTTTTTTTGGGGGGGGGGGGGCGGGGGGTTGTATAACGATTTTAAGAATTTTATCTACTAAGAATAATTATGATTTTTTAAAATTTACATTTGACGTGCTAATTTCCCATATAAGATTTCATGGACAGCCCCTTGATTGAAGGTTAAATATAAATAATGTAAAATATATCTGCCTAAATAATACAGAAAGAAGGTATAAATTCTGCTGTGTAATTTATGTTTGGGAAAATACTGGCTTAGTTTTTATGGACCATTCCATGATCTGTCACACCTGGACAAACTTAGCTCCCTAAATTATGCACTAAAGCTATAGAAAATGAATATACATTTCGATACACCTTTAATAAATTCATTTGCATTTATACTTATTTGCCTTTGAGACAAATTTTAGGATTTTTAGCAGCTGTTTGATAAAAATTATGAAATTTTTCACATATTTTTACTTTACATTTTGTTTAATGCCCTAGCAATAAAGTGTCTCATTTATTTATTTATTTATTTATTTATTTTGCGGATTAAATTTATCAATCATCTAATAAAGTTTTGAGGATATTTCTAAGAATTTGTTTGGAAGTCGTACGTAGAAAACATTTCGAATCCATTATTACACAGCTGATATATTGAAAATAATTAATCACAGTTTGCCTCACAGTGATAATTTAAAGCGATATTCAAACCCAGTTTTGAAATTTTTTCCTCTTTCCCTGATTATTAATTTGTACTCCACAAAAACTAATGCGAAACCTCTGCTAGAACTTTAGTTAATTGAAATTTCATGTTGCATGCTAATGCCAATTACAACCAGAATAACAAGGACAGCAAAAAGCAAATTCGTTGACAAAAATCTTATTTTATAGCAGTATTGACAAACCTCATAGATGTAATATGACTCTGTCACTTTCAAGACTGGCCTTACATAATACGGATTTTCAAAAGGATTGCCAGCTATAAAAATAGAAGTTTAAGTATGCACAGGTTCGTTGCTCTTTTAATGTTTGAGGGAAATTTAAAATAAGAAGATATATTTCGGCAAACGTATTGGTTTGCAGCTTTAAATTTTTTTATATCGTTTATAGCAAGTCCTCAGTATGCTGTAGAATAATCGTCAAAAACATACATATTTGATTATTTGCAAGTACGCTAACAGAAATTGAATATTTCTTATGAATCCCTTCAAATATTTTACAAAAATGTTTTTCCTCCTCTAACACAATCCCAAAACGATAAATATCAAAATTCTCAATCACGACTCGCTGTTTTATTGTAAAACTGTCATTCGATTCTCTCGATAGACGAAAGAGTTAGTAGTTCCGGTGTAAAACGGAAGCAATGGGATCCCGATGCGTGAACTCAGTGACGCACTTCCTTTGTACTTCAATACCTATACTCTTATACCTGAAACCGGAACTATTTTGAAGCTTGGTATTTCCTCCCTCTCTCACAAATCCATATGACACTTGTCTGTTCCCAAATGAATCATGATATGCAGAAACAACCCATTCTTTCAAAGTTGATAACAATATGCTTTTGAGTAGATGCTGTAAACGCTGCAGTAATTGATCCGATAAATATATCAATAATAAGAATCCATAATATATTCTTTTTTCTTTTATATCATCTAAATTTAGCGTGGAGCTAAGAAAAAACATTGCAGAAGTAACAATTTTATTTTGAAATTTACCTTGTAGTGAGTTAAAAAATCATTCCAACATATAGATTTTAGCAAACTGGGGAATATATGAATGATATTTCTTTCTTAAACGATGCATATTACAATGGAAAAAATCGATTTTATATCTATATTGTTATTTACTTTTTAAAGAAATTTTCCTTGAGTTAAGTATTGAAAAACAAGTTGTTTTTTATCATGTTACTATTACTGTTCTACTGCTTTTCTTTCCCTTTGAATTCGATAAAATATTATCTATTATTTGCAAAATCATATGGTAATATTTTCTTTATTTAATCAGTGGCAAAATGATATTATATTTAGAAAGTCCTCCATAAATTAAAATATATGTGCGTAAACTTTCAACTAATATTTTGAAACAAATCCTCATTGCTTTATAAATTTGCTTTTTTTAAAAAAGTATATAATAAAAGGAAAAATGTATGAAGAAAAAATAAATATCTAACCTCAGAATATTTGTTTCCTTTAGATACATCTCTTTTCCTCATGCACAAAAATTCATGCAAATGCATTAAAATTACTAAACAATCATTTAATTTAAAAAAGAAGTAGGAAATGGTATCTTCTATAAAGTCCCTTAATGAAAATGAAATTAGTGAATGGTGATGCAAGCTCTGTCAGACCTCAATGGGATAATTTTTTTTATATTGTACAAAATTTGAAACATTTACAAAAATCCCGTTAAACCAACAATCTTGTGAACTTTTTCTGTTTTAAAGAAATAATACCCTTTATATTGTATTGAGTTGAGGGAAAAATTTTAACGACGCGCTAGAGTTACGCATTGAGTTATTGTTGACTGTCTGGGAGACAGCACTAGGGATGGCCTGAGACATGCCATAGCAATTTTATTTCTCCAAGCAAGAGTTAGTTCCCCCGTTTTGGTAGACTGATGACATGCACACAAAGTCAAGCACCTAATAGTGCAGAACAGTTTAACGATAGCTCGATATCGCGACGATCTCGGTCTCTTTGTAGACGAGTTGAGAGCCAGGAAGTTTATCCTAGTTGAATGAGGACACAACACTACATCCTTTCAACAAACACTGAACGTAGTCAATGTTGCTTGGATTTCGGTATTTTAATAAAAACTGGTTGATTCTTAAAAAAAAAAAAAAAAAAAAAAAAAAAAAAAATTAAAGTTCTTTGACTGAACAATCAACTGAAATCTTCTGTATTTGCGATATATATTTATATATATCAGTTTTTTAAAGTATTTCATTTTCTCAATAAAAGTCTCATTATTCATTCTTAATTGTTAAGTAATCATATTTGGATATTTATTCAATTATTAAAGTTTCTTATCAAGCAGGTATTCAGAAATTATTTTAAATTTCTTATCAAAAATATAATATGGATTTCAATCACATATTTATTTTGTTATTTATTTATTATTTACTCTTTTTTGCTGTTAATCAATCTCTCTATCTGAAACTATCAGATACATTTTATATTTTAAATACTATTTTTTTTTTTTTAATTATGCCATATTTCTCAATTTATATATACGGTGTTGGCTAAATAATTGAGGAATTTTTTAAATTGTTTATATTATTGTTTACAAAAAGGTGTATTTTTAATACAAAATTATATATTTAAACATTACTAAATTGTCGTTATCTTGTACATTAACTAAAAAAGAGAATCAAAACGAGGGGAAAAAAAAATATTTGATATGTAATTCTTTGCCTTCAGGATTGTCCGCACTCATTTTGACATCACTTCAATGAATCTTTTGCAAAATTTTTAGTGCTTTTCTATTAAGATTCCTTTAACTGGAACTTCCATTTCATTTATTTTTTCCTCTATTATCCATATATACCCCTAGTACCAAAATATCCCCAATAAACAAGTCATTGTACCATATACTACTAGTTTTTGTATCAGTTCATGGATGACGCTTTAAACTAAAAAATATGTAAAAAGAATTTTCAAGATATGTCAATAAATTACGTTGTTAATTATTTTTAACTTTTATTTTGCGAAAAAATAAAAAAAAATATCTGTAATAATTTGGGCAACACTGCATATACACACATTAATTTAAGACAGTGCAATTTTTATCATTCTCTTCCTCCAAATAGCATCTAAAAATAAAATAATTTCTCCAAACCTAATGTCAAACTTTGCGAATGCGCTAATTTTCTCTAAATACTATTCAGAATAATAAGAATTATTATTTTTATTATTTTTGTTTTTTAAATATTACAATAAATTTGGAAATATTTAGTTGTGTGTTTGAAAATGCCTTATAAATTATAAACTAGAAAATGACAAATGTTTAGAAATAAATAAAATAATAAATTAAAATAAAATTTGGTATTGCGAAATTTTTATAGCAGGCCTCCGAACCAATCCTAAGAGTGAATCCTAGACCGTCGAAAATTGGCCACTGAGTAACTCTAGTGCAACGTTAAACACATTCGACCTCAATCTTTGGTATTGTGTGTATTGTCATAAATTTGGGAACATTATATAAAATATTGTATAAGTTTACAAGTTTTAAAAATTAATTGAGAAATGAAAAACGAAACAAAATCTAAATAAACAAGAATAGTTATTGATTAAAAAAAACATAAATAAATAAAATAAAAAAATAAAAAATAAAAAAAGACAGAACACACAGCTATTTAAATAATTCACACACACACTAAAAAGAAAGAAGAAGAAGATTGAAGCAGAAACATCGACCGGCCGACTTGACTACGTTTTTCTTAGTTATTAAAATGATACCTATGTAGCATTAAACAATAACATTCTCATATTTATACATTTTGGTGAGTTTAAATACTATTTTAACAAATGAAATTTCCCTAAATTTTTAGACGTGCACAATAAAAAATTAAATCATTCTAACTTTTTTTTTTTTTAAGGTTCAGTATGTTATTTATCACAATCAAGTAATATCTTACTTTTATTCTTCCTTTTTTTTTTTTTTTTTTTTGGTAAAATTACTTTATTACTTTTCTTCTCTGAAAAATGCTCAAAAAATAGTCCGATGTGAAAGGCCGAACTGTTCCATATATCAAAGGATTTATGAAATGCCTTTCAACCTCGGTTGAGTAAAACAGAAAGCCTTCAATTTTATATTGCCTGTTGGTTCTGTTCTAAACGACGAGATTCACTTTGAAAACCCATGAAATGTTTCAGGACACTCGAATTCGTCATCCCCCACCGACATTCAGTTTGATGACCCCCCTTTAGAATGAGGGGGTATTCAAAAAGTTGATAAGGAAGAGCCCAAGATAGTTTTTTTTTTTTTTGCAGAATATCCAGGAAAGAACTCGGCCAAAAACTTATTTTTCTATACTTGTGTCCATTGGTCAAATTTACTAATAATACAACTGTGTGTTTTTATTTTGTGAAAACTGAAAACAATATTTATAGAATTCTTAATTATCATGCATAATAATACTGAGATAATTTCAAAGTGCAATTTGTTTCTTCTCTTTGACCACCCTCTCCTTATTTCAATTTTTTTTATTTTCAAAAATTCGAACAGAGAGCATAGAACTTTTTTTTTCTGTGTGTGTGCGTATCAGATGCCTAAATTTATTAATCAGACTATTTTAATTTTGTATACACACACAATATAATATTCATAGAAATTTGAAATATCACACATAATATAACTGAGATAATGGCGAAATATATGAGTGTTATCTAAATATAAAATTGGCCACTTGTAGATTTGGGTGTTCGAACAGTTGATAAGGGAGAGTGTATAAGATATACATTTTTTGCTCCTTTGTATTTACTTTGACTAAATTAATTTGCCGTTTTTACTTTTACAGAAAGCATTTTGCGTCAGTTAATCAAATTTACTAATATTACAAATGATTATTTTAGTTAAATACAGAACATTTTGAAACACACAAATAATTTTGAAATAATATGCATAATTAACACTAACATAATCCTGAACACACACACACACACACACCACAGACACACACACACACATATATATATATATATATATCGGGTGTCCCATAAATCTGCAGACATTTTAAAAATTCATAAAAATTGACGGAATCGGTAGAATTGAATGCAGTTTGCAAAAAAATTACTTTCGTAAAAGGTTTTTATTATTATTATTATTATTTTTTATTGTAAAGAAAAAAAAAAGATAAATGTTTCATCGATAGAGGGCGCTGCACACCCGCGTAACGAGAGACATGTATATATATATATATATATATATATACAATATTTATATACATATATATGAAAAACAATTTCAAACATTTCACGGGAAGAAAATCAAATATCACATGAACAAATAGAAGATTTAATAATAATAATAAAATTATATATATATATATATATATATATATATATATATATATATAATTTTTTACTCGTTTAATATTTTGCTTATTCTCTTGAAGAAAATTCAGAAGAGACTGGACAAGAACCCCTCTTTATTCTATTCTATTTTATTTATTTATTATTTATTTATTTATTTATTTTTCATGCAGCCTTTATAATTTTTACATGCACTTTTACCAATATACAACTGGGTATTTTAATTTTTTAAAAATGGAAAATTTGATTCAGAGAAATCTGAAATACCATATAAGATATTACTGAGGTAATCATGCATTATAGTTTAATTGTGTACCCTAACAGCACAGTTAGGCTTAACTTATCCACAGTACATCTTAAGGACGTTTCTGGGATGTCTTTGCATCCAGAAGACATCTTGAAGATATCCTGGGGAGGCGATGTGCTGTCTGGGTAATTGATTTGTTGCCTTGTCTATTTTCTTACCATTCAAGTTTTTTTTTCCCGTTTCCTAGAAATTCCTGCAAAGAAATGGAACTGTTTTTTTTTTTTTTTTTTTTTTTTTTTTTTTTTTTTAATATTTAGTTGGTGCAATTGACTAATGATGCAAATGTTATTTTTAAATTCGTATAGTATATCGAAAATAATACTCAGAGGATTCTGAAATGCCATATATAATAATACTGAAATAATCGTGCAGTATAAAAACGACTTCTAGAAACAAAATAAAGTTTTTTTTTTTTTTTTTTTTTTTTTTTTTTTTTTTAAGTTGTCTTTAATTTTAGTTCTTTATTTATTTATTTATTTATTTTTAACTTGCCAAGAAGTTAAAAAAAATTCCGTTGTCTAACACATGTTTTCGCTTTTTTGAAGTTCTTTAAATCAACCAGTTAATGATTTTGAATTTACTACTCATTTTTTAGAAAAGAATTAATTTTAAGAAGGAAAGAGACAATGAAACTTCCGTGGGGATTATTCTTTCTGTACTACAATATAAGTCTTCTTTTTACGTATATAATGACGAAAAAAGTACACACATTCTTTTGATTATCCATAATCCTGTAAAAACTAAAAATTTTTAAAATTACTCTCAGATGATATATAATAAATTTAAGAAAGATATTTTGAGAATATTTATTAAAGTTTATAACCTCTTTGATCACTTATACTATCATTGTTTTTGTCTACTTCTTTAAAGTACAATTATTCATTTCTAAAAGTGTGATAATTTTGATTATGCTTATAATTGGCATTTTATGTATAGATAGTAAGGAAAATTTTGATATTTAAATGATACTAAAATTAAATGAACTTGATGTGCTATGTTAAAAAAAAAAAAAAAAAAAATCTATAAAGAAGTGTTACTATAGCAAAATGTATGTATCATATTAAAATGCATAGAATAATAACACTAAATATTCACTAAAATAACAAAAGCATAAAATATAATTATTAAGTAAAGAAGGCAATAAGAAATTATTACTTCTTTGTATTATTGTTCAAAGTTGTAAATTTCATAGAAACATTTAAACTACTTTTATTTTAAAATAATGTTCAATATTATAATATTTTGAATATGAAACGAAATGTATCAGGAAAAAGAAGACTTCATTTAGATTTCGAATCAGGGAGTATTTAAAATAGCTATACAATTAAATCAAAGTTTAGATTTAATTGCATACATTGTTACTCCATGTTAAAAATAACAAATTTTTCACGAGCAAAACAGAGCGCTACTAGAATTTGCGCTACTTTATTTGAAAAGTTTTCACAAAATGTAATAAAAATATAAATTTTGAGATGAACGGATTAAAAATTTTGAGCTAATTTGAATTTATAAATTAAGCAAAAATTTAATCTTTGCTCACGAAAACTTATAGATAAAAAAGTCTTTTAATGACAAAAAATAAAACTATTATGAATAAAACAAGATTAAAGTGAAAACAAACTTTGTAAGGAAACTCAAAAGTTTCAAAAACTTGAAGCAATTGTTACGGGTCGAAATAATAGGAAGACATTTAAACAGGCGAAATATGTAGACAGGAGTGGAAAAGTAGACATGAAAGCGGCCCACACAAAATCCAAGCAAACTACACTCCTACAAACACACTTATTCACACTTCATCCTAAAGATATCCTTTTCATCTTCATTACATCCAAAGGATGTCTATTTCATCCTCAAGATGTCCTATTAGTGTCCTGGAATGATGATGTGTTTGTAGGGAAGATAAAATAAATCAGGGAAAAGGAGTCTTAATAAATATGATTGTGTTATGAATTACAAAATAGTTGACAGAAAATTATTATAATAAGTCAATAAATAAAAATAAATAATAAATAAATAAATAATTAATAAATAATAAAAATAAAAAATAAGGAAAAAAAGAAAAATACAAGGATTAATATACCCTACAGACACATCTTCTTTCCAGGATATTTACAGAACATCTTGAGGATGAAATAAGTAGCCTTAGGATATATTGTGGATGAAAGGGATATCTTTCGGATGAGCTGTGAATAAGCGTGTTTGTAGAGTATATGTATATATATATATATATATACACAAATATACCGTTTGTCCCATTAGACTGTAATAAAAGTTGAAGGATTTGGTAGAATTAAACAAACGTGGTTTACAGGACAGTTATTCTCGTGAAGGATTTTTTTTTTTTTTTTTCTGGTAAAGAAAAAATGTAGTTAAATTCTTCGACGATAGAGGGTGCTGCACGGACGCGCTACGGGAAAAATGTAAATCAGATTCTTATAAATTGTAGGATTTTCCGATTAACAGAGCTTATTCTTTGTTTTTATTCCTTCTTGTGCATACATGAAGTTCTAATTGCGATGCTATTTGGTGGATATAGCCTTTTTGGTGAAGATGTTTTTCCTGACTAGGAAAGTGTGTAAAATTTCTATTGAGACCAAACCAAGCTTAAATTAAAGAGCATGACCGAAAATATAGTGTAGAGTGAAAATTTGCTGCAACAACATGGAGCGAGAAAACGACCCTAAAAGTTTTACCTGGTCCTATTTAAAACAATGCAAGAGAACCTGTTAGTAAAACGGCGTGACGCAGTGGTTAGAGTTTTCTGTTTTACTGAGGTAGGTCGTGAGGTCAAACCCCGATGACTGCTCGCAGTTTTTTCTTTTAGAATATTTATAAATCAAATGAAATAAATGAAATATTAAAATAAGTGAATAAAAATAAAAAATATAAAAATATGTATAAAAATAAAAAAATATCCTAAAAATATTAAAATAAATGAATAATTTAGGGGAAATATGTATTAAATTTCATTAAAAATATATATAATGATATGTTATTTTATTTCAACTAATATATATATTTAATTTAAATAAATGAATAATTTAAAAGAAAATATTTTTCTTTATTGCACGTTTTCTTTTTCCCTAAAGTTTAATTTAATTTTTTTATTAGTATTTTACGCCAAAGCCGCCAGTCGGAAATGCTGATCGTCTGCTTTAAATTTTGTTATTTTTTAAACGTAAAAATAAATATTCTATTAAATTATTAAAACATTTTATTTCAAGGGAAGAAATGTTTTACAAAAGAATAGTGCAACGGAAAATAATATATATATATATATATATATATATATATATATATATATATATATATTCGTCTGCTTTTATTTGTGCTATTATCCATACGTAAAAAGAAATAACTTTTACTTATTGTTATTATTCTGTTGGCCCTTGCATATGCTTACATCTCCAAAATTAAAAAATTTAGTTATACATGCATTTTAGAAAGCTGATTATCACGAAGAAAAACCCTATAATTTGCGAAATGTTCACGATGTGTACTTTAACGTTAAACAAGATTGTAATGAAATTAATTGTGATAAATTTTCTTTTATACGTTGTTCTTATCGTGAAGTGTGCTTCTGCGTTGATCATTTTCTTACTTTTAATCATAGTCATTAACTTGAAAATAAATTCGTAAATTTAAACTTTTTTTTTTTTTCATAAAGAGGTAATTTTACCCTATATATTTCTTAATACTGTTTTTATATAGAGTATATGTATTTATTTTTAATTTCTTAGTTATGTTTAATAATTATTTTCTCTTAAGTTATTTATTTATTTAAATGTTTTGTTTTATTTCATTAATAAAATAAAATAATTGAGCACTCCATCGGGGTTTGAACTCAAGAAAACTTTACAAAAGAGAAAAAAATATTTAAGAAAGAAAATATTTTGGTAAATTGTAAATGAAAATTGAAAATACTTTTTTCAGTGGAAATAAAATATTTTAATAATTTAAAAATATATCATTATATAATTTTTAATTGAATTTAGTACATACCCAACCTTAAATTATTCATCTATTTTAATATTTTGTTTTATTTAATTTATATTATAATAATAAAAAACTGTGAGTAGTCATCGGGGTTCGACATCACGATCTTTTACCCACTCAAACTGAACACTGTAACCACTGCGCTACGCTGTCTCGCTAAAGGACTCTCTTTCGTTGGTTTTGATAAAAACAGCTAAAACTTTTACGGTCATTTTTCCGCTCTATGGGGGGGGGGTTGTTGCAGCAAATTTGTACTCTACCCTATCTATTCGACCATTTTTTTTTAATTTTAAGTTTGGTTTGGTTTCATTAGGAATTTTACTGATTCATGCCTTCCTTGTGAGTTAAGAATTGCCGACTGAAGTTGTATTCAGCGGTGATGTAACTCATTTGCAAACTGTAATTAGTGATCATAGTGAATACATAGAATACAATTTATATGACTATAAAGGTTGGCAGGGAAATAAATATAGTTTTTCATGAAATTTGGGATTTGTTGATGTACAGCTCCCTCTATCAACGAAAACGTTAACTATTATTTTTTCTTTACCAAATAGAATTCCTTTCCGTGAGAATAACTTTTTCACAAACCGCATTGAAATCTATCAATTCCTTCAATTTTTTTTTTTTTTTTTAAATGTCTACTCACTTATCGGACACCTGGTGTGTGTGTGTGTGTGTGTATATATATATATATATACAGCAAAAATGGGTGCCCGCACATTCTGCTGCAAGAATTACGTTATTTTTTACAGTGTAAAAACACTTTAACTTGGATGTCAATTACTAGTTTGTTAAAACTACATATGTTAAACGCTTATCATTGCAATTTTTCTACATATAAATAATTATGATTGTTTAAATATTTTTCAATTAAGCTAGTAAGTATTTTTCTTTAGTTGCTATTTGTCCTCCATTTTATCAATATATTAAGTTTATCTTGCTTTTGAGTTTCTTTGATTACGAATGATTAGGTGAATTGGGAGAATGATCCGTAATTTTATTTGGCTTTAGGCTTGCAGGTACAGAAATTCACCTAGTATTTGCATAAATTCTGCGCCTTTGAAGAAGTACTCTGATAATGTTATCTTATATATAATGAATATATATAGTATTAAATAAATAAAAGCAATGTGGAAGAGGAAATTAAGTGTGTACTTTTCAAAGATTCAGACAAAAAGTCGTTGCAAAAAGAAAGGAGAAAAATCTTGCTAATAATTTTTCTCTGGTATCATATTTGTCCTGGTGAAGTGTTAGGCAATTATTTCGACCCGAAACAATTGTTGTGTTTTTTCAAGTTGTATTGTTCACTTGCAATTTTTTATTCTGTATTTATCAATGCCAGTTTTACGGTGGAAGTCATTGTATTAATAAGATTAATACTTATTAAGATATTTAGAGTGAAATGTATGAAGTCTGATTATGTAGACTGATTATTGAAACTCAGCGACAGCATAAACGCAGAAACTAAACAAATAAATAAATAAATAAAAATAAAAAAATTTTCTTGTATTCGCAATTTACTTATGTAAAAAAATGCCGTTTTAAAAGAATATACTATATCAAAATCTCGTGATGAGCCTATTAAAAATTTTGATTATTTGCAATTACATCACCATCAAATTATTAACTTGAATCGCAGTATGGTTATTTATTTATTTATTTTACGGATTGAATGCATTTTATAAATATCAACAGTTTTGCTGTAGATGTGGCATAAAAACAGATTTTTATGGAATTATATATTCATGTATTGCACTTTTTTTTTTTTTTTTAACATGTTATTAGCAATTGTGATAAATTAACTGTAAAATCATTTTCGTGGTCTTCGCAGCCTTTTTTTTTTCTTTTTAAATCTGTAATTCATTATTAAAATAATTTTTCTTTTACAATTATATTAAATTATAGAAATTGGTCGACTTATTACGCACTTAATATTTACACGCAATAAAATAGAGTTTCTTTCTGCACAATAATTCTTTTTTCTTTTTATCCATCTAAAGTTCTATTTATCGTTTGTGCGCTTCAAACTTTTGTTTTATTTTTTGTAATTGCTTTTTTTTTTTTTTTTTTTTTTTTTTTAATTGTTATACGTTTTGAATTTCCCCTTCCTCAATTGAATGATATTCTATTTTTAATTTTAATATACTTATATATATATTTTGAATTTTAATTTATTATATATATATATATATATATATATATATGTATGTATACAGGGTGGTTACTAAATACTGTTACACATATTGAGTCATTTTATTTCACAGACATAAAATAGAAAATGAAAATTCCACTAGTAAGATAAAAAACATAAATGATAGTTTACCTAGAAATGATTTTATTCAAATCGACCGCCATCTTTATTGATTACTAAAGATAATCTATTGCGCCATTGTCCGATTGAGGCACAAATCACTTTTAGAGGTAATTTGTCCCATTCTCGCAATATGGAATTTAGGTGATTCCAAATATCTATGTTGTTTAGCATTCACTTTGGCCTCTACAATATCCCAGATGCAGTAATCTAATGGATTAAGATCCGGTGATGAAGGTGGCCAATCTTCTTGCTTGATAAATTTGGGACTGTTGATATGAAGACAATCCTATATTGATTTTTCTCTGTGTGAAAGTGCAGAGTCTTGCTGAAATATCCAATTCTTTTTAGGATATAATCTGTCAGCATATGACAATAAATGTGTTGCCAATATGTGCTATTTGTAAAACTCAACATTTATTTTGACCCCTTCATCAATGAATTTCAAAGGCAATTTTCCGTTGTTTGAGACTAACAGATCATAAATCATTACAGAATGTTATGATTTATGATCTGTTCATAACAGAAGTTCGAGCGTTTGACTGTTCGAAGGTTTTTAGGTATGTCCTTGAAAGTTGTTAAATATAGACATCATTTTTGGCATTATAATATTGTTCAGTGCAAAATAGTTTCTCATCAGAAAATATTATTCTGTCAATGCTTTTTTTTTTTCGTGCCATCTAAGCAATTTCTTACATCTTTGTAACCTTTTTATTCTTTGTGATTTAATCAAACCTTGAACTTTTCTTTTGCGATAAGGACGAAATCCCAGATCTTCATTTAGGATAACTTGCATAGTTCTACGACTCGCATTTTCTTCTGCAGCGATTTTATTTTCAAAACGTTGAGGCTTTCTTTGTGTCTTTTCACGAATTCTTTTCATGCGCTCTTTTGTGCGAGCCGTGCGTGGATGATCAGTCCGAGGTCTATCATTACAGATATTAGTCAATAATAATCCATTTATTGTCCTATATATAAATACCCTATTAAATCTTAAGACATTTTAATTGCTTAAAAATTTCACCTGAAGAAAACCCACGATAAAAGAGCTGTTTAGCCATTATCCTTTCAGCTTCCATCTTAAAAAAAAAAAAAAAAAAAAAAAAAAAAAAAAAAAAAAGATCCATAAACTTTTTCATTTAAAAAAAAATCGTCTGCGGTAAATAAGGTTGCCAATCGCAGGAAAATAGGATAAATTGTTTCAACAAATGATTAAAATTAAATCCGAATTTTTGGAGTGTTACAGTATTTAATAGCCACCTTGCATATATATATATATATATATATATATACGGAAATTTATAGTAAATTAACATAATGGAAAAAATATCAAGTCAACAAATCAAGAACTGAAACAAGAATCACGTAAATAATGACAAAACTTATAATATTTAAAATTTCTTCAGGGGCATAATTTAAATAATTTTAAACAAAATATACGGTTCTCTGTGTAATTGTGGGCACTATCCTAAGAAGATCAGAACTACTTACTCCAAAACCGTATATGAAAGAATAAAAATGAATTCAAAATGCATGAAAAGGTAAAACTACCAAGATTTACGTTCTTACACACCAAGTATGTTGAAAAAATCCTGACTTCAGTATGTTGAAATAAAAATATATACCAAACATCAGTTAATAATAGGAGACAGTGATCACAAGAAAAGATTTCCATATAGGAAGACTTAAAAAATAACTTGGATTTATTTTTATTTATTTATTTATTTATTTTTTACAAAATAAAATGAGGAATAAAACTATAAATAATAGGATTAAATGAAATAAATCATAAAATATAAAAAATAAATAATAAAAAAAAAAGTTTAGAAATTAAAAAAATTAGCTTTTTTTTCTGAATCTAAACGGTATAATTTTTAATGCTGCCATCTAAAATTGAAACAAGGGAAAAATGTACATTTAAATTTAGATTGATAATAAAATTTAAATTCAGATTAATTATAACAATCATATAATAAGTGTAATATATATACATATATATATATATATATATATATATATATATAACTTTAAGGTGTAACTGTAGTTTTAAGAATTTGATTGTAAAATTTTATGCTTCATCTACTCTACCTAGGCTGAGTAGAACTTTAATATTTTTAATGTAAATTATGGCAAAATTTTTGTTTGAGCTGTTAAAATAAGCCCTCTGCATGCTACATAGAATGTTATTTATTTAACTAAGAATTTTAAAAATTGAAGAAATTCTTAAAAGTTTCAGGAATAATTAACATATTATGAAGATAAAACTTTTATTTTTAATTAACTTTAAAAAATATATTTAATGAACTTAGCAAGATAACCATTTGGATTGGGTTGAGTTGGGTTGTGGCGTTTAAGGACAATTGACTTCACTAGGCCTAAAGGTGGAATGCCCTCCGGGGGGGGGGGGTGTCTTTCTAATAACGATTTGTTATAGCACGGTTTATTTAGAGATTTGGAATTATTTTTCCTGAATTTATTAGAAACTAAATAGTTGATACGTAATTCAAAACTAAGAAGAAAGTTAATAAAAACATATTTGTGTCAGCAAGTTCTAAAATTTGTAAGAATTAACTTTAAATGGAAAAAGCTTACATTTATCATATAAATTATATATTCTAGTTATTAATTATGGTTACATTTAAAAGACCTTATTATGTATTACTCTTATAAATGAATCTAAATTTATTTTATCGAAAGGAACATATTATTGATTTAATTAGTTTCTAGATAAATATTTTCTCAGTTTATTTATAGCAAGAATTTTAGAAAATTTCTCAGCTAAAATTTCAGCTAGTTATTATGTAGTTGTATCATATCTTATTGTCAGCTGTCAGTTTAAAAGTATGATAGAAATGGGAAAAACGGTTTTTGCTAACTGATAAAAAAAAAAAAAAAAAAAAAAAGTAGTGGTTGGAGAAAAAATGTATCTTTAAAAGTCTCATGAGTCATTTTCGGAAATAAAATCGGACAAAGCATTATGAATAACAAAGGATATGAAGATATATGTAGGTGGGCAACATAATTCAAATTACAACAGAGTCAAAAGAGGTTTCATTTAATTTCCTTATCATTTATTAGAACTTGCATGAAAATATAGTTGCATAGTAAAATTTACATTTATGATACATAGAATAACATAGTGATTTTCACTAAAATTTATAATTAAAAAATGCGTGATGTAAATTTTTGGTTATGCACTATAGAATGTTGAAAAACATTTTATGCTAAATTTCTGATTTATTTATAAATGTGTCAATTTCATTTTACTTTCTTGTGAGTGTGTGTGTGTGTGTTTATATGATTCTATTTTTTTTAATGGCTTAATGATAATTTCTTAGTATAAAGAGATTTTTCAGTGGTGAAAACTGAAGGGTTACAAAGAGAACAAATGTGAGATAATATTAATAATTAAAAAAAAAGTTTTAATGGATCTATCAATATTGTACTGTTTAAGTGGTACCAAAAAAAAAAAATAATAATAAAAACACTCAAAAATATGCATGTTTCTATAAATTAGGCTGCATTAGTTACTGATGTACAGCATACATTTATATATTTAATAAATAAAACACTTTGAGACACGTATAAAAGTTTTAAAAAACATATTTAATTAAAAAATCACATATTTCTAAGCTTTTCGACTAAGCTGCGACTTGCGTTGAAAGTTGCAGTAATCAAGTGTTACCTCAGTGTTAATGTAGAATGGCTCCAACCTATGAAATATAAATTTTTTTGCATCAAAGTAGCGATGCAACCATAACTTTAACCTGATTTATGATGTATATATATTTGTAACACAGCTGCACACTGTACAAACAAACATGTAGTTTTCCTGATGATGCCCTGCTTTTCAGGGCGAAAAACTTAGAAATATGTGATTTTTTAATTAAATATCTTAATATATATAAATCTCGTGTCACAATGTTTGTCCTCAATGGACTCCTAAACCACTTAACCGATTATAATAAAATTCGCACACCATGTGCAGTTCGATCCAACTTGAGAGATAGGATAGTTTAAATCTCAAATTATAGTCGCAATTTTAATTTATTGCTAATTATTTGTCTGTTATTATTTGACAGTCACAATTATCTGTTAACTCCAAATGATTCTAACAGATGTCGATACCTTTCGACTGGGTTGAAATGAAAGCTGAAATATATTTGGTGCTGCCATCTACACAAAGAATCTTCAACTTTTTAACCTATTAATAAATTTCGTATAATTCAATTATTTCCACTTTTTAAATTTTTGGTGTTAGCATAGCCGGCCACGTGTTACTTAGACTGAAGTGTAAATTGAATTCATATTATAATGAAGATAATACAGTGAAATTAATCCTGTTTTTTACTTATTTGTGCTTCATTGATCAAAACTTTATAATTTAATCTGTATATATATATAAATTACGTGTCACGATGTTTGTCCGGGGTAAACTCCTAAACTAAGGAACTGATTTTGATGAAATTTTGCACACTGTGTGCAGTTTGATCCAACTTGAGAGATAGGATAGTTTTTATCTCAATTTATTGTCACAATATTGTTTTATTGCAATTATTTGTTAATTATAGACCTTTATTAAAGTTGCTCCAAAATATCTGTGAGTTCCATTAATTTAATTGTTGCAAAAAAAAAAAAAAAAAAAAAAAAAAAAAAAAATACGAGTTCATTTTCTTTCGACATAAAAATAAATACATTTAATCAAACGTGAACGTTAAAAAATTATAAAAAGTTAAATTATGCATCTCACGAAAATTGACGTCATAATCAATTTAAAGATTTTATACACATTGATAAAGTGCTAATGTAGTTCTATCATAGATATAGTAATATATATAGATCTCTCATCCCCATGTTATCGTAGAAAGATTTTTGATGCCGAAAAAAGATAAAAAATAAAAGCTTTGGAAACATCCATTAAGTGGTATTGAAAAAAAAAAAAAAAAAAGAAAAAAAAAAGAAAAGAAAGAAAGAAATATGAATTTGAAACTGTATCTGGAGTCTTCCATTCCCCTTTAGCAAATAAATTATTCATAAATTTTATTTGCTAAAATATTAGTATGTATTCCCGTGTGTATTCACTCGGGGAAAGACGGCCATATTTTGGTAAAAACGTCGTCTTTTCCCAAATGAAAAGGAATAACTTTTTTCTCCCCAATGATCACTCTATTCTATATATGCTATACTATATCTATGAGTTCTATACGCAAGCGAAGTGTGACTCACTGACCGTCTGTGCAGCCAAGAAAAAGATTTCCTATGTTAATTGCCCACTGGATTTTTTGTAAGAAATTATTAAAAATCGAGGAAATTTATTTCCCGATTTTAATCCTTATATTTGGGTATAGATATGTATTAGTTATCGCGGGTGTTAGATTGAATTATTTTGCTGTCAAATTGACAAAATTTTAATTTTAAATTTCAAAACTCAGTCGCCTTTGGCTTATTATTATTATTATTATTATTATTTGGCGATCAAAAGCGTAACACGAAAATATACATGCCAGATGTATGCATTGTACGAAATGTAATATGTATTATTCATTGTACGTATGTATGACATGTAATATGTATTGTACGAAATATTGTTTCATATTATTCATTACTCTTTTAATATAAGTTGTTAAAATAACCATGATTTTTGAAAGGAATTAAATATTTTCGCCAGATAATTTGGCGATATTCTTTTTTTTTTTCGCCAAGGATGACAGAAATGAAATCTATTCCGCTGCAAAATATTAGTATCTTACATCAGATATTTTATTTAGACATTTGAAAACAAATTTGACTTCAAACTATGATAGAATATTTATCATTTTCCTTTTAATTTGTATATTATTAGTATATTAAAATTTAAAAGCATGGTATATAAAAAGTTTTTTTTTTTTTTTTTTTAATCTTATAATTATTCTTATCTTAATCCTCAATGTTTCCCATCTTTATTGACTTGAATTTACTATTAAAATTTTAACATACTCAAAAACTTCTCATCACTTCGTTAAAATACACTAAACTTTTCCAAAATCTTTTTGTATTTAAAATGATACATGTATTTACTTTAAATGTCCAATATTTCATAAGATTTCCAATTTTAAAGTTTTAAAATATTTATCAAATTTACTTATTTTTCTGGTTTAGCCTTATTGTTTTCCCTTTTATAACTACAGCTGTTGCCCTCTTTAAAATATTTAAAATGATGAGGTCATTTAATAGTAAAATTATCCATTATAGCATATATTATATTTCACTCCTCCATAAAAATTGATTTTAAAATCGTCTGTTTCTTTTATACTTTTATTTTAATAGAATTTTAATAGAATTTAATTTATATATTAGTCATTTTAGCAATTTTATCCAAAGTAGCATTAGAAATAATATATATCACTTCTCCATTAAAATTTATAGGACCCTACAATAAAATTAATTTGTGCTTAATATCAACACTACGAAAATTTTTATCAATCGCTTCCAAATTTTGACCTAAGTTTCAAATCTCAACCCTGTGGGTTTTTACATCGGCTACAACGTTTTCGTCTTTGTTCGTAAATAATATAATAATTTAACTGTACTAAATAGTTTACAGCCGTATAATTCAACGTATAACTTAGTCACAGCAACGCGTGGCCGGGTCTGCTAGTATGTTTTTTAAAACTTTTATACGTGTCTCAAAGTGTTTTATTTATTAAATTGGAAACGGTACACGTGTCTTTTTTAAAGGTATCTCTAAATGGGATGTATTTTTTTTATATATTTGTATAGTACACTGATGCGATTAATATGTTTTCAAGATAAAATAAAATGCCCAAAATTCAGATCTGGTTTAAGTCAGGCCGACATTTACTTAAAAAATCTGTTGTTTAACTTGATAATTTTTATTTATTGACTTAATTTACTGAAAAATGCAAGTTCTATTGCAGTATTGATAAATACAGTAATTTACAATAAATAATATTTTATAATGTTGAAATTTTACTTTGTTAATCGCTGTGCCTTATAATAGTTTTTAACTATAGTTAATTAGTTTCAGAGTAAATTATTTTGCCAGATAGTTATGATGCGTTATTGTTTGATACGTGGGTTTCAGTTTTTTTACTTGATTTTATTTCAATGCGAGTCAGAAGGGCTTTCACGGTCTAGGCAAAAGCTTAAAATGGCACCACTTATTACATCCTTCTGAAGTTTTTTTTAAGGCATTATCTCACTGAGAATGTCAAATTTATTTTTATATTAAAAACAAACGTTAATATGCTTTAAAAAAAATTATTATTGTCATTTGCCGCCTAGTTTTCTTAATTCCACTAATTTTTTCCCGGAAAGTACACTGCTAAAAATTGCAACAGAGAAACTACTGCAAAATATTTATATTTAATCTTACGTAAATTTGACGAAAAAGATAAACTGAATTGTTAAATAATGCATTTTATGTATATATTTTAATGCCTAATCTTATTTTAAATAATTTTTATAGAGAGTATATTAGTGATTTTTAACAGTCTTTCTGACGTATTTTTAATTTTGTATAGAGAAAACAAACATTTAAAAAGGAAAACACATTCAATGAATATTGAGAATATCATGATTATTTATTTTTAAATAAGTATTGATATTTAAAATTTATTGAAATTTACTGAGACTTTGGATAAGAATTTCACTAATTTTACAGAAGTTACTGCAATAAGCAACCATTTTCCTTCGTGAAGTAGTAGTCCATGGTGTACATACAGTCGGTAACAAAAGTGTTCGAACACTAGCAAAAATTCCTATGTAAAAAAAGTACACTTCATACGGTTTTGTTAAATAAATCGTTATCGAATCATGTTCTTAGACTGACTATAAGAACGGGAATCGAGAAGGATTTATTTAACAAAAGCGTATGAAGTGAACTTTTTTTACATAGAAATTTTTGCTAGTGTTCGGACACTTTTGTTACCGACTGTACATCTTAAAAAATTGAAACAAGTTTTTAATAAAAATTTAAAGCTTTTTTTAGGTATAAAATAATTAATATTGTAATTTTCGAACAATAAATTAGAGAAAAGCATATTCATGAAAGAAAACCCCAAAAATCAAGACTTTTCAAGAATTTGTCTAATCGACATAGACCTTTGCTTAGCACCATTAATTATTTGCTTTTAAAACTATAATCGCAGCTTTTGCCATGTTTTCCTTGAAATAACTGTACAAAAAATTGCATTTTTCATTGACAAACTCTATGCAAAATCAGCACTAAATTCTATATATCCATTAGTAAATGCATACTATGAAACAAAATATTTCGGCAATTTTAAATTTTAATTGTAATGCCAATAACCCCCATGTCAAAAATTATAATAAATGAACAAATTAAAGCAAACGTATTACTCATTTATTTTTTAAATAGGAACTTTCTCTTTCCAAGTACTTTTAGAAAGAACACGGTGTTTTTTGATATCCGAACATTTGATGTTAAAACTAATTGTATAGAAAGTTGTTGAAGCATACTAATTAAGAATTCAGTCAGTAGCATTAAACTAATTTAATTTTACTCTTAGTTTACTTTGATCCTTGAATAAAAGATGGAAAAAATGCATCTAATGACGGATTTACATAAAAGGTTTTGACGCAGAAAGCCTTAAAGAAAAAATATGTAAAAGAAAAAAAAAAAAAAAAAAAAAAAAAAAAAAAAAAGGTGCATTCTTGTAGAAAAGTATGATGCATCGTGCGTAAAATAAAAACATCGAAAGTTCCGTAAAGGTAATGAAATCATTCAGTGTATAAAAGATATTATTTTAAATATTACCGCGTATGCATTTAGAATATTATTTAAATATGCGTTAGTGGGGAAAAAACATAGCCCCCCTTTTTTTTTCTTTTATTCTCCAAAGCGCGTGAAGAATTATTTTGCCGAAATCTTTCAGTATATATTTTTTTTTATACTAGTTTTTGTTGCATGATATTTTGAGTATAATAAAAGAAAAAAAAAAAAAATGAAAGAATTACTATTTCTTCACCAAAAATTGGAAATAAAAAAAATATTGGGGAGTGCAGTGACATGTCTAATAAATTAGATTATCTCGGAACAGTTGATGGCTTCGAGCAAGTTACGAAAAACGTGGGCGCCCAAAACACTAAGACAATAAATTACCAGAGACTCCAATACAAATTGAACTATTTGACACTGTTTTATCACACTAGGGGGCGCTATATACTGTCCCTCTATTGTCTAGATATATGATAAAGTTTGTTTTTGTTTCTCATGAGCAAATAGAAAAGGATTTAAAAATAAACATTTCAGATAAAGTAATTAGTGCAGCAAATGCTTATAAATAAACTGTTATAAATGTTCCAATATAATATATATATATATATATATATATAAATTAAAAACATTAATGTGTGCAAATAGAGAAAGTTGATCAATTTAATATTTATTTCATTTACTAAATGAAAAACAAAGTAAGAAATCCAAAAATTCATCTTTGAACTGCATTTGCATGTTTTCGTTAGATACTGTTTTTTTATTTTTATTTTTTTTTTTAACTATCATCTTTGAATATTAGTGAAAGCATTAGGGACATTAATAATAATTTAAATAAAATAAATGACACCAGAGATTTATATTTTGATGTATTGATTCCCTTAGAAGTTGTTATTTGCTAAACAAATTAAGAAAGATTGCTAATTAAACAAATTCTTTTATATGTGATGTTGACTTATGAAAATAATTATTTATATATTTATTTATTTTTAATGATAATATTGCAGTATTTGTATCAAATTGTTTTAATTAGTAGGAATAAAAAAATTCTAATTTAAACGTGATATGAATAAAATAAAATTTTGTTTTTTATATATTCTTGCTGATTCAAAATATGCATATATCATGTGGATTAAAAAATGCTTTAACTATAAATCAATTTAAATCCAAAAATAAGTCAGAAAAAATCCCCCCTTTAAATGCTGTTTTATTTAACATTTTTATAACATTTATTTGTAGATTATTATTATTATTATTATTTTAATATAAGTATGATTATGGTTTCAGTTATACCATTAATAAAACGTTTACATTATAAGAAAGACTTAATTTACATACAAATATCGAATTGTTGTAACTATATTTTAATAATATTAATGCTTATCTTGCCGTAAGTGCAAATTTTATGTATTCTTCACTCTAAATGAAACCAATATATATATATATATATATATATATTAGTTTTGTATCATATAAATCTTTTACTTCCATTACCGGATTATCGTAGGTAATGGAAGTATTATTTTCAGGCAAAATTTTGATATCAAGTTTTCATATAACTTACATCCTGAGTCTAAAAAAGTATTTTTATTTTTTATCTATTATTATTATTACTATTATTATTGCAATTTGTCTGTGTGAGGTGTGAGTATGTGTGTGTGTGTGGAGGGGGATCTTTTCACTACCATATCTTCAAAACTAATAAAAGAATAAAGATAGAACCACGAAACTTCAGAATTAAGACAGGTCCGATGTACAAATGATTTTTCTAACTTATAGTGAAAATTGTAAAAATAGAAGTGGGACATAAAAACCAGAAATAGAACCTTTAGTCCGCATTTCGAAAACTTCTCTGGCGATTATCTTCAACTCCCTTTTGTATCTTCTATCGTATGTATTACTTGGTCACTCCATAAAAAATTATATACATCCTGTATAATAGGTCAATTTTAGGTCTCGCAAGTGTTTTTCTTAAAAATGGCTTTATGGATTTTCTTCAAACTCGCCATATTGACTCCTTGTCCTTTTTTTGTGTAATATTTGCTTTCCCGTGTAGAGATAGATTTGCTAAGTTTTGATGAAATTCGTAATTAGGACTGAAAGTTGTATCTGAAAAACGGCTCGAACTATTTTCTGCAAATATTCTATAGAAAGACTTTTTTGGATGTCCTTTCGCATGTATTAAATGGTTACTATAGAAAAATTTATAGGCTTCATGATTAAGTAGGTCAGTTTTAAACCTCGGAAACTGGTGTTTCAAAAAACAGCTCTAAAGATTTTTTTTTTTTTTTTTTTTTTTTTTTTTAACTGGCGATTTACTCTTTCTTTTATATGTCTTTAGGAAGTACGTATTAGTTCGCTCTTACAGGAAGACTGTTAAGCTTGATGTTTTCATTGTGGTCAGAAGACATAAAATTGACCAATCGCCAATAAGAGATTATAATAGGATAGTAGCGTGTAATGGAAATCGTATGGTTGTTACGCACCAGACTTCTTTAGCATGTAATGAAGTATGAAATGTAAAATTTTTCATAAGTTGCATAATTAAAAAGTATTTATGTTCAAATTGGAAAGAAAGTAATTGAGAAAGATGTAGAAGAAATTAAAAATGAATTGATTTTAATTTACCTTAAAGAACATATTCTATTAAAAATAAATAAAAATAATACAAGCTCTTAACGATATTAAACTCTATAGTATTTATCTCACTTGATAAATATTTTCGAATATTTTAGTATTTACAAAAGAATCTATCATCCACTTAAGATTCTCTTCTTAACATATTGGTATCGCGTTGTTATAAGTATGACATATTTTTAATTAAAAATGCAAAAAAAATCTTTTGGTATTTTTTTTTATTTATTTAACGTTCTTTCAGTGAACTAAAAAAATAATATGAAGGGATGTCATTGAAAGAAGCGAATTTTAAGTAGGGAAGTGAAAAGAATATTTACTTTTATAATATATTGCATGACATATATATATTTTTTTAAATAACTGAAATATATTTTTAATGCTTCGCTTCTAAAATGGAAAATATTTATTTCTTTTATTCTATGGTTGCATTTAAACGACTGTGTTTTCTATTTTCTTTATATATTTGTAATTTGCACATTATTAACTATATATATGTATATGTATATTATAAGGTTATTGAAATTTTAGTCTAGCTCATTTTATTCAAGGATTAGGGAAAGAAGAAAATTAAGGATCTTACTCACAATTTATATTAATATTAAAAACCAGTGCTGGATAACGATGTGAGACTAAAAATACCAGATTTTGCAATTTTCTTAATTATAAAAACTGTATGCTCTCACAGATATAAGTTTGCAAACCATAATTAAACCAGCTTCCGAGTTAACCAAGGTATTATTGACTATACATAAATGTGCTTTTCTTGCAGTAGCTTTCAGCTCAATACAGGAGCTGTTGATCAAACTTTTCCACTTTACACAATGATTCTTGATAGTTTCAAGCTATTAGGGACATGAATTTCTCTTCAGCCTTAGGGGGAATTCCGACTTGAAACTCACTGAGTAAGTCGTCGACATGGGTAATGTTTACATCCCCATAAAATGTTATGCAGGAGCTCTTATGGGATAATATTGGTGGCAGACAAATCTTTGAGTTCTAGATCTTTGCGAGATGTGGATCCAAGGAAAAAGGCCATATAACATTATCTTGATGAACGAAGACCTATATGCATCATTAGCGTATAAATACGCTCAATTTTCCTGATTACTAACACCGGAGTTAAATTCATACGCTTAACTTTGTTGGTCACTATCATCATTCGTTAGCTAAAAAATATAAATACGAGTAGAGGGTGTTGCTTATTTTTCATATTTTCTGATGATGCAGATGGGTTAGCACACACAAATGCCCAATTTTTGGTGCAGAAATAAATCTGTGTTGCCAAAGTTTAGAACATTGTTTACATTTCATGCTATGATGTTGCTTTATTGCCACTTTCAATGCATATCTCCCCACGTCTTTTGACCCTTTGAGCTACGAATGACAGATCCTGCAAACTGTTTCGTAGCATGCCGTTGATACATTTCGTAAATTGAACAATCTGCAATTCCATTTCTGTAAGTGTGGGGATGTGTTTCAAGAAGAATATTTATAAAGAAAGGTACTCCTCCAAATATCAGCTGCTATGTGAAAAAGGTACTCCACATTCAATTAACTAAAGATAACAGCTGTCATTTTACTTCGGGGTCATCCTACCAAATTTCCTGAATCGAACCTTTTTCACAATTCTAGCTACTTCTACTTGTTTCCAATATTCCCATCAGCCATAGTAGCAGTTTAAGTATCACCTAATAAAACTAAAAAAAAAAAAAGGACTATAGTATATATATATATATATATATTATGGAAATCTCTTCTTTTCAAATATAATATTGAAAGCTGTGGAAGTCAAAAAATAAGATAAATATATCGTGTAACCACATACGACCTAGTGGTTTTTGTAATATTGTAATGAATCATTAGCAGGCGCAACTATATTTTACATATGAAACTATTTATTATGTTGTTATCTGTGCAATATTAAATAATGTTATACACCATAAAATACACACCGTATTAAATAAACTTTTTTCAAGGAAACAAATAAAGCATTTTATAAAATAAAACGTCTGATGCTATAAATATAGCTATTTTAGCGTGTCTCAAATGACAAAATGCGCCTATAAGATTTGTAAACATGCTCTTGTATATGAGAAACACCGTAATTTACACCATAATACAGTTAATTTCTGCCTATATGTACCCCGATAGTTTTCACAAAAATAATCTGATTGACTTAAAATTTGCTACTAATATTTAAGAGTTACACAAAACTAGTCGTACAGTATTTGTGGCTCTTGTACAGAGACACACAAAAGAATATTGATACATTATAGTATATGGAGAACATTTTTGACGTGAATTATAACAACATTACGTTGCAATCAAAATAATGAAATTAACATACATTTTTAAGTTACGTAAGAGCATGGTTTCTGTGGAAAATGGTATGCACAGAAGTTTTCAAAGCTTGAAAGAGAATTGCGATACTTTATGCATTGTTAATGGTAACTACTTGATGTGTATATGTCTCTTGTTTTATACCCATAATATTAAAGAAATTTTCAACAGAAAACAAGGCTTAACTATTTCATTAATAAACGGATTAATCATATATATGTATATAGAATCAATAAACAATAACTGCTCAGTAATGAATACTACAAATTCTATGTTAAGTAACATTAATATGCTGTTAATGATACACTTGATGTATATTTTATATTGTGTTATACTCATAATTTGGCAAAAAAGTAAATGCTCAACGGAGAATAAGGCTTATATATATCATTATAAAATAAGTTAATCTTATATCTGCATACAGGATCAACAAAAAATAACTGCTCAGTAATAAATAATGCAAATAAAGTGCTAAGTAATACTTTCTATATTACTAATAACTACTTGATATGTATATTCTGTTGTGTTACCTGCGTAATAAGGAAATAAAGTAAATATTTCTTAGAGAATGAGGTTTATATATCCCATTATTAAATGTGTTAGTTTTAAATATGCATATGGAAACTATAATGAATGATACAAATAAATTGTTAACGCTTCTGATCTGAAGATTCACTAGTTAAACTATATGTTTCATATATGAATAATCAGAATCGCTCTTTTTACATACAAAGGAGCTGTTATTTTGGTTTCATAAAAGAAAATAATAATAATAAAATTCGATGAAAATTATAAAGTTACAAGTACAAAGCTTCTATAAATTATACAAATACGAAATTTCCCTACATAATACTTTACTTTATTCGCGATTGAGTTTACTCTTAATTCCGAATCTTGACTCGAAATAAATGTTTTGATTAAAAACTACAGGAAACTTCTAAAATATTTTAACTTAATACTTTTTCTTCCATGCAATGTGACTGAATGACTATTTAATTCATGTCAAGGTTATATTTGCATAAAACACTTTACATGCTAAAAGAAATACTTGTGCCATCTATTACAACAAAAGAAAATCAGAAACGTTATTAAAAAGGTTGCTTTCAGATTCTTTCTAAAAACTAGTCAAACTGCTAAAATAGGATTAATGTAAACAGGCTAATACAGTCCGTTAAGAAATTATAAGACCACTTTAATTTTTTTAATTATAAGAAAAATAAAGATTCTAATCATAATTTAAATACATAAAATAACATATTGCTCTATATTTTTTTATAATTAGTTTGCAATAACTTGGTATAATGCAATAAATGTTTAATTAAAATATATATTTGAAATAAGTGAAAAATAACCTGTTAAGAAAATATAAGACCACTTGTCTAAAAACAAAATTGTATAAAAAATTAATATGACATTGGTCCTCCATTTTTTCTGATGACTTCAAACACTCTGTTTTTCATTGAAGTAACCAGGTGATTAAGTTCAGATATAGAAATATTGTACCATTCTTTTACAATGGCTACTTTCAGTTCATTGGCAGATGAAAATTGTTTATTATTAGCATAAACTTTGCGAGATAATATACCCCATAGGTTTTCCATGGGGTTCAAGTCTGGACTTCGACTTGGCCATGGCAAAACATTATTTTTTTCTTTTTTAAACCACTCCTGTGTGGATTTAGATGTATGACAAGCAGCATTGTCCTGTTGAAACATCCAGTTGGCACCACCTAATAAAGGTCCAAACGATATCATATGATCATATAGCATAGACTGATATTCTGTAGAGTTCATATGACCCGAAATCCGCTGTTAATCACACAACCCCTCATAACTAAAAGCTCCCCAAATCATTACTGATCCTCCACCCATTTGTCGACTGAAGCATTCTTTTGGTTCCTTCCTCAGTCGTGCCAATAGTGTTTGAAACCATTGGGATCATCAAGGTTAAATTTCTTTTCATCAGAAAATATAATTTGTTTCCACTCATCATTCCAAGACATGGCATTTTTAGCACATTTTAATCTTTCTTCTCGAATGGCATTTTAATAACTTTGG
The DNA here is from genome assembly GCA_963930645.1 of Salticus scenicus. Lineage (NCBI taxonomy): Eukaryota > Metazoa > Arthropoda > Arachnida > Araneae > Salticidae > Salticus > Salticus scenicus. Next base: position 199,890,292 of record OZ005657.1, on the reverse strand, counting down.
TTTTTTCTTCAATTTCATAAATTTCGTATTAATATTTAATTTAAGACTCTTCCAGACTGTTACATGTGAAGTTTTCTTGCTGAAATGTTTCGAAATTTCACGAGTTGAAAGACCTTTTTTAGTTGACAGTTGAAAAAATTGTCTATTACCACGTGCTGTCAAAATATTTTTTCTACCAGATCGTTTTATTTTGTTTGAATAATCTTTTCTAATTATGGCATTATGAATGGCAGTTTTAGAACAGTTCATTAACCTCGCCATATCTCTTTCAGATTTACCAGAACCTTTATAAAATAAAATTTTTCTCACTTCGCACTCCGATAATTCTTTACCTCGAGGCATCGTCAAATTAATCGTCTATAACACATTCAAAACCTAAGTCTTTGCTTCTTAGGTAATGCTTTTACGAAATACTGACGCATGCGCTTCATATTGAGTTTGACGTCATGTATAATATGCTAATTTTCTCAGGTGGTCTTATAATTTCTTAACAGTCACTGTCTTTAATTTTTAGAAAAATGAATAAGTTTTAATGAAATTTAATTTAATTTTAAAAGTTGGAATTAGTATAGGATGCGTTTTCTCATCAATTTTAAATACGCAACTAAAAATTTGCATATTATGCTCTCTTCTTCAGAATTGCACCAATACGCTTGTGGTCTTATAATTTCTTAACGCACTGTAAAGCATAACATTTAAGCGCACTTCTATTTCAGCATATATCATTTGTTTAAATTATTATCTTAATAAAATTTCTTCTTTCTTGCCTTCTTATTTGAAGTTTCCTATACCAACGTTTTTTTTTTAATTTTAAGATTTGTAGACTACTATAATCTAACCAAAAAGTTCTTTTTTTTTTTCATTTTAACAATTTCTAACAAAGTTGAAAAGTGTTAGTGACTTCGGTTTCTCTGTCTGTCTGCCCGCGCTCTAACTCCAGTAAATATTCATGAAGTTCTGGAAACTGATATATGTTATTCAAGTTCACTATCGGATGTTTCCTATTGAAAATAGAGTAAATACCTCTAATGGTTTGTGTTCAGGGTCACCTGAAAGTTTTCAAAAGCATTGCGTTCTATTTGTATGAGGGTTATTTCTATAAACCATATTTTCATACCTTTACTTTACACAAATCTTAATGAAAGTGATATATGATATTCTCGTTCACTATCGGATGTTTTCTGTAGGAAATGGAGTAAATACCACCACTGGTTTGTGTACAGGGACACCCGAAATTATTCCAAAGCATTGTCTTCTATAAGAAGTATTTCTAGAAACCATATTTTAATATACTTTGTACAAATCTTAATGAAATCAAAATATGTTATTTACATGCACAATAGAATATAGTATGATTAGCATTAAGATTTATAGGCCCACACAAAAATATTCAGTTACATTAAGCATTAGTATTGGAAATTTGCTGGAATTGCACCTTTGTTTACATTAAGCGTTTTTAACATTTTCTAAACGTATTTAAGTGTGAATATGATTTAAATTTGTCTATCTGTCTGTCTGAATGTCCATCTGTCTATCTGTCGCCTCCAGCATTCGTAAGTATTTTTAGAATAAAAGAAAATGATATATGTTATTCAAGTTCACTATGTAATGTTTCCTCTTTAAAATGGCATTAATAGGTTTTGTACAACTGGTTTGTGTACAGGGACACTAAAAAAATTCCAGTGCATTGCGTTTTAGTACAGATATTTAAATAAATCAGATTTAAATAAATTTCTACTGCAAAAATCATAAAAAGTTTACATCTATTGTTAATGTACTAAAATAATGTTTTGTATAGAATGAAATATGGTTAACCATCAAATTTACAGGTTTACACTAAGATATTCAGACTATTAAGGGCTGCACTTAAAATACGATTGCATTTTCCTTTACGTTAAGCATTTTAAAACTTTCCAACAATGTCTAAGAATGATTATGAATTCAATTAATCCTTCCGTGTGTCCGTTGTGTGACCACGTAGGTAGAGAACAGTGAAAGTTATCCGATACAACAAGTATGTACAAATGGAAAGTATTAATATTCAATGCGCACCGCATAATTTTTCGTTCTTGTTTTTTTTTTTTCTTTCTTTTTTTTCAGTATATTAAATACAGAACTAAGATTTTTACTATAAATATTTTAACTATATACCAAATAAGGAATTTTTTGGGTTATTTTCATGTCAGTCATAAAGAGAAACGATAGCAAAATTTTCGTAAACAACTTTACTTATTGTCTAATAAAATAAAAGTTTTTTTTTTTTTTTTTTTTTTAACCTATTATAGCTTTTGTTTAATTGTGCAAACAGCATTTTTACCAATCTAGTTAATTGTAATAAACTTAAATAAAAATTTTAAAACGATACGATGGTTTTCATATGTCTAATACATTTATTTCTTTCATGTGGATAAAAGCTATGGAGAATTCCATTTATATATATATATATATATATATAGGTATAATCTCATGGATAAATTTGTGATTTGATCATTTGTTTCTCTTGAATTCTACAATTATGTTAAATTATGTACATATTTTCTGGTATTGCACATTTCAAACTGTAATTACAATAGATACAATCAAATGTGAGTACATTCGAACTACAAGTATGTTAGATATTTATATCAGATTTTTGCATGAATAACGAAGGAATTGCGTTATTATTATAAAAATTTTATGAATACAAGTTATTAAATACAAATGATAAATCTAAAATTAAAAATTATTTATTGATATTAATTAATTTCCCTGGATCATAAAAATAAAATATTATAATTATTCATTTTTATGTAACATTTAATTTCTGCTATTTGCACGTTACATTGACAAGAAAGAACAATTCTTATATAAAAATAAGAAGAAAAAAAAAAGAAGAGGAAGAAATTTTATAACAGATATTACAAGAGTTCCTCCTGCTATCTTCTGATTTCGAAATAAAGATAAATAATTCTCGGAAGTTTGCAAATTTGTATTTCTTCCCAAATATTTCTAGATTTTATTATACATTCGATGACAAACATTATTTTCAGTTATTTCTTACAATGAAACTGAAGTCAGAAATAGAATTATCGATTGTTTGGTGCTTTACCACATACATCTAATTAAAAAGCAAAGAACAGCGACCTTTTGCGATTGAAGAGAAAATATGGAGCTTTATTATAACTCTAATAAAGGAGATACAAATATTTCAGAAAAATAGCATTATTTGAGTTTTGTGGATGGAACTTCAGTGAAATGTCTCAGCAAATTTCTACTGGCAATGCAATGAGTTTAGAGAAGTTAACTGTAACATAATTAATGATAGAATTTTATTTAATTTATTATAATGTACTAAATGCATTCATTTTCCTTAGCGCAAAACCGGATTTTTCTATTTTCAAAATAATACTTTTCAGACAAAATGGCTTTATAATTCAGGTCTTTCAAATAAAGCTTTTGCAGAAATAACTTCAGAATTATATGTTTTTTAACACGTGAGATTATTATAAATTAGTTTCCATAAATATTTAGCTAATAATACATTCAAAAGAATTCATTGAATTAACTAAAATATTTTAAAAACTAATTGAGATAAAAGGGCATCTTAGCATTCAAATTTTATAAAATTGCGTATGTTTAACTTTTAAAATTTGAGATTAACAATTAAGTTAGCGTTTGATGTTGCATATGTTACATTAGACATATTAAGGAAAAAATATCTTTCCTAGTAGAAGGGTGTACTTGTTGTAATGGCGTCCTGAATAGTAATTATGTTCTAAAAAGAAAATTTTGTTTGAAAAAAGAAATAGCGTGACAATTCTTTCTATAGTTAAATATTCTTAGAATTCGATAAAATTAATCAAATATCAAAAATTAATTTTGATACTTCAACAATTTCAAAATAAATTACTCATGTCAATAAAAATATCCAACACATGTATTAGAAATTCTTGATTTTTTTCGTTTATAAATTATAAATGTTAATGTTTGTATGAGTATTTTTTAAATTTTTATTGTTTAAATAAATAAGTTATGAATGTGTGCATGTATAAGTTTTTAAGCTAAAATAGCAGGTTTGAATAAAATCTCAAAAAATAGGAATTTTAGGATTTATTATAAATAATTTTCATTTTATCTTTTTTTGTTCTTGCTTCTTTAACTATATATCTAATTTATGTAAAACCTGTCAGATCTCAAGGCTAATATCCTAAATATTAATGTATAAGATATTTGTGATAGATTTAATAAAAGTTCAAGGGTGATATCGTAAGAATAGAGCATTATTATTATTATTATTATTATTATTTTGTCGGTTTTTTTTTTTTTTTTTTTTTTTTTTTTTGTGACGATTTATATAACTTTTTGGGTCTCTAAAGTTTTTCCATAAGTAGTATATTTTGATTGAAAATTTTCCTGAATATCTTTATTTTATTTTATTTTTTATGTAATTAAGATTTCAATTTTAACATTGCGAAAAACTGCATTTTTTGCCAAAGAAGAAGACTATATGTACAAAAGAAAATAATGGTCATTCAACTTATACCTTTATTCTTTATACTTATTGAAATAATTTACGCATATCTTATATATTATCATATTTTTACGCTCAAGATAGTGTTATTAAATGAGATTAAGTTTGTGGGCGCCATTCAAACTCTTAAGTCTAAGAGAAAAAAAAAATCTCTCGTGATTTTGACAAAAGAATAAAAAAAAGACTTTTGTGTAAAAAGTGTAATTGTGCTGCAGAAAACAAATATAAATATAAATCCCGAAATTGCGGTGCACGGTTATTTAAATGAAGATTTCGAAATTTCGTTTGCATTAAAAAACAAGAGCCATTTTTCTTAAGAAATTGACAGGCTTGGATAGTGGACATTTTTTATTTTGTTGAAAATGTCACGATACGTTCTTTGCATAAAATTATTCCACACCTGTTTTTTGCTTTTAAGGAAAAATTCTTAAAGTTTTGGAAAGTCAAAATTGGTAGTTTTCTGTTTTAAAATCATACCAATTTACACTAGGCTTTACTTTATGTGACAAAATTGAACCATGGTATTAACAATTGTTTGGTGTTCTACTACTTCCACACTAACAGTTAGGACATAAATCCATATGGTTAACTTTCGGCACAAAGGTCAAAGATCATTCAAAATTCTACAAAAAGGGCTTTTTTGTAAAAGTTTGATCGTCAAATTCTTCGTATGCCACTGAAATATATACCTTTATGGTTCACTACCATAAAGGCACATATTTCAGTGAATACATGGGGGGGGGAGGAGAGAGAGTAATATATGCGTGATTGACTTTTGGCGTAAAAATACATTTCACCTTGAAAAAAAAAACTGCATGAATTTAAAGACCATTTATTGCTTGTGCCAAGAGTGACCAGGAATTAAATTAGGCGAACAAAAGAAAAAAAAAATCTGGAGTGACTCCACTCGACTTTCCGAACATTGAGTAATTAACAGTTTTGTAGATAAAGTAAAGAAAGAGTAGTTGTTAAACAAACAAAAGAGAGAAAACCATAATAGAGTGTTTGAGTATTTTTCTCCATCTATTACACGTTGTTTTATTTAACGCTACTGAACTTTGAGCCCATAGATCATAATGATAAAGAAATTTTCGTTGTGTCCCTGTAAAAAACTATAAATGCTAGATTCACCAATATGCTTATAGTTAGTGCAACAGTGATTTATAATACTCATATAAATTTTCAGCTGAATTCAATAAGGCGTTTAGATGCTATCGTACTTTTTAAAATTTAGTCCCATAGGCCATAATGATAAAGAATTTTTCTTTGTGTCCCTGTAAAAAAACTGTAAGTGCTAGATTCACCAAAATCTATACAGTTAGTTCAACTGTGATCTATAACATGTGTACAAATTTTTTGCTCAGATTAATAAGGCGTTTAGACGCTATCACATTTTTAAAAATTTGGCCCCATAGGCATAATGATAAAGAATTTTTCTTTGTGTCCCTGTAAAAAAACTATAAGTGCTAGATTCTCCAAAATCTATACAGATTGAGTATTTGTGATCTATAATATTTGTATAAAATTTTTGCTCAATTGAATAAGGCGTTTAGATGCTATCGCACTTTTAAGATTTTGCTCCCATAGGCCATAATGATAAAGAATTTTTCTTTGTGTCCCTGTAAAAAAACTATAAGTGCTAGATTCACCAAAATCTATAGGGTTCGTACTATGGTGACTTACAATATGCGTACTAACTTTCAGGTTAATCGAACAAAGCGTTTAGACGCTAGTGTGTTCACTCACAGACATACACACATACACACACACATACATACATCATCGTAAAAATAGTGAAAACGGACTCAGGGGACCTCAAAACGTATAGAAACATCAAAATCTCGAATTCGGATTTTTGACATGATTACAATACTTTCCTCACTATAGTGTTCGGAAAGTAAAAAGCGAAAAAAGAAACAAAATCACTCCACATAACTATGTTAACTTCTTGAACTTTTATCTATCTATACTTTATGCTAAATCTGTGTTTTGTGGTACAAAAAAATTTTTTTTATTAGTTTTTCTTTAATATTTATTACTATTATATATAAAAATATGAAATTAAAATTTCTGTAACTAACCTAATTGTTCGTCTAAAAATTATAACTGGGAGGATTGACAGATGTCATAATAGTTTATAGTTTTGTTTAAAAAAAAATGTACATTTGATGATAATGATTTTTAGAAGAGATTTTAATTGCTGGAACTGATAGTTTCACCAAGACTAGCAGTACTTTAGACAAAAATGCTTTAGTTACACTTAAAAACCTAAACCATCAATTGACTCTTATTGCAACAAATTATTCTAAAAATCCTCAAAAATGATACAACAGTTCTGCATGTTTTTATAAGAGGCTGGGTATATTTAAATAAAAAAAATAACACGTTTCTTTTGCATACAAAAACTATACGTTTCTAACATTCTTATGAAAGGAAGAAAAACAAACTGATGTAAAATCCTCCATAGAAAATACAGTTAACAGACAAGAAAAACTTCAGCATTTGCTTATAAACCCTCGGCTCCCTTGAGCTGATCTGTAATGTGCAACTGCAAGGAAGAAAGAAGTCTATATAACAATTTGTCAACTATACCAAGAGGATTAAAGTGTACATGAATAATGGAGACAGCGATAATATCATTACAGAGAATTCCTTAGAAAGCTATGAATCACACAAATTAACTCAACAATTAAATGGAAATAACTCCATGAAGACATCCAAACATACAAAGAGAAGTTCAAGAGCACTTATATTTTCTTGTGCTTTATAAACAAAACTTACTTTGCATTGGTAATGTAAGAGGAAAAAAACATCGGTGAAGACAATACACACGAAGTTTCTAGAAAGAAGCCCTGGTAATTTCCGGATCTAATAGAGATCAAGAAGAGAAGGTGAATATAAAATTAATTTCCTATGAACCTGAAAAACTGTACATAAATTAACCCATTTACTATGTGCACATTGGTCAGATAAACATCGCATATAAATGCTACAAGAAGAATCATTTGGTAATGTAGAAATAAGGACTTATTATCCTTTTCATCCTTGTTATCCTTGTTATAAGGATTTATTATAAGCATCTGTAATGCTTATTTCTCAATCCATCCTAACTATATATTATGTTTAGGTTCAAAAACCAATTTACTTTACTTAACGAACACTTTCTGATATTTTTATGTATAATAGTAATAAATATTAAAATAAAATTAGTCAAAGTTTTTAACAAATACCACAGAACACTTTTTTTGCACTAAGTATGGAAACGCCTTACATAAAAGTTGAAGAAGTTACCATAGATCTATGAAATGTTTTTGTTAATGCTTTGCTTGAAGCTTCATTTCTGGCTAATTTCATACCTGATCACTCTTGGCATAAGAAGTAAATTACTTTCAAAGTCATGCAATTTTTAGTTTTCTGCAATTTTAAGGTCAAATATTTTTATATGCCATAAGTCAACCACACATCTTATTCTTCTTGAGTAAGTTCATTAGTATGTTTCTTTGAAATATATACTTTTATGGTTCAGTTTTGGCACGACAAGATTTTGAAGGTCAAAGTTTCATAAAAAATCCCTTTTTTGTAGAATTTTGTATGACCTTTGGCCAAGAGTAAACCGTAAGTATCTATATACTAATAGTAAGTGTGGAAATAGTAGACAAAAAATTAGTCAAAACCATGGTTCACTTTTGGTAAAAAAGTATTGCCTTACGTAAATTGGTATGATTTTCGCAAAATAATACACGGCTTTAAGCTTTGAGCTCCCAATAAAAAAAAAAAAAAAAAAAAAAAAGAAGAAGAAGAAGAAGAAGAAACTCCCATAAGATATGTCTAATACTTTTACATACGTAACACATACTGAAATTTGTAACAAAATCAAAAATGACAACTATCCAAGCCTGTCTAATTTGAAAAAAAAGAAAAAAAAAAAAAAAAAAAAAACTGGCTAAATATCGTATTGTGGTCCTCTACTGAAAGTATAATAATAATAATAATAGTAATAATCATTATTATTATTATTATTATTATTATTATTATTATTATTATTATTATTATTATTATTATTATTATTATTATTATTATTAAAAGGAAATATTATAGGAACATATATCAGTGATGCTCAAACATGCAAAAAAAATCTGTGCATTAATCCATAGCATGTAAAAAAAAAATCGATTTAAGATAATAGTTCCCAATATATGGAAACGCTAATAATATAAACATACAACATTTTTAACCTAGACACCATGCCTCATCCTCCATAATTTCATGACTTGATACTGAAAGACTGTCGTATTTTTATGCATTTAATCTTTATTTAACGCTTAAGTGCTTCGCTGATGAAATTTGAATCCATGTGTCGAGCGAGATTCTTTTCCTGTTAAGACAGTGGTTTTTCCTAATGTGGAATAAATTACCTGCCAGCTGGTCTCAGAGGAAGCTTTACTGGAAACTGGTGATTTCCTTCTTTTTCAATTTCCTTGAAATATTTCATTTATCTATAAACTTAAAACTTTTAATTTAAATAAATCTAACTTACATTATAATGAAGAAATTTTAGAATTTTAATTTGGTGAATGAATTATTTAAAAACAAAACGATTCATTAAGTTTTAGTATTATTAGTTTAATCATTTATTTTACAGTTTGAATCATAAAATTGGAATGATTCTAAAAAAATGAATAAGAAATTTTAACTTCAGTTCTAATGTGAATTTGACATTTTTTTTTCGGTGTAAGATTACATATATATATAATTCTTGTTTATTAATGCTGTTAAAAGAATTTGTTTTGTTTGTTTATACATTCCCCTTTCATTTTTCATTTTTCATTTTTCACTTATCAAAATTTAAATTTAATAATTTATATATATATACCGGGTGCGCCAAAAATTTGTGAAAAGCGAACAAATGATGATAAAAAAGTGTAGTTTGAATGCATGGCATCCGAAAGAGGGCGGAATTTTTTTAAGAAAAAAATTAGTTCAAAAAATGACCGATAGATGTCACTGATCTTGAATATTTTCAGCAAATTAATGGAAATGAGTAATACATGAAAATATAATGAGCAAAAACACAATACCAATACAATTCTACATTTTCAAAGATTTATTTAAGCTGAAGTTGTTGACCTCCTCCACATTGTATGGAGCAAGTAAGGCAAGTCACAACACCTGTGTCAGCTGAGTACAGCATGTCTGGATGAATCCCAGAAGAGTCCATGTGCATTCAGGTGTTTTATTAAATACCTGATTTGCATAAATTAGCTTCGTGTATGCACCGCAGCGTCACCTATCGGTCATTTTTTGAATTTTTTTTTTTTTTTTTTTTTTTTTTTTTTTTTTTTTTTTTAAAAAAAAAAAAAAAAAAAAAAACAAAAAACAAAAAAAAACGGCCCTCTTTTTGATGCAATTCGTGCAAACCGCACTTTTTAATCATCATTTATTCTTTTTTAATGAATTTTTAAAGGCTGACAGTTTCTAAATAATACATTATAGAACGAAAAAAATCGCTATTCTGTTCTACATTTTGTTGCAGCACCTATTCTCAAAAACGTTTTAAGTAATATCTGTTGTTTATAGCTGTTCACATTACAAAGTTTGAAAATGATACCACCATTTTCATTTCGCATTCCCATATAACTGCAAATAAGTGATGTGTTTAAACTGCATATTTGTTTAAACTGCTTACTGGAACATTAAGCAAGGATCTTAATGCACTAAACTCGCCCGCTTAATTCGTCTTTCAAAGAAGTGGATTTTAAAAGTCTGCAAAATAAGTTGTCTTACATGATACTTGGAACTTAACTACCGATTTCAAAGTATTCTATTAAAATCCGCAACCACAATGATATATTAAAGAACATTAATCATTGGGGAAGGGAAGTTCTTAAGTTAATCTTTAAAATTTCAAAACAGTCTGCTTCCGAATAAAATAAAGTTTGAGACGAAATTACTTCTCAGAAGTTTTACAGAAAGAAAAAAAGAAATATGTCGACACGGAATGACTGTAACTTCTTCAGTGATCATGCATTTATTTAACGTAGTACGCAAATTGTTTGTCTAAGAATGTACCTTAAAATAAAGTTTATATAAGATTTGATTATTAAGGTAGTGATTACAGTTGTTACTTATTTGTTAATTATTTTAACTTAAATATATTTTTACTCCGATAGGACTACATTTTGGAAAGAAAGATGAAACTTCAGCTGTGTGCTATTAGACGAATTCTCCTGTCCCAAGTGCTTTCAACAGAAATTTATTTTGGATTAAGTTTCCCCCCCCCCCCCTTTTTTTTTTCTTTCTTTCTTATTTTATTCTTCTCCCAGAGAAATATATTTATTTAAATCAATGAATTTTGTCTGAAGTAATAGTTTTAAAGATTTTTCTTTGCTAAGTAAGGTGTCCTTAATAAACATTACACTGACCGTTAAAAGGTAATTCTATAAAATAATTATTAATAAAGGAAAAGAAATTTCAGGTTTTTAAAAATGTATTTGTATCTCAATGAAAAATAAAGGCAACAGTCATTTTATGCATCCATGAAAAATACTAGTAATTAGTAATATTTAATAGATTTTTGGTTTGTTTCTTTAGAAATAGGCCCATTCTAATAATTTAGTCTATGTCTATATATATGAGTATATAGACTGAGATATACAGGCTGATTCAAAAAAACGTGGACAAAATGATATGGCAGATCTGTCATACAACAAGGATCAAAAATTGCATAGGAACAGAGGGTCGGAAACGCCTGTAGAAGATGCTAGAGCCACGAGAAGGCGTTGCAATACAAACATGAACTGAGCAAACGGAGATTGTCTTCATTCGAGTTCTGAATGCGTTGGGCGTAACATGGCTAGTTACACGCACCGCAAAATGGCTGACGTGCATTTAATTTACGGCATGGCCAACTGCAATGGACGAGAAGCCTTGCGAATGTATCGTGAGAAATGTCCTGGTATAAAGGTGCCTAGCCGCTCATTCTTTGCCACTCTGCATCGACGATTGTGCGAAATCGGCTCGTTCGACGTGCACAGGCAGGATGCTGGTCGCCAACGAATAACTCCGACAGTTGATGTTAAAGAAAGAGTTGCCCAAGAACTCCAGCGTAATCCTTCAATGAGGACACGAGTTGTATCCCAAAAGACCCACATCCCCCAAGCTACCGTTTGGCGCGTTGTACATGACAAAGGACTACATCTTTATCATTTACAACGCGTCCAGGCACTTGAACCGGGAGACTACAACAATCGTATGGATTTTGCGTTTTGTTTTTTGCAAGAAAGTGCTGTGAACCGAAACTTCGCAGCAAGTGTTCTCTTTACGGATGAGGCTGCGTTCTCATTAGAGGGTGTGATGAACTTTCGCAACCTGCGTACGTGGGCGGATGAAAACTCGGTGCTGCATGTCTGCATGGAGCACAACGAAAATTTTCTGTTAACGTGTAGGCTGGCATTGTAGGAGACTGTTTACTTGGTCCGTACATTCTCCTAGAAAGACTTAACGGTCCCATTTATCTAACATTCTTGCGAGAGGTTCTACCAGAAATGCTGAATGATGTTCCGATGCCTATTCGTCAACGCATTCGATTTCAACACGGCGGAGCTCCTGAACATTTGAGCACAGGTGTCAGAGCACATCTGCAGGCTACTTTTCCTGGCGGCTGGATTGGTTGCGGTGGACCATTCGCATGGCTACCACGATCACCAGATCTATCTCCCTTGGATTTTTTCTTATGGTGATTTTTAAAAGGACTTGTGTATGAAACACTTGTTGTAACGCCGGAAGACTTGGTAGGAAGAATCGTTGTGGCAGCAAGATGTGTTCGAGATACACTTGGTATCTTTGAGAAGGTGCGGCGTTCTATGCAACGTAGATGCCAGGCGTGTCTCGATGCATCTGGCAATAACTTTGAGCATCTCCTGTAGGCTGAACATTTGGCTTGCATTAGTTGCATGTGAGTGAGTAATTATCAATAAAATGATCTGTAATGGTTTTGTTTCTTCTCTTTATGTTATGTATTATTTTACACGCCCTGTAGCGGCTCCGGATTGCAGTTGCGACCCTCTGTTCCTATGCGATTTTTGATCCTTGTTGTATGACCGATCTACCATGTCATTTTGTCCACGTTTTTTTGAATCACCCTGTATATAATGGAACAATTTTCACCAAGGAAACTTCTAAAACACTGAAGCAATTCGAACCAGATTTTAAAGAGTATATTTATGTTAGAAATATCTTGGATGAGCTCTTTGTCAATTTCTTCTGCCATCCTTGTTCAAAAAAGTAGTCATTTGGAAATTCGAACCTCATACAAAAACATCTTCGGTACGTACATTAGAGGTCTGCACGGGCGTCTGAGACTCGGGCTAGGCCCGGCAAAGCCCTATTTCCTTTTGCAATGTATGACTCGGTCCGGATAGGACAAAAATGGATAAAACCAGGCCCGATTCAAGAAAAAAAATGCAAACATTTCTATGTAAAATTTTTTTAGTATATACTTTTCAGAGATTTTATGTAACCAAAGGATAGAATATCTTTTAACAAACTTAACTTTTACAAGACAATTATATATAAATTGAAATTAATTATTACGGACAGACTGGAGGCACACAGACAGACAAAAAAGTTATACCGAAAATATTAGTATTCAGTAAACAATGTAGGAAGGTATTAAAAATGGCTATTACTGCTTGAAATCTAATTTTTTCCATGTCTAGTTATATCCGTAATGCATAAATTTTTTTTTATATGATCATGTAAACAAAACATTGGAAAAGATGTTTTTTCCATCTGAAAAAATATGCTAATTTCATTATATTTAGTGCCCTGGAAATTAGCGGAAAGGCGCCTAAAAATATCCTTCATAATCCTTAGATTATACAGATCATAGGACATAAAGTCTCTTAGAGAGTAACATATGGAATTTCTTTTATTCGTATTTGTAGGAGAACTAGTAGCGACATCCATACCATGCATTTGAATGAAAACCTGCTATTGTAACCTTAAAATTCGGCCCGAGACCAAATTGAGAAATCCTGTCCGAACCTGGCCTGAACGGACGGGTCCGTGCATAAATGTACATAGGTCATGCCTCTAATGTACATAGGTCATTCATCGAAGAACAACAACATGCATCATGGTCTCATTGTAGATCATAAACATGCATCAAGATCACAATCAAGCTTATTATTCAACTTAATCCGGCATTTTGGTTCAAAATAGGGTCCACTAGGAAATTTTAAACACACATAAATAATGTATTTATGCACTAATTTGCATGAAATTCGGCATGTACATAGATGACATTTATGTCTCAGCCAAATCTGTTACTCAACTTGATCCGTAATCTTGTTTAAAAATGATCACAGCTCTTCTGACTGAGTCAGATGAAATTGTTTACTATCTATAGTAATTTATGTTTTATATATGACCAGATATTGTTGATTTGTCTTCTACACCGTATGAAAACTTATGAGAAAAAAAAATCCCAGTTAATTCTTTTAGCTAATGAATTTAATAGTATACATCTTATTATTATTATTATTATTATTATTATTATTTATTTATTTATTTATTTTTATTTTATTTTATTTTTTTTTTTTTGAGTAGGATTTTTTTTTTTTGATAGTAAAAATACCATTTAGGGTTTAATATTTACTTTATTCTCTTTTTGAAGTGGCACAAAATACAAAATATTTTATAACAACACTTGTGCTTCGGAGTACTTTCATGTGATAAATGACACAAAATTATCGTAAGTAATTTTTACTTATGAGAATGCATTTAAATCCTAAGTTTTTTAATATGTACACGAATCATAACTTGATATAGAAATATCCATATGAAATAGCCCTTAATTTTCTGAAAATCTTCAATCCTTAAAGTTAAAAAAAAAAGAAAAAAAAAAAACAAGGACATGAAACTTTTGGTTTTACTTAAGTCTCTTAGCACCTATAAACTGGCATCACTGAAGTTGCTTTCATAAAGCTTATATTCACATTTAATATTTATAAATCAATCTACATTAGGTTTGTTCAAAAAAATATTAATTCAGGTAATAATTCTTATTATTTTGATACATTTTTTTATAGATTTGAAATCCTTAAATTGTGTTTTCTCAGTTTTTATTTTTTCATGAACTCATAATTTTCAAAAAGATAAAACATCTATAGATATTTATGAAAAGGATGTTTAAGGATGTTTTTGGATGTTTAATACAACTTATTCGAAAAAATTAAGGATGGATTTTGAAATTCGTTTGTTACTTAAAAAGAAAATGGTGCACGCATTAAAGATATTGAAAAATCCATCCCTAATTCTTATAAGTAGATTCTATTAAACATAAAAAAAAAAAAAAAAAAAAAAAAAAAATCTAATGTCTTTTCTTAAATATCTGTAGCAATTTAGCATTCTGAAGATCCTGAATTCATTTAAAAAAGCAAACTGAGAAAACGCAATTTAAAGATTTCAAATCTGTAAAAAATATATGAAAACCATAAGAATTGTTGTCTGAATAGATATTTTATTGGACAAACCTAATATAGTTCAATTGATAAACATTAAGAGAAATATAAGATTTTATACGAAACCCAATTCAGTGGCGCCAAGTCAAAGAAATATGAAATATAAACATCTAAAATCTATTTTTATGTAGAATCAGGGACCACGGTGTTTTGGACTACGGGACCACGGTGTTTTTTTTTTTTTTTTTTTTTTTTTTTTTTTTTTTTTCACTCTAAAACATGTGCAGCTACAATAATAATATTAATAATAAACTAAAACAGGGAGCGTTGGAGTTATTACCCTCCGCTCAAAGAAAAAAAAAATCCTTTGACACATCAATATATTTTCTAAAAAAAAAAAGAAAAAAAAAACTATTTATATTTTATTATATTACTGTTTTATGCTTTTTATAGCACACAAGTCTGATGTATACATTATTAAACAAACATGCTTTTAAAAAGAAATCTTATTTTTTTCACCCTTTTCTTTCTTTATTATTTTTAATGGTAAATATATTATATTAATTTTAATTTTTAAAAGTCTAAAGAACAAAATTTTAAATAATATATTTTGCATTTTTACATTAAAATATTTTAAGTAATATTGAAAAAGCCGTTAAAAATTATATTTTCTTTCTATTTCTCTTTAAACATTCTATAATTATAATTTTATTATACATTTAAAGTCTGACAAATATCTTTGGAACGCTTTTCGTTTAACTCTAGTATAATTAATTTCTCACACCACTTTCTTTGAAAAGTTTAATTCAGAGTCAATACTCGCGTCTTTATAACATGCTTTGCATATTAAATAATTACCAATTAACTAAATTTTTAGAGAAGACTCTGGAAAATTGCTGAAGAAATATCTAGAATTGAGTCTCTAAGGGGAATACTGGTAATTAGCGGTCTTCATGGTTAATAAACACATCAACCTCTTAGTGAGAAACTTGGACAAAATGAGTGAATTAATATTTTTTTTTTCACCTGTGAGACTTGGAAAAGAGTGTTCTTAAAGAACTAATGCAGTTTGCAGAATATCTTGCTCTAAGACCGTTGATATTCTAATAATAAAAATAAAATAACGTACAAATAGCCTTTAGGAACTTGGGATAAATCTAAATTTAAAGCTTTCCTTTTATTTTATCTTGTAAAATTTATTCAGAAATGTTTAACGTCTTTTTTTTTCTATTTACAGACCTATTTCGTATGTTTTAAAACAGATTAATTAAATGTACAATTAAATTAAATTATACAGAAGGTTTTATTTTAAAGATAGGATAATTTAGACATTTTTTCGTAATTAAAAGAAAAAAAAAACAAGAAATGTATTTTTATCTTTGAAATTAGATTTAATTATTGTTACTTTGTTATATAATTATATTGTAACAGATGATAATGGGTTTCATAATAAATGTTAAATGTTATTTTTTAAATACACTCTTTAGGATGAATATGCTGTGACTTCAATGCCAGAGAAAGTCTTATAATCGTATACATATGCGGTTAAAAATAAAATTTGATGTTTCACTAAACTGGTGCAGTTTAAGCAATTTTTCTGCAACTGGAAATTTCATGCTGAGATTTAGTATTTTACTAGCGCCAATTCAGCTGTAAGCTCTATTAAAATGACAAAAGTTAGCACCAAATTTCAAAAACTATTGGTTGCAGCTAAATTAGCCTCTATTGGCACCACATTTCGCTTAAACGTTAAAGTTTATTTATAATAATGTATAAAAGTATTCCTAGAGAAAATAACTAAACTAAACATTCTGCATTTTAAGTAGTATTTAAATAACGACAGAAAGGAACTAATATCATATTAGTGTGTCAAGGTTATATATGTAATATTTGGGGGAAACATGTATAAAATAAGTGTTCTTAATGGAGTCGTTCAAGTTTCATTATACACGTATTTCACGCCAAGAGAAAATTTTATTTTAGGAAATTTTCCTGTAACTGAAACAGTATAGCACTTATAATTGACGTTATATTTAATTATTCGATATACATATAAATTGTGGAAGTTAAATTGGAATTTGTCTGAAGCATTAAAAAAAGTAATAGTCGATACTGAATAGAATGAATTGTCAGTCGTACTGAATTTATTAAATGTTTCTAGACTTCTGTTTATCTAATATAAATTTATAGGTTTAGTACTGCTAAAATAAATATATTTGGATAAAGTAAATTTAAAGAATATTTTATTTTTGATTATAGTCCTTTCTTCCTAGAAAATAACTCGATCAAAAGTCACGGGCGGTTTAGTACGTCATTCAAGGCAAATAAGTAATATTTTCAATCACCCGAGAGTTTGAGGGGTACAAATTTTAGAATGACCAATGTTAGAAAGAGAGAAATATTTAGAATTGAAAATAAAATTGCACTATATATATATATATATATATATATATTATAAATATAAATTCACTAGATTACAAGAGGAAATATAAACCTGACACCTACAGAGAATTTTCTATATCCAATTTCAAAACCATTTTTGATAATCAAAAAAAAAAAAAAAAAAAAAAAAAAAAAAAAATCTAGCATTTGCTGGATACTTCATAAAATATGGTATGACTACCATTTTAGAAAATAAAAATAATTTTTTTTTAAATTCAGTTAATTAATTTATAGAATGTGATTCACTAAACATTAATGATATTGTTTTACTTGTAAATAAATAATAATAATAATAATAATAATAATAATAAATAGAATAAATGTTTTCTGAAGGTAACTAGGAAGAAGGTGTGTAATGTGAAGACAGTAACAAAATTTTCTTATAAAATTCTTGAAACCTTTAATGTAAATATAATAAAATGTTTGATAATTGTAAAAATAAAACATTAAATGTGAGAAACTCTATTAAAATTCGATATAAAGGTAAAAAATAAAATAAAATAAATCGATTATTCTCACTGTTAAAAATAGTTTCTTAAATATGAGCTAAATTGTCTCAAAAGAGCTCCGAAACAATATATACTTAAATTTGAAAACCCATCTACTGATTTTTGAGTATACTGACAAGCTCAAAAATGGGGTTGACCAATAAGAATCCCAACAGGGGAAGCCGGGGTAATAAGAGACAGGGGTAATAAGACACGCAGTCAAAAAACCCACCAAAAAATATACTTAGACAGCATTAAAAATATGTAATATTAAGTATCATGTGTATTCTTTACTACAATACCCTTACTGAAAAGTTTATAACATTTTTTGAATTATTTTTATACGACGAAAAAAAACCTTCACTTTGAACTTACCCTGAAAGTTCGTGACTTTTTCTAAATTTTTCTTTATTTTTTTTTGTAAGTAAGATGTTTGGGATTTATTAATGTGTAACCTTTTGACCAAGACTATGACTTCTGATGTACAATTTTTTAAAACCTTGAAAGCATTCTTTATTTACATGTTCTAGGCATGTTTCTTATTACCCCATTTTTATTCTTTGTGGGGGTAATAAGAGACATGAGTCTCTTATTACCCCCACGGTTAATTACTGTCCCCCCCCCCCAATTGTAGTTCCTGTTAATTCTGCCTGACTAGTTTACGAAGAGTTTAACTAGTGTTACGCCCAGTCTAAGTTTACCAGAGAACATTTTTTTTTTTTTTCACTTTAAATCAAAAAGCAGTTTCACTCATTAGGCTAGACCATATTTAGTTGATATGATTATGTAAATTTATGTTTAGAATGTGTATAAGTTAGTATTTAGTCATTAATACTTCATTACATAATAAATAAGTTCATTTATAATTACTAGAAAAATATTTTGTTCGCTTGTATACACTTGAAAGATACGTCTTTTTTGCCTATTTTCGACTATTAGAAAATGGGTAAAATATTTTCTGCCCATTCTAGAAATTATATTGATATTTTTGGTTAATCCCTAGGTTATGTTGATTATGTAGGACTATCATTAAGTACAATATTATATTATTTAGGACCTAATATTAAAAGAAATGAATTTCACAAACACATTTATGACAGTTAATTTTCGAGCAAACATATTTTTTGAATGGATGAAATTAATAAAAATTTAAAACTATTGGCAGATTCAGAATTGTTTCCAGATATCTTTAATTATCTCACATGATTTTACATTGCTATATATGGACAGTTACAAGCCTGGTCTCTTATTTCCCCGCGTGGGGTTATTAGAGACAAGGATGTAATGAAAATTTAAGAAAAATAATTTAACAAAAAAATTAAGTTCAAAAATCACCTAAAAAATCAAAAGGAGTCCATTTAATGAAATTAATACGAGACATTTATTTCAAGTTATTTAGATTAATAGTATAGATTTTATTAATATTTCCTGTCTCTTATTACCCCTTTTGTCTCTTATTACCCCGGCTTCCCCTATCTCCATGTTAGACATGCCAATATACTCAAAAATGAGTACATGAGTTTTCAAATTTAAGTATATATTGTTTTGGAGCTATTTTGAGACAATTTTGCTCATTTTTAAGAAACCATTTTTAACAGTGCTCGTACAGTTAATTCGGTGATTAATAAGAAACAATGTAAATTTTAATTAAATAATTGTTATGCCATTGTGTTGATATATTCTACTTAGCCTTTCTTAGAATTGCATAATTGAATTTTTCTTGATAGAATTTGTAGCAGAAATTGAACTATACTAATTATTTTATTTTGAAGAACTGGATATAGTGAATCCTTGATTATAGAGGATTTTTTCATTTGTCCCTTTGAGTTTACTATAATGGGGGCCTTACTATATTTTCAATATGTTTGAAAAGTTTTAATTTTAGCTGTGGGTTTTGGAATCATCGTTTTTATTTCGATATCGCTTCATTTTTCATTGCTGTCAACCTTTTATGATTTTTCTATTTTTTTCTAGAACAAGTTTCTTTGTTGTTATGTAAAAAACATGTTCCTTTGTTCCATATATTTGTAAAATAGACAATAAAATCTCCTTCAGTTTCGGCAATTAATAATTTCTTCATAAACATGTTCTTTAGCTAAAAACGTTCCAAAATATTTCAAGTACGAATTTTAATTTTTTTTTTTTTTTTAAATTTAAAAATACCATTAATTACCAAAACTTTTTTTTTTTTTTTTTCAAAATTTCAAGTTGTATTTCTTTGATAAAATAGTTCCTTAGTTTTAAATAATGTAAAAAATCCTGTATTTAGAAAATCATAAAATTTAATTTAATCTATTTTCTAGAAACATTGTAACAAAAATTTTTGCGATGTACTAATATCTCTCTAGTGCATTGTAAACACATTTCCATACTCATCTTCGCTAATGTCAGTCTTGTCATAGACGAAGACCCTCATTTGAACTAATTTGAAAGGAATTCCTTTGAAGTAGAATCTAAATCATATATCCGTTCATGGCAGTCACGCAGTTGTCAAGATTTAAAACAAGTGGACACAGGGGAAAATTCTAGCAAGCATAATTAAGGGATCTACGTACAAAGAACACGTGTGTCCCGCCACTCGTGACAATGAGTAATGGGTTAACAATTGAAGGATGAATTATGAGCGAAAAATAGGAACATACATTGCTCCAAGGAATGTCTCTTAGATAAATATGTTCGACATATTTTCTTAACTGAATGATTGAAATTAATTACGAAAAATAGCTTTTGTTTCAAGCTTCAATTTACGAATTCATAATTCATCCAGCATGTTACAAATTGTTACTGTTCTAAAAATTTTGGCATATATATTGCAACACTGCAAGTTTTAGAAATGACTTTACAACGTCTTTTATAATTTTTAGTTATATTTAGTATTTGATTTTTTAATTATGTATAAATCTTATGTATATAATACTTCTCCACACAAAGTTGTTTTTTGTCATACATGTAATATGTTTTAAGTATTTGTTTTTCGTTTTAATTTGAGTTTACTTATTGGCTCTTAATAAAATATTCATTTTGGCCATCCGTTTATGATCTATTTTATAATTTTTAAGTTCATCTATGAAAGGAGCTGTTTTTTTAAAAAAGGCTGTTCACTTCTTCTTTGAAATTTAGTGTCCTGTATAAAGAGGCTGTTAATTAAGCTAATGCATTATAGATGTGTTACGTGAAAAAAATATTTAGAAACTTCAGTATAAAATAAGACTCTAAAAAATAACGAGTAAAAATTTTACTCCAAAGGAGCAACATTTTACTCCTTTTTGGAGGTTTAAACTGAACAACTCTTTAAGAATTATTTTTATTCCCTTTTTTAGTGCCATCTATTTTGACAGGGAAGAAAATTCTTACAGTTTTAGCCCATATGTAGTAAATATCGCCCCCTAGACTTAAAGGGAAAATTTTTCGAGACGCCTTTATCAAAGTTAGAAACTAAGGCCTTTATTTAGCATGCACATCTATTATCTCTACAACGAATGTTATCAGTCATAAGTAAAGGTAACATTAAAAAAAAAGTACCGGTTACTTAAAAGAATTTAGACTAAAAATTTATGCATAATTATGGAGACTTGGTGACTTTGTCTCCAGAATAGACTGAACCCTATCCATTATAAATATTAAATTTGGTTGGATAATAGCATTGAATTTACATTTCCTTTAAATGCGATATTTCTATCTTTATATCGTTTTATAATTTGTTCATAAGAAGATTTTTTTCTTGTATAGATAAATTGCACAATCTACAAATAGAGTCTCAGTTTTAATAGCCATTTAAAATTAAATCTTAAATTCAACATTTTAATGAAACCAAAACTGTATTAAAATATCATTACGGTAAAAACGAAATTTTTGTCTTAAATCTCGAAAGAAAACATAAAATCAGAAAATTTGTTTTCATAAAGCGCGAAAAGCCTTTATGTGGCAGATGACTGATTTCACACCCGCATAATAATAATTGGAGAATACATTGTTTTCCTTGCAGATTACTTTTGTTAGAATAGGCCGGTAGGGAATTATACTCATTATGTTTAAGTGTTATTCTCAGCACAATTTACAGATACAAATATTTTTCTATTCTGTTTATGAATATGCAGTAATGGCCTTTTTTTTTTTTTTTTTTTTTTTTACTTTTTTATCTTCTTACTAATTTAAAAATTTGTTAAAATATTCTGCGATAGGAAATATATACAGGAAACCAATATTAAATACAATTATTATTATAACGAATATTTTAAGAAATTTTCTATGAAAAAAAGCACCTAAATTTAAGCTTTTAAGGTTTAAAGTTTGTGGTGTTTATTTTAATCTTTTGTCATTAGAAAAAAGAGAGAAAAAAAATATTTTAAGTTACAGTCGATAACAAAATTGTCCGAACACTAGCAATAATTCCCATATAAAAAAAGTAGAGTTAATACTGTTTTGTTCAATAAATCCTTCTCGAATCGTATTCTTAGACTGAGTAAGAACAGGATTCGACAAGGATTTATTTAACAAAACTGCATTAAGTGTACTTTTTTTTAATATAGGAATTTTTGCTAGTGTTCGGACACTTTTGTTACCGACTGTACGTATATAAGAATTTTCAAATTAGTCTAGATATGAAATTAATATATATATATATATATATATATATATATATTACAAAAATTTAGGAATTTTAAATGAATATTAATGAGACGTATTAAAAAGTTAGAAAGTTAAGTCTCCGAAATATTTAGAATTTTCGTCTAGTGAAATTAATAATAAGAGGAAATCAAAAATAGCAACTCTAGTGTGAATTTTTGCAGGTTTAAATTATGTTATATTTTTTCATAAGTAAAACAACTGTTAAACGTTTTATAAAAAGATTCTACAGTAAAGCGTTTTTGGTATCGGGAGATTAAAAAATTCTGTTGTAAGACATCTCATCACATTTTAAGCCGTGTGATTCGTGTCTCTAAGATTCAATCCAATACACTTCCTTCAAAATAAACTACCTTACTGATATTCAACACTCCCTCGTAGACTATTGCGTGCACAGTTGGATATATATAGAAGTACCCAAACAAATAAAAGTTTCTCTGAGAAGATCCAATTTATTTTTTAGTTTCAGGTTGTATTAGATAAATTTTAGATAAGGCGTTTTTGCTTTAGAGTTTAGACAACGGATAATGATAGTATAGTTTGCTTAAGAATAAAGTAATATTAATATGCACATTTTTAACAAAAAAAAAAAAAAAAAAACGGTACGTGAAAAATTGGCAAAATATTATTTTTATTAACTTAACTTAAATTTATTTAAGGTAAAATCTGACTCTTAAATAAATTTTATTATTATTTTTTTAATATGAATTTGCTTTAAATTATCAATTTTATGTACATTTATTTAAAAATATAAAAGTTTTACTGTTAGAAAAATGGAGAAAAAAAGTCATGAATAAATTTTGCAATATGAAATACTTTCCAGTATTAAGAAGGTGGTTTGTATTGAAAATAATTTAATAGGCTTTATTTTGGATATAGTTTTACATCAAGAACAATTTCCTGATGACTATAACTTAGCGCTTATATTGGTTCCCTTTAGTATTCAGTATCTCATGTAAACTAGCATGTAAACTATCTCATGTATATAGCAAAAATCTATCATAATATTTGAATTTGATGCATTTTTTTTTTTAAATATGCCTTTATTTTCGTGTATTCTAAAGCAGACTCTAAGTATTTTTAGTGAATATTCAGGAGAATCTTTTAGGAACCAGCAACGTTCCTTTAATTAATTTGAAATAATGATCTCAAATAGTAGTAAAAAATTACACTGATACCAAATCATTTGACATAACATACAATTTCGTTTGATAATGTACATATTTCTTACTTCTAACCTCTATATAAAATTAAATACAAATTTAAAATAATTCTATATAATCACGCAACTTTGGAGCGATTGTTAAATTCTGAAATGTGGAATTGTCTGAAGAACAAATAATTACGTCGTTTTAGTTATTAAAGAAAGAGATTTAAACAACATTTTTAAAATGTAAGGGCGTTTTAAAATGTAACTTTTTATGAAAGAACATCACTACTCCCCAATGTAAAACTTCCACTACTCCACTTGTAAAATTTCAATTTGAGTATATTTCAAAAGTTCTCGCCAATTCCTTTAAAAGATATAGTTTAACCATAATTCTGAGATAATTTAAAACATTGTTATTGATTTTTGTTTCAGTTTTATCTTAATTGAATTGAATTGAATTGAACACAATAACATTAATTAGACTTATCCGAAACCTATCCACCTACAATGGTCACACACTCACATTAGCATAAGTGTCATACCATTCTTCCACCCTCCTGTCTTTTTACTTTTTTCCTTATAGATGATAAAAAGAATGTATTGGATTCGTCAAAAATTTCGACCTCAGTTTTCGATAGATTACATGTTTTAAGACGTCCTAAACACGATTTGATCATTTTTAGAAAATGTGTGCTACCAAACTTTTGCGAACACTGTATCGCACGAACTAAAGAACGAAATTTAACTAAATTTGATATTTAGTTGGACCTTGAACTAAATTCACGCTGATTACATTTGTAAATCAATCGGTCATCAGTTATCCCCCCCCCTTTTTTTTTTTTTTTTTTTTTTATTATTATTATTATTATTTTAGTAGAACAAAATTTCCTATAAATGTACACAATCAGAACTATTCCTAACGAATCATTGTCAAAAATTAATTATTTATAATAGTAGAAAAAAAAGTAGAAGTAGTAGAAAAAAAGTAGAAAAAAAAAAGTAGAAAAAAAAAAATTGTACGTAAAAGCATCACTCCCCCCCCCCCCTCTCGTTCAAGGATGGGCTCTAAAATTGCAAAAGATCTCGTCAACACCTTTAGAGCAATTAGTTGAAACATAGACCTGTGATAATTTAAAACAAAGTCGTTTATTTATTTTTTAATGTTTTTATTATATATATATATATATATATATATATATATATATATATATATATATATATATAACGTTAGATATCGTAAATGTGTTAAGAAATGTTTTGTGCAACCTCCTCCTGCCACTCCATTCCATTCCTGCTGTGTGTGCTCTGTAAACAAACTACTACAGAAACAATTTTAAACTTAACAGCAACACTTTAATTAAAGTTTTTAAATGAGGGGGTAATGGGACCACTTCTCTAGACGTCTCATAAAATGTAAATGTCATTTATCTTCACTTAAATGTAAACAGTAAATTATTTCGTTTTCTAGCAGCTTAATAAAAGTCAGTGGCCTGAATCACTTAACTATAAAACAATAACTAATTTAATATAACCCATATTTTGAAAGAGACATAACAGGCGTTGAACTTGGCTATACTCCTATACTTCAGGTACGATAAACTTCAAGAGTTATATCGAGCGGTAAGCTCTCAATCTGCAACCCCCGTATTGGACCGTTGACGGAACTGATATAGCAGAACCGAACAGAATCGAACTGAATATAACTCCAAGTACGATTTTAATATCTCTTTTATACACTGCAACTTAGTTTCTAAACAAAGCTATTTAAAACCAATTAATTATTAAATTTTGCAAAGTCCGGAGTTTTCCTTTTAAATTCGTAACTACTGGTTATCCTTTGTAGAATACCTTAATAAATATAATCCAGACTTCTAACCCAACTCGACTACTTTGCAACTCTTCCTTTGCGGACTTCTTATGAAAACTCTTCGAAACTTTGCAAACAGAGCATAATATTGACTTTATGTTGACAATTAGATGTATACTTCTCTGAGATGAAAATCGTCTGCATTTATCATGAAAAAAATCCAAAAATTAATTTGTCCTGCATGGATTCGTATAGAAAAGGAAAAAAACCACTCGACTACTTTGCAACTCTTCCTTTGCGAACTTCTTATGAAAACTCTTCGAAATCTTGCAAACAGAGCACAATATTGACTTTATGTTGACAATTAGAATTATACTTCTCTGAGATGAAAATCGTCTGCATTTATCATGAAAAAAATCCAAAAATTAATTTGTTCTGCGTCAATTCGTATAGAAAAGGAAAAAACCAACTCGACTACTTTGCAACTCTTCCTTTGCGAACTTCTTATGAAAACTCTTCGAAACCTTGCAAACAGAGCACAATATTGACTTTATGTTGACAATTAGAATTATACTTCTCTGAGATGAAAATCGTCTGCATTTATCATGAAAAAAATCCAAAAATTAATTTGTCCTGCGTGAATTTGTATAGAAAAGGAAAAAAGATGTGATGGAGCTACAACCTACTAGTTTTAAATAGTAATAATAAATAAATGAACATTATATGCGCAATAAAGAACTATTTTTTTCCCATCAACAAAATATATATGCTTCATGTTGTTCCCCCTTCAACAATCCGAATAAACGGAATCTACTTTCATTTTTAGAATGTCTAACTCTGATGAATGGAAGTAGGGCATTGAGGTTTAAGAGCAGCTGACGAATCTCGCTTCCGAAGAGGAAGCTTCAATCCATCCTAACGTTTCCCGCTAGGATTACCAAGCATTACTCATTACATGAAGGGGAGCGCTGCACTATTGTCCTAAAACTGATTGCCACTTTTTTATCGCATCATTTTACTTTGGACTGGAATGAATGACTGCGGATTTTGAAAATGGGAGAAGACAATCTCTCGTGCGCAAAATATTTTGGAATTTCGAAAGAAAATAGATTTGTTTTCTATTTAATTTTTTTTTTTTTCAAATATTATAATACAGATTATATTGAATTACGTAAAAAAAATATATATATATGCATAAATTTTTTAATATTTTATTAAGATGTCATTATACTAATTTTAAAATTTAAACAAAATAGTGTTATTAATTCATGCATCTGTCATGCATGTCTCTCATTTGCAATATATTTTAGAATTTCAAAGGAAAACATATTTACTTTAAAAATGCTCTAAATATTACAATGCAAACATTGTATTGAATTTTTTTTTCGACGGAAAAAAATGTGTATATTAATTTTATTAAAAACTTTAAAAACATTTTTTAACTTTAAAAACTTTACCTATTCATTTGTAAAATACCTGTCAAAATATTCTAAAGACAACAGTTAAACATTTGTATATCCGTCTTATAGTTAATTGGTTAAGGATTAACAAATATTCTTTACTGTGGATTTCTGTAATGGGAGAAGAGAATTTCTCAAGCAATTTTTTTTCTCTTTAAATTCAAAATAAAATGCTTTTTTTCCTTAAATTAAAAAATTAATTAGTTTCAAATATTTTCTATAAAAGTTGGAATGAATTACTCTTCCAAAAAGAAATGATTGTAAAATATTTTATAAAATCTTCATTACGTTTAAAAATATAAGTTAAAGTGTTTTACAATAGGTTCTTAATAATTCGTACCTCCGTCATACAGGTATTTGAAATTTTCATACTAAAGTTTCTGTTACGGGTACTAAATGTTATTTATTTTTTGAGGGAAGGCGTTGTACTAGTCATTATTCTGAAACCAAGTGGTTCTCTCTGCAGCTATATTAGAATGGAATTAACATATTTTTTTCTGAAAAGGACACATATCTAGTTAATTTATTTTCAGATTTGGCAAAACATGATATTTTAATTTAAAAAGTCTTCTAACAGTATAATTTAGCTTTTTCGAGAAGAAATTTTTCTAACATTATTTCTCTCTCATAGAAAAACATATTAAAGATAAAGTAGGGTGGCGTTATAATATAAAACTTCCTTATACAAGCAATTCTCTGCGAAATTTTCATCTTAGCATTTACAAAAGTATTACCCATATCTAGAAAAGAAGTTTCCGCTTATTCAAAAATAGTTTAAATATTTTGGAGCTGTCTAATCTAGAGAAAGAGTAAACACAAAAATATAATTTAATTGCCTATTTCATCGAAAATAATATAATAATAATAATAATAGTAATAATTTAGATACGCGTGCAAAATTCTTTTAAATAGCTTGTTAAAAGGTCAAATATGTTTTTCAGTGTCCCGAGCTCCGCCATTTAAATAACTTTTCCGAAATGTTCATGCTAATATTTCTAGAAAGACTATAAAACATTACTCATATTAAGAGCATATTTCTTTTTATTGGTCAAAAATTGG
The DNA here is from genome assembly GCA_963930645.1 of Salticus scenicus. NCBI lineage: Eukaryota > Metazoa > Arthropoda > Arachnida > Araneae > Salticidae > Salticus > Salticus scenicus. The sequence goes on along the minus strand of OZ005657.1, from coordinate 199,862,287 downwards.
TTGCTACATTTTTACCATCTCCATTTTTAGTTGGAATTGTCAGAACATGAGATTTTTAATTCAATAGATTTCGTACAGTATAATCTAGCTTCTTGAAAATAAACAAAATTAAAACATAACTTATATCCTATTCAAAAAATAAAGTTTTAATTTTTTTAAGACACATTCCCATTTTTTCTAATGGTCTATGAAAGAGGCAAAAACAGGTGTGTATCATCCGCAACTTTTCATACAGACAACTCTATCCGAAATCTTCATCTTAACATTTCCGCAAGGATTACCAAACATTACTCATATCAAGAGCAGAAGCTCCCACTATTGATCAAAAACTGGTTGCTACATTTTTACATTCCCATTTTTATTCCGAGTGGAATAAATTTTTGAGGTTTTGAAGAACAGATGAGACTATTTCTGCAGCACAAAATGTTTTAGTATTTTCCACAAAAAATAGGTTTATTTGTTTAAAATGTTTTTGGTATGTGCTGAACAGGTATGTCTAGAGAAATAATTAATCTTATTCAGTGTTATTTTTATGTTAATAAACTCTTTTTAAAATTAATTAAAATCTTTGTTATTCGGGAAAATGCTCACCAGAACGGTTAGTTATTCAAACAGGGAAAACCGCATGCTGATTCATTTTTTAACTCATTATAATAATTTATTTTTAGAAACAAAGATTACCAATATGCAAAGTATTATTCTGTTATTCGGATGCAATCGACAGTGTGGATAATGAATCCTATAAAGAAGCATTACATTATTTTTTTTTTCTGTTTTTTCCTGTCACCTTTTTTTAATACTATTTTTTATGAAACCTGATTTGTAACATAATGTTCATTTTCCTATTGTTTTGCATGTAAAAGGAAATCTTTCAACAAAAAAAAAAAAAAAAAAAAATCCAAACAAAACATATTATTCCGATATAAAGTTTCATGAAATTAGAGTCATTAAATTAGTCTGTAAAGGTTTATAAAATCAGACACATTTAGTATGTAAAAATATATAAAAAGTATTCATGCCATTTTAAGAACTTTAATTTCGAAAAATACAAATTTAATAATAAATTGTTTATATTTTGGAAAACATTCTTGATGCATCAAAATAAAGAAAGTTTATCTAGTTTTCCAATTTTTAAATTGTCTTTTAAGAATTTAATTTTATTACACTTGAAGGTAATAGATAGTAAGTTAGTGTGTATATATTCATCGTATAATCATTGTGTCGTTGTGCTGCAATTTCTTAATCATAAAAGTAAATTATATATATATATATATATATATATATAAAATGATTTCTTTTCTTAAATAAAATTAGTTATAAAAAAAAAAAAAAATCGAATGGCATATATTACTTTGAATTGCAAGTTTGTTCAAATTATGGTTTTTAACAATAGTTTTATTTTATTTTCAAAATAATTTACCAGAACTTTTTTTTTTTCAATGGCGCAGTAAGCATCGAACGCGGGGTCACCGACCTGTCGGTCACTTGTGAAGGAGCACCCAATGGGCGGCCTACACCTAACAGGGACAACACATACATGACTTGTCCGGATTCGAACCTGAGCCCTATCGTGCGGGAGTCAGGGACGCTAACCACCACACTGTATGAGCGGCATTACCCGAATGTTTATGAAATAAATTAAAGCATTGATATAACGTGAAAATTATATTCCATACCGTTAAAAAAGAAAATTTTTACTATTATGAAATAAAATTAGTCTGAGCTCAACGGGTTTAGGCAAAAACATTTTGTCACCTCAATCGCAGCATTTCTTATACCAAACCGCAAATGTCAGAAACTTCTAGTCATTATATAAGAACATAAAACAATGCTTAACGTTTTTTTAGACAGTTATAAGATAGATACATATCCCATTTCGGAATCAAAGCATATCATCATACATAATCATAGAATATTGACAGCTGGATTCTCTGATTCCCGCATAACTCTATGCTTAGAATATCTTTTATTAGGTATGTATATATACATAACATTTCCATTCCTTAGCACTTATTTTATAAGGATCTTTTATTAAAAAACATAAATGGAATATTTTATTTAAATAAATAATTAAAAAAAAAGCATAGCACAGTAAGCAGTCATAGAATTTTGACAGCAGAATTCTCTGATTATCGCATAAACTTATGCTTAGAATATTGCCCTTTATTAGGTATGTACATATAAATGACATCTTCGTTCATTATACACTTATTTTATAAGAATTGCTTTATTAAAAAATAAAAATGGAATATATTATTAAAAAAAAAGAAAAAAAAAAAAAAAAAAAAAAAAAAAGAAGAAAGAAAGAAAAGAGATTTAAAAAACATAACATGATAATCATTTACAAAGAAAAATATTATTTCTGGAATAACAGTATTTTTTTTCTCTAAGAAGTTTTAAAATTCAGCTATCAGACACTAAATAATGAAATAATAAATGAATATACGATTTTATAACAATAAAGTGAAATACAAAAAATAAAATAAAATTACAAAATATTGCAATTTTGAATGTTTTGTTATTTATGCTAGGAATATTTGTAATAAGTAATTTATGTTTAAATAGCTTGAACGCCAAAATGGGCGACTGATTTTACTGGTTACAATACTTCTATTTTCTGAATACATTTTTTATAAACGTAGCAGTCACATCTGATAAGTAGCGAGTTAATATGAAAATTAAAAGGTGTGATTTTGCCTCAGACATTTATTTTTAGTTATACTTCTGTATTTATGTTAAAGCAATTACACTAATCTTTAAACTTGTAAGCCATGAGCATATTTTGAAATAATGCTGTTGTGCTAAAAGTATGATAGTACTAACAGTACTAATAGTATGGTTTAATCTTCATATTTTATGACTTAATTTTTATAAACTTTATTCGTGTTATAAGAAATTTAACTTCATAAGATCCCTAGAATTAGCAGGAATCTTCTAATATGAAAATAACAATTTATTGCGAACAAGCTTCGCTTGTAAATTTCAAAAAGCATCCATGGCAATTTGTGCGTGAATAAGTTATGGAATTCATAACCTAAAAAGAGTGTGTAAAAATTTATAATCGTGAATACTTTCAAATAAATTACGCTTTTATTATTTTAATTTAGCTAAGCATTTTAACAGCATTATATTGAACAAAATACATACTGCTGTTTTTCTAATGAGCAGTAATTAAAAGTACATTTGTCATCTTCCTGGATATATAATGCAACTGAATAACGTCTATTTAAATTAGAAGAATAATTTGAGTAACATGACCGAATACAATAGCTTTTGATTCTTTTATTTATAAGAAGTCTTTTTTCGAATCCGTTGTCTTCGGATAGAGAGTATTATGTCTTTTTATTTATTTTTTCTAAAATGCGGATCGTCATATGTACTTCTAGCCTATATATATATTTCTTAATTTAGGAAATATCCCAATTAAACCCTCAAGGAGATATTACAATTGATTATGGGAACAAAGAAAAACACCAGTTTCAAATAAAATAATATGGCCTGAAAAATAGTTCCGACACACTTCAGTCCTCTTTTGATAAGACATGATTACTTAGCCGTGAATCAAAAACTTACGCGTAAAGACAGATTTTATTGTATATACAATATTGACACATTCTTTAAATATAACCAAGGTCCAATTACGATGGATGCCTCATTCATTATACTCACAACAAGAAAATAAACAACCAAAAAAAATAGCACAAGAAGGAAGAGGGGAGGTTTACGGGTTCCTAAAGCGGCCAAATGAATTCAAACACCTGAAGTTCTCTTCTGGTACAAAGAAGAATGCACGCTGAAGTAGAGTTTAGGAAAGGGGGATATAACGCAATAAAAGTAAAAAATATACTTCCCAATAATCGATACTTCCAGAGGGAGCAGCTCGTCCATTCTTGCTCATGCGCATTTCTAACGACGTCAGGACTGAGAGCCTTTGCTTACCCCTCTTTTACCCCTCCCTGCAGACGTTACAGGGCGTAGCTCTGTGCTGTCGAACGTAATTTATCTCCGAATGAATTTTTTGGCTCTTTCATTTTTCTCTCCAACTCAAAAAGATTTCTTTCTTCAATACTTCCATTTTTTTCATTCCCTCGAAAAGGGTCCCCATGACAGGCGTCGCCCGTCACTCACAGATCTTTAACCGAGATTTAAAAATCTTATTTGACGGATTTGCGCTTAAAATTTATTTAAGCCGATGAATTAAGATTTTTGTTGGTCATTATTGAGTCTTTGTTCTGCCTTTTAACTCTAAGAAAAATAGAGAAGATCATGTTTCATTTAATGTATTGTGGGAATAGAAGTTTCGGATTTGCTATTTTCTAGCCTTTTAAGAAAATTAATTTAACTAGCATACACTCGAGACAGATTGGACATATGAAATACTTTAAATATGTCTAAGAAAATTCATAAGTACATATTTTCTAATAAAACCAATTTATATATTTTGAGATGAAGTGATTTATTCCATATAGAACGATATTTAATCACTAGCAAAAAATACATACAAGTTTCGTATATGATTACATATTACTGAAAAGATTTTATCTTTAAACTCTTAGAAATATTAATAAATTTGTAAATTTTTCATTTGCTCTTTGCTGGCTTTATACAGAAATTTATTTTAAACTGATTAATATTTTTATTGGGTAGTATATAAGGTTTTATAAAAATAATTCGAAAACAAATTAATAAATGTATGGCATTAATAGTTAATTGTTTACATTTTTTACAAATATGTATTTGAGAGAAACATTTTCTCTCTTTACTTACGTAATATTTTTTTCTTGCTGTTTGTTAGCATTAAAATAATAATAACAGTTAATTATTATTAAATTAATTAGATCAAGAACACTTTTATTACGTATTTTATTCTGCAAACAGTCAATCATTCTTTGCTGAAAGTATTGGTGAAATTTATAAAATTGCTTAAACAGCAATTTAAATGTTATTGTTAAATATGAATTTAATTACCAAGATGCAAAAACAAGTTATAGCATTTTCTTGTAAGCGGGGCATATATATGTGTTCGATTTCTATCATAATTCAAATAGCAATATTTATTTTTTTAAAAGAAATAAATATAAAATATATTTTCAAATTTTTTAATTATTCTAAGGTTCGAATTTTTAATCAGTAAATTTATTCCGAATGCATATATAATTTTATCATTGATTATTGTCTGTTAGCTTTAATATTTATATACACAACGGTGTGCAAATCATTAGACGCAATGCAGAACCTTACCTTATGATTTATTTTTCAAAATTTCAGTTTAGAAATTTGTGAAGTATAAAGAACATGTTATACGTCATATATTTCAGCTAAAGTTTGCTTGAGATCACCCTTTAAAAAATAACTCTTAAAATTTGTTATCGATGTAGCATGCGATTATGATGCTTCTTATAATCTGTATTCATATGCAAGTGAATATCACGTATATACTCGAAGATAAAAAGGCTTCTTTAAAAAAGAAAATTTTTTGAATGTTTTTTATTTATAACATATGGGTTTTTTAAGCCAACTCAACGTCCTTTTTAGAAAACTTGGCATAATACAGTAGGAACAACGTAATGCCAGAATATGAAAAGGATAAATAAAAATGATAAAATACGAACATTTTTGATAAATTATTTTAAATTGCGCCTGCGCAAGCGTTAACTCTGAATTTCACGATATTTACTTGGTTTTTTAAAAGTGACTTTTTTTTAATAGAAGGTGGAAAAGAAACTTTGATGAATCTTGTGCATGCGCAACTAAAACTAATTAGTGAAAATGCTTATACTGCATTAGGGATTTAAAATTTTTACATTCTGATTGCGATATGTTGTGTCCAATAAAATATGTCAAGTTTTCTGAAAATGAAGGTGCATTGATTAAAAAACCCTACACTAAAAAAAAAAAAAAATAATAATAATAATAATAATAATAATAATAATAATAACATAAATTTTCTGGCATCAAAATTCCCGAAAAATATCCGTATTCTACGAGAGAAAAAAAAAATTACAGAAATTTTTTGTAACAGGACAGTACAGAAAATATTTCTGCACATTTTCCTTTTAAATAAGTCACACTGAAAAAAAAAAAAAAAAGAAAAGAAAAGAAAAATCTCCCATTAAATAAAATTCGCCTGTTCGACCAGCCTGAGTGGAACCGGGATCAGCCACATACCCTCTCAGCCACGGAACCAAATTTTATGCTGTTTCTTAGCATTTCACAAAGCTACTTTGATACAAGTTGTCCTTATGTAAAACAGAAAAAAAAATGTGTCTTTTGAGAGATTGAAATGTAATTTTATCGTAAATTTCTGTAGGTTTAAGAAACAAAAATTTTTTGTATGGGAGTTAAGGAAACTTTTTTTTTTTTCTTTTTCAAAGTTTACATGCTATAAACAAGAAACGTTCGGAAAATTTCGTTGTTGTTAAAGAAACTTTTATATTTCCATGGGTAAACGTTCTGTTTACATATGAATGAATACAGAAAAAAAAAATGAAAGAGCATAATCGCATATTACAGCAATAATGAATTTCAAGCATTATTTTTTACAGGGTTATCCCATATTTTCTGGTTATGTTTTACTTGTTACTGGTTATTTTTTATGTTTTATTTGCTACCCGTTTTTACTTTGAAAACGAAACTTTCTCTGAAATATATTATATACAAGGTATAACATGTTCTTTAAGCCCCACAAGTTTAAACATTGAAAATGGGAAAAATAAAAACATAATGTAAGAAGATGTATAATTTCTACATTGTTACTAATAATTTCACATCACTGTATGTATGTTTCTTCGTATGTGTGTGTGAGAGAGAGTGTGTGTATCTGTCAATAATTCAAAGCAAAACTTTTATACATACATACATACAAATATATATATGCAGTCGAACTTCGGTAAAGTGGATCTCAAGGGGAAAGAATGTTCATGTTATCAGTAGTTCATGCTATCAGTAAAGTAACTAATCTACATATGATTAAACTAATCTTCATTTTGATGGGGATTGGGGGAACAGTTCATGTTGAAATTAATTCCCGCTAAGCGTGCTCGCGTTAACGAGGTTCGACTGTATATATTAAGATAACTAAAAGAATGGTAACGGAAAATAAACAGATGATAATTCGCCAAAACAGCCCACAAAAGCCAATTCGGTAACTAGTTAACTAAAATAAAATATTTAAATATTTTGACCAGTATTGTTTAATTTATATTTGAAAAGAAAAAGAATATATACATAATTTATGCATTTGTATATGTACCATGTATACGTACCATATTATTTATTATGTATAAAATAGTTTAAAGCAGCGGAAAAATTCTGATATAACGTACATCTTAACAAGACTAAACCATTATTCCAATTGATTTAAATAATAATCAGTTGAAGCAAGGAAACACTCCTGCTTACTTAAATTTTACATTTAAAATAAGGATGTCGCAGGTATAGTATACACGAAAAACATAAATAAACAAATGATTACGAAGAAAATAAGTTTAAAGTAGTTAAATAGATTGGATAACGAAAAAAAAAAATCTTTCAAAAGCACAATAGATTTGTCATGATGGGAACCTTTCTAATCCCAGGAATACATATATATGCATATGAGGTCCGCCAAAAAATCCTGTGTGTATTTCAATAATTTGCTGAAAGTTTGGAAGTAGTACATTAATATCATCACTTGACCAAAGTGCGCTCCGACTAATGTTCTCAGCTGATTATAAAATCTTGAGGTACAGAGAAATTAATGGACCTTTGGGTGTTCAAAACAAATGCTAATGCATATTTTATTTGAGAGTCTGAACTGGTTTTAAAAATTAAATTTTAGGGATTACATTTCAGTCTAAGATCTTCGATTGTCCTTACTTTAGATAACTTTAAACATTGGATAGTGATTTTAAAATGTGCTAACTGAATTTTTTTTAGTTATGATTTAATGATAAAAACTAATAGGCTCTCTATGGCCGACGCGTTATAACACCAATTTCTAATTGTCTTGTCGAGTAGAAGAGTAAATTAGAAAGTACCATGTCAGAGTATCTTTCCAGGTTTTCTACGTGTAATCCCATCTTGTGCTTTCTGTCATTATTTTACAAGCGGACCTAGAATCAAGCTTGCAATACAAATTCGCAAATTATGCTTTGCAGTTTAGTTGTGTCACATTATAAACATTCAGCTTTGTGTTTGTATTAGGTTTTACATAATCTTCTCCTAAATTTACGGGTGTACATTTGGGTACGTATCCAAATAGATTTCTATTTTATGATTTTGTAAAAGCAGATTAACTAAACATAAACATGTATTTGAACCCCATGAAAGTTCGAAAAACATATTCAGACTTAAATTTTATTAATCTCATTTAATACAGCAGAAAAAAAAAATAACTTACAGGTAAAAGGTCACAAATTATAAAAGCATCAAAAATATTTTTGTTTTAAATTTTTTTGTCTGAAACAGATCTTTAAAAAGATGCATGATAAAATAGAATTTTCATTTTATATTTAAAAGATGCACATCGGCCAAAATGTTTAATAATATAAAATTATTCTGGAATTGTTTCAAAACGTATTTTTCAGTTTTGTAAAATTCAAGCATGTTTTACGCGGCAAAAGGAAGGAGTGTGACTTTGTCAACTCTGAATATATAATAAAAATATATCACTCACAATTAAAAATACAGTGCAAACTAGTGATATAAAATGCACAACTCAAATTTTAAGGTAAGAAGAAATCCTACAAAATAATACTAATTAATTTCTAACTTATGTTGTGATTTATTAATATCTAACAAAGATACTTCGTGCTGTGAAAACGCGTTTATTTAAATGTAGAAATATTAAATCTAGAGTAAAATTTTCTAAAAATTTAAATTCTTTTGATAAGCAGCTGCTTTTACAGGTATCACTTGTTAAAAGCATTTCTCCCTTTAAATTTCCCTTTGAATCTGTAAAATTATACACTGTTAAAACTTTCTTTAATTTTGAGTCGGTTATTTTTCCGATGCGTCAGCATTTTTACTTGTCCTCTAGGCATAAGTATCTAATGCTATCTTGTACTATCTAACTGTACCATCTGGCACTCCATAGATTGTGGTTAGGGCTCCCCGCAGATTCGCTTCAGCATAAAATTTCTGGGTTTACTAAATGTCCAATTTAAATAATGTTAAAAGAGAGAGAAAATTAGATTGTAAATTCATGAAATGTTCCAGAATGAAATAATATTTATTAATAATTCATTTTCTTATTATATTTAATTTATATATTCCAGTTTCATTTTATTTTCACTGTGATAATGAATTTTAAAATTGTGCGGACAAAAAAACAAAGTTATTTTATTCTGTATGTTATAATTTTTTTTCTATGCTTCAAAATTGATAATTACTCAGCACTAGCAATATAAAATAAATACACCTTAACAAGCTAAAACTACTTCTTAAGTTTAACCATAATAATAACGTCGTGAATATTTTATGTTGTGACGGGGATGGAATAATTACATAAGACCCTACTACTTATGGTACTATTACAGTATTTTACTGCTTTTATGAAAAGCTGATTGAACGAACACGAATTTTAGACAATTTCTTGTTTTATACTTTAAATAGCTATCTAGCTCCAATCCCACTGAACTAAACAAATGATAATCAAACTTGTAGTAATTTGATATTGCATTAGGAAAATATTTAAGTTGTGGTATCACTGTTTCTTCAATTCTTGTCTGAAATTGCAAATATTTTAAATGAATTATATTGATTTATGATTAAATCAAATTCTAAATTTTACCCCTGCTATAAATCAGCTAATTTTTTTTTTTTATTTATTTACAATTACTGAATTATGCACGACTTTTCTATTAAAAAAAAAAAAAAAAAAAAAAAAAAAAAGAAAGAAAAAGAAAAATCTGCTTAAAATCTTTTATTATTATGGATACTATTCATCTTTTAAAATATTACCTGGTCATTTGTAAATTTTCGCACTATTCTTGTACAAAAGAGAAAAAACATTCATCCTATCTTGTAACATTACATATTTATTTCCTAAATCGTATTTATTACTATTATAGTTAATATTTATTAAATTTTAGCACATATCAGTTTGTTATTAATGCTTCAAGTTCTCCAAAAGAAAGGAATTTTCACATCCAAAAATAGATCACATATAAGAAGAAATTTTCACATGTGAAATGCGATTAATATGCGTTTATCAGCCATGAAGGATGAGCGGAGAAAATTAATAACAGTGCCAATAATTGGCGGAGAAATGTCAGAGAAGTTGCCTAACTGAATAAAGTATTTAAGAAGAAATGGATGGTTATTCTTTTTCATCCGATTCTCGCTTATTTGATTATCTGCAGTTCTTAGCTAGAACGAAGCGTTTAGAGTAAATCAAATAATCTTTAAATTATTATTTACCAAGCAAAATTTAAATATTTAAAACTAAGTATGTCTCAGAATGTTAAAATGTTGATCTCATTAACAATATATCTCAGAAATAAGTATAAATTCTAAAAAAAAAAAAAAGTTTGCTTGTAGCTTTGTAAATAGCACATAGATCAAAATTTAGCATTTTATTAAAACAAAAAGGGAAACAGAACGCAAACATGATGAAAAAAACATGATTTTTTTTTTCGTTTATTACGCGTTTTTTCTAGTTATTCGATTACCGGAGCATCACTTTTCAAAAAATAATTTTTATCCATTATGTTAGGAGTAGTTAATGTTGCTGATATATTGCAAATCAAGATATTATAATGGAGGAGAGAAAAATTATTGCAAATTAAAAATTGCAATAATAATTAGTTTCTAAGAGTTATATCAATTATTCAGTCTTATTTAAAATGCATAAAGAAACTATAGTCTGATTTTGCGTTTTAGTATAAAACATTTAAAAAAAAAAATAAATAAATAAATAAATAAATAAATAAATAATGTCAGCTAAAATCCCACCACTTTTTCTTTTTTTTCTTTTTTCTTTTCTTTTTTTTTTTCATTTGCTGTGTATGCCATTTTAGATTAAGATATTTATTTCTTTTTTAAATGAAGAAAATCTATTAAAGTGCTAACGAAAAAAAAAAATAGTAACAGTTATAGTTTACTATGGAACCATAGCTTTAATATTTTAAAACCATTAATGTATGCAGGGGCGTATCCAGGATTTTTCCAAGGGGGGGGGGGTTCATCTTTCCGAATTTTTAATTAAGTTTATTTAAGTTTAATTAGGTTTAATTAAGTTTAATTAAGTTTATTTAAGTTTAATTAGGTTTAATTAAGTTTATTTTTAATTAAGTTTAACAATCTTTTAAAATATCATAATTACTTGCCGAAAATAAGAGTAAGAAAATGAAAAATAGTAAAACAAACTCACCAATTAGAAGATCAAACTAAAAAATCTTTAATTAGCGACGAATAACGTAGAGCCTGTACAAACTGCTACACAAAACATAAAATTCAATACATAGTTACGCTTACGCAAAATATTTCATTGGATTTTCTTATTTACAGAGCGAAGTCTAATCGACGAGAAGTTTTCGCTAGTTCATTTGAAATGTCTTCTACTGTTGAGGTATTGTTTGGGTCACTCCTTCAAGGTCACTCCTTCAATGGTCACCTCTTCCCCATATGGTCGATCCCTCTTGTCCTTGAGTATGAACTCGTAAAGGTGAAATCCTTTCAGAGAATTGTTTTCAGGGGAAACATGTTTCGCGCCGCGCAAATGAAGTGGTTTAATTACTTTCAGGAGTGTTTATCGCAGAGTAATGAAAAAAAAAGTTAGTCATAATTTTAAACCACTTCTTAGAAAAAAATATTCTGCGCTTGCCATACATTTTTTCCGCCTGAAATGTGAAAAAAATGTAAGGAACAGCCTAATTTTTCTTATCATACATTTTGTCAAGGGGGGGGGGTTTAAACCCCCAAACCCCCCCCTTGCATACTCCACTGAATGTATGTATTGGTAGTAAGATTGAAAGAGTAGTATTGAATATATGGCAAGTTCTTCAGTAATAGATGAACAGTTTATATTTGGTAATTTATTTATACTTTCTGTGCAAATAAAGATTTTTCCTCACTTTTTGTTCTAGAATTTATTTACTTATCAATTTTATTTCATTTTATATTTTTCTTTGAAAATATAGAGAAAACAGAAGGAATTTGTAGAAAATTTCACATGCTTTCACTAGATTATCACATGAATGTGCCGTCAGAAACTATTAAAAAAATCTATTAATGTTATTTGACAACGAACTGTCGGAAATCTTTAATTTCATACTGTAAATGCAAAATAAAAACCGCCGAATTATATTTATGTAATCTAAAATTTTGATAAAAAACATAAGACATAAATAATCTAGATGTCACAGTTTTAAGTATCATGTTTTCAATCATTTCCGTTATGCAAGGTTTTCTTAGCAGTTTATTAAATTTTTGTACTTGGTTTAAAATGTAAAAAGATTTCACTTTTAAAAAAAGAAAGAAAGAAATTTGGAGCAGGCGATTGCTTTAAAGTATTTCATTCTGCCGCATATAAATCTTTTTGCACAAATTTTTTTCTTAAATGAATATATTTTACCTAAATATCTATATTTGTATCACAATTTACTACATACACAATTCAAAAATTTTTACTTATGAATACATTACATATGATAATAGGTACATAGTCGTACATAAAAATTCGTTTAAAAGAAAAAAAAGTAAGAAAGAAAAAACAAAAGAAAATCTATGCCAATTTTATTTTCATTATAATTGTAATAAATTAAATGTTATTTCAATTACTTTTTTTTTCAGAATTTTGATTTAAGTAGAGGCCTAAGAAAGCTGAGCACCACATTTTTTTCATTGCATAAAAATAAAACGACCAGTAAAGTTTTAGTATCTTGAATGAAAAAATATTTGATAAAGTATTGCTGCTAAGCGCAATACGCGAAATAAAATAGTGCAGAAATCACCATATTGCTCGTATGAGCCAGCGTTGGCAATATCCATTACAAGTCGGTTGCAATGACTTTTTTTTTTCCCCCACAAGATTTCTAAATGTTCATTTATTAAACTCGTTATGTATTGTATGGCTGCAATTTTAGGTATTCCATTCTAATAGAACAAATTTACTTTTCACGTTCACATGAAAAAGAATCTTTATTTACTTGTTTTTAATTTAAAAAATAAACCGTCACTCTAACCTTAACCGAGAGCTTTTCTAGAAAATTTCGAGTACTTCTAAGACATTCCAAAAATTTTTTAATAGAATATTTAAATTCTTGAATTCTTGGCCAATTAATTCTAAATTAAAATAGAAGGAGCAGAAAAGCGTCCAATGTATTTAAAACTCCTTAAACTTTACTCCTTAAATTTTAATTTCACAAAGATAATAAATTTTATCTATTGGACGTCAGTGGTTGTGCTATTGCATTAAGGGGGAAAAATGTGTGTTAAATAATATTATATATAAAATGTCTTTAAAAAAAAAGGAAAATTCATTGACAATATTTTAGATCAATATAATAAACTTTAGACTACGTATTATAGACTGTAAAATACTAAAAAGAAAATAATAATAATAATAATAATAATAAATTTGTTTATAAATAAAGTTAAACAAAAAGAAAAAAATGCTTTTATTAAATTTTATTCATGAAAAAGGTATTTATGACATAAAAATAATTTTGAACACTTCAGCACGCATTGAAAATTGGTAGTATGTTTATTTTCGAATAAGAGCGGGACGGTGGACGTTATAAATGTTTTTTGTGAGTTTTAGAGTTCAAAATATTGTCATACATATGCATTACAATATAAAAAATTATTGGGGAAATTAAAGTTTCTTTTAAACTATTTAGATTGCTATAAAAATTCAAGATTTTATTTATTTTTAATTTTTAAGATGCTTTAATTTATCTGATTTTTAATTTTTTTTCTCTTGCTTCCACATTATGTTAGTTTAAAAATGCCTTATTTATGTTTGGACATTATGATGATCATTCACTGTCAAGTTAAATTAAAAAAACTTTAAAATCTAAAATTTTATGGGTATTTCGGACTTTTTTAAACGTTAAACAGAGCTTTTAAAATTTAAATTGAGACAGAATTCAAAATAAATAGTCAGATATGCTTAAACGTTTTTTAACGTCTCAACTAATATTTGGATAAGATTTCCTCAAAAATTAAGAGACATTTAAAAAATATGAAATTCTTTAAAATATTGATTCTGAGAAAAAAATATATAGATATTAAAAAATATACTTGCATGTAAATTTACTTATAAAATTTACTCTTCCACAGTTATAAAAAATTTAGTGTATTTAATCCAACAAATTTAAATATAAGTTCTCGAAATATTAAGGTGTAATATTGGTCTTTTTTGATAGTTTTTGTCCCTTAATAATCATTTAATTTTCTTTTAAAAGCAGCAACCAATATTGCATTTAGAATACATTTCCTTATAAAATATACTCAAAGGAGTCTTTTACAAATAAAGTATTTAGAAAAATACTTTTTTTTAGTTTGAAAAATTCATTAAGATATAAATGTCAGTTTTACAGATCATAAAAGCGGCGCATCTTTTAAGCATGGCAAGTAATTTCTGTTAAAAGTGCTTTTCTTCCATTTTCATCTTTTCTTCCTCTCAACATGCACAGTTAAAAAGAGTTATTTATTTATGAAGTGCTTTACAAGAAAAGTGAATTAAATTAAACAGAAAATAATACTTTACAAATAAATTTCAAATATTTTATTTAACAATTAGTTGTAGCTGTTACAATGATATTTTAAACCGTAAATATACTTTACGATCCATTGTATATTTTGTTTAGTTTAATATTTAGTATGACAAAACATAAAAATTTTAATGAAGGAAATTTCGCAGATGGACGATTAAGGCTTTAGACTTTAGAAACCTTTCTACGGATAAAAATAATAAATGTTAATTTTTTGTTATTAAACATATTTTAAGAATTATTTGTACAGAAATAAACACAGTTGTCCGTTAGATCTTTCAAACCATCCTTCGTAAATATTTTTGATCGATTATATATCAAACCTGCAACTAGGAATGGTTACATTAAAAATAATATTACGGAAAATCCCGACGTAATCTTTTTCATGGGTTGTTATTTTTATAAATTTATTAACATTACACTTTTGTGGTGTGGTGTGATGTTGCGATTAAAGACGATTGACTGGGACGAGTAGGTCCCTACTCCTGAAAAGGAGTGCCTTCTGTGGGGGGTCTTTCTAAGTGGTTCTAGCCCGTATTTACGCTAGTTTCAGAGAAAACCATGGAAAACTCCGAACATATAGGACAAAGAGCGCGATCTGGGATCAAACCCGGCACCTCACGTTTACCAGCTTTGAGGACTGATCCTCTCGGACGCTGATGGGCCTCATTACAATTTTATAAATAATAGTTCAATTTTTCACCAGAAGAATGCTGATAATTAGGAATTTTTTTGTTGCAACCAGTGTTTTGGTGTTATATTTGAACTTTTCAGTGGGGCTTACTACTAAAATGGCACCACTAAAATAGTGAAACTTTGCCCCAAAATATTCGTTGCAGATAATTGGAACCATTTTTATGGTAAAATGTAGCATTTTAATTTTAACAGTTTATGTTTGATTCCATTGAATTAGATAGTTTACTATACCTTGTAGAGCTCTCAGAAACCAGAACTTATATGGGAATATAGTCACAAAATTTAATTACTCTGAAAGTTTCTTTTTATAATAATTTTATAAATTTTTTTTATGAAGACTTCTAAGGTTTTAAATACACTTCTTCTCATATTTATAAGGACATTTTATGTTTTGAAATAACTAATGTAAAAATAATTGTGAACAAGATTATACTAAGTGCACTTAATATATCTAGTATTCTAAAAACCAAAACTGTTATAATTTTTTTAATATGAAGCACTGAAAAACATGAGGAAGACACAGTTCTTTAAATACCCAATGTTTGAAAACATTTCATTGAGAGATAAGTTTTTCATTTGAAAAACTGATCGTTTGCAAATCTTGCTAAACTTTTGAGCAGGAGTGTAGTTAAACAAGCTTGTATATAGAAATTTGAATTTTATTAAAACTGATTCTAATATTATGCTAGTAAAAAAAAAACGTTTCACTATTTTTAAAAAATGGTTAACTAAAAAGAAAAAAATCCTTTTATTTAGAAATATTAAAGTAAAAAGTGCGTTTAGTTTACCTTTTTTTAATTCAAACTATTTTAATACTTTTGCTCATTGAATATATCAAAAATTTTATGTTACATTTTTTAAAAAGTTTTTCTAAATAACGAAATTCGTATTGGTATGTATTTTGAAAATAAAATCTTGTTTCTTATATGTTTAGAAATCACAGGCAAAGGTAACCGAATATTTAATTCTTATGCGCTAATACTTTATTTTTTATTTATTTATTATTATTATTATTATTATTTTGAAATATTATCGTTATATATTCGGATTTGAAAATGCAGCAGGTATTGGAAAAGAGTTTTAAAAATTCACAGAAAACGATTTTCGTACTCATGGACAATTGTTTTCCTAACATTTGTGCTTTTGCTTAAGTACTTATCAAAAATACATTTGAATTTGTGTTTCATTTATGAAAAATTAACACTTCTTTTCTACTACATATAGGAATATTCAAACATAACATAAATGTTTCAATAGCTTTCATTGACGGAAAATAGTTTATACTTTTATTTAAACGAATCTTTAAAAAAATATTTTTATAGATTATGCTATCTAATTGTTTTGTTCATTATTCATTACTGCTTAAAATGTCAATATTACATAATTCTAGGATGCCTCGAGTAAGCTGTAATGTTAGATTCGCAATTAGTATGTTTGCTTTATATTTGGATTCCTTGTGTCACAGTTGACTAAACTGTAAATGTGACTCGATAAAAGGATATAAAAAAGTGCTGAAGATGAGTACTGAGGAAAACATTTTTTCATAGTTTTAACGCATAGGCAAAGCGATTTATGTACAAAATACATTAGGAAAAACTGTATTATTGGGATTGTGTATAATTTTGTGATCCATGTTTCTAATAAAACAATTGCCATAAAGTTTAGTAAAATACACACTCATTTGAGTCCGTCAATCTACATAGCTAAGTTTGATTAAGATATGGATATTTGAGAATGTTATTGACGTATTTGCAGTTTGAGAAAACCAGCAGTGATTTATTAACTTTATGAATAATCACTACTAACTGATATTCTAATTTTGAGTAAATAAATCAAGCACAGGCAATAATCTCAATTTACGAAAGGAAAATGACAAATATATGCAAATTTGGTTCATTTGTCATGTATATAAGCTTAAAGCTACATGATGTACACTAGAAGAGTAATTTCTTGAATTACATTTCCAACATGAATTCGGCTTTCCTACAAGCCACGAAAAAAAAAAATCTAGTAAAGCACAATTATCTGTGTGATTTTTTAATCAATTTTGAAAGAGTTTGGACAGGTCTTTTATAATTAGAGATAAAGAAGTAAAGAGTATGATTTTGAACACACTAATTATATTGATATCTTAATAGAATTTGCAAAGTGATAGTTCGAAGATATATATACATTCTTTTCTTTCAAAGTGGCTATGTATTTTAAAAGAGTCTGTCTGTGTTTTGTGATGTGATTGTGTTTGGTGACATCTGCGAAAATTCTTCACAACATCGTTAAACGTATGTGATTTAATTTGTATATGGCTTAATTATAGGTTAAGAGTTTACCTTTCTCATCAGTAATGAAAAGAATATATTTATTTTGAGGAATATTTTTATGCCTAATGTTACTATTCAAGTAACTAAGAATAAGCTGTCGATAACTAATAACCTTATTAAGTGTCATAAATTTTTAACAACATCAACAACAACAAAAAACAGTATATTCAAATATTATTAGTAAGATTAATTTTAATATTAAATTTCAAATTAAGTTTTATATTTCTTAAAGTCGAGCAATATACCTATTTTATATATTTATTTTCGTACATATGTATGTATATATATATATATATATATATATATATATATATATATATATATATATATATATATACAATTTTCTTTTTTATTTAAAAAATATATAGATTAAAAAAATTCACAAAGTAATTAGCATTATTAATAACAATAATGTACCAATGGAAATGCCGTAAAAAATTAACATTGTACAAACATTTTCTGCCTATGCTATCAAGTATTTTAATGTCATCATCTCAAAACTACTTTGATAGCGAAATCTAATACTATATTTGTAGACGATATATTATAATAAAACTATTCGTAAAATAATATTTCATTTAGGTTTACTCAACTAAAACCCCATTAAGGAAGATTTTAGTTGCGTTTACCATACTATAACATATTAAGTGATACCGCATTTAAACTTTTCTTTTAGTGGAATATATATTTTGATAACTTAAATATTTCTGTGAATGGGTAAAGAACTGTTAATAAAAAAGAGTAATAAATAAATTTCCCCAAAATATATAAATCATTTCTGCTTACATAGATCTTAGGTAGAGGAAATATCTCGTACTCTGTTCCTTAAATTTCAGCAATGTAAATATTCCTTCACATTTACTTATTTTAAATCTATGCTCTAGTTCAGAAAGGGAATAATGCATGTACTAGAATTTCTTTTCCTGTTTCTGTTCATTCGAAGTGGAACAAAGCCGCACTATGCTGCAGCGGAAGAAATTTTTTTTTCTTATTCATGCTTGGTATACAAAATTGAAAACATCGAGTCTATAAAAATGTACTATTTATGTCTTCGCTATATTACAGTTCAAGAAATATGACACTAGAATATTTCTTGTGAATTCCTGGGTTTTTATAAAAGAGCTTCGTAACAGATTTATTAAAATGTTTTCCTTTCATATTAGGGAGCTCACATAAAATCACAAGTTTCAATAACAATTTATCTATAGATTTTTTCCCCTACATTTTTAAATGTGATTCCATAGGAAATATATATTTTCGCAAATCATCTTTTAGTTTACGAATATAAAATTTGTCGCTCATATATACATGATTTTATGTGAAATACGTAACGTACTTCAACAGTAGACACTCTTACAATATGTATTATATGAATATTTCTTTATACATTATAAACATATGTACATTCAATATAAAGAAAGTATTTATGAAGATGTTGAAATATAAAATACACTTCCCCGTGCATTAACTTTAAATAAATGTGCTACGGAAAAATATAAATTTTTGGATCCTAAGAGCATTTTTGCGTATTTTTCCATGAATGCTAACCACAAGTGACATTCCGATTTGTAAAAATAAATGCTTCTACCGAAACGGAAGACATTTCTATTTTCAAAATAAATGTTCTTGCCAGAGCAAATGACATTCTGATATGTAAAAACAAACGTTTGTGCAAACACAACAGAAATTAAAAAGGCGAAATGCTTTAAAATGTTTAAATTTGTTGATAATTAACTTTAAAATGTATTTTTTTTTTTTTCGAATTTCCTCTGAGTTAAATCATGCCTGCTTATTTTTTACTTTATTTAACATATTATGCTATTTAAAACGAATTTTCAGTGTTTCTAATTGGTTGAAAAATGTGTCATCGAAATAAAAGGTATAATGTTTTTGCTATTTTGGGAAAAATACATTTCTAAGATAAAATTTTTAATGATATTTCTAAGTTCTAGATAGAAATTTAAATTGGAAAAATAAAATTGCTTCTTATTCTAATATGTTATACTAATAGGAATATTATTGTAAAATGTCTTAATAAACAGTGATAAAAAATTGTACTTATTAAATGAAAGATTCTTTAATAACCTAATCAGTGTATAAATGGTAATGATTTATTTGGTGGCCTATTTTTATTTACTTTCGTTTGGTTTTTTGATATACGGTCATTTTTGTACAATTAGACTACGAAACTCCGTAATACTATAAAAGTGCTGCTTAAATTCGGATCCTGTAAACTAAAACCCAAAGCCCAAACCATTCAATCATATGATCTGAAAACAAGAATTTTGAGAAAAAAGCAGCTGGAGGATTTTGGGAAAAAAGATAAACAATTTCTACAAACAGCAATAAATGACCTGTCCAGGAATCAAACCTTCCCATGGCGTAATAGCACTTAATGGCTCTAAGCACAGAGTTAACTCGATCCAAAATTTTTTTGTTTAAACTCACTGGAAAGAAAAATTTAATTTCTTTTATTTTCTGCTTTTTTTTTTTTTTCTTGTAAACAATAATCATGTAGCAGTGGCATGTTAACTCGAGAAACTAAACTCTGTTCCTGAACTGGTCACTTTTCGTACATCTTAAAATAAATTTGGTTTTTATCTTAAATATCGTACTATACATTTTATCGAAGATACAACTCCATAATTATGCATTGTTACACAGCAATAATAAAGCTTTTTAAAAAGAAAATCGTAGGACTTCGTTTTTTTTTTTTTTTTTTGAGGAACACGGGAAATTCCTATGGAGCACGGGACACACGTTCGATTCCGTTCTGGTCACTTCCTCATCAGTGGCCAAGGGGTTTTGTTCTCTCTGCTGGTTGCCGAGACAGGAACCGGGTTCGAATCAAAGTCCAGATCGTCGACTTAGCCATTCAATGTTTACCTTGTTTTTTCCAAAATTCGAGTGACTACATTATAGGACATCTTAGAACCCCCCCCCCCTCACCCCACAGAGGGCATTTTATTAGAACAGAGGTCCCTAGCACCAAAAGTTGTCCTCAATATTTACGTGCTCACGTACTACATCGTCTTGGTCACATTTTGATCAAGTTAAATTTAATTCAGATTTTTTATTAAATGCAAAATTTATATTTAGTTAGTTTAAATTACAATTATAATATTTAAATTATAATAGTTTGAAAAATTTAAATTAACAAAAAACTGTATAGCTTGGAACATAAATAATTTATAAGCTTTTGATATAATACGTGTACTAATCAAAGGAAGTAAGTAATGTGGACATTTTTTTGTGAAGTTTAATATGATATTAATTTTGTAAGTAATGATAAACATTTTTCTTCAACATTCAATTTCAAATTTAAGATTTAGAAAAAAGTCTTATTTTTCACTTTGCTGAAATTAATTTCAAATTTAATAATTCTAGTAGTTT
Source organism: Salticus scenicus (assembly GCA_963930645.1). NCBI lineage: Eukaryota > Metazoa > Arthropoda > Arachnida > Araneae > Salticidae > Salticus > Salticus scenicus. The sequence continues at coordinate 199,841,181 of OZ005657.1, read as the reverse complement.
AGAAATCAAACAAAACAACAAATGAAGGAAGGAACAAAGCAGTATAATAATTCTGTAAATACGATTTAATTTTAATCAAACCTATCTGTAAATATTTAAATGTGCAAGTAAAAGTGTATTACAAGAAATTTGGTCCCATTTTTAAACAAATTTCAATTGTTTCAAATTTAAGTTATGTAATTTAGTCGCATAATCATTATTATTATTATTAATTTCCTATCTAGTGAATACTCAGGATTTTTGCGACATTAGAATGTTTCGATGTTAAAAATGCTCTTTATCTAAATCTAATGGACTTACACTTGATATTTAAATTGCCATATGTGTCATGTATATTAATAAAATAAGACTTTCGTCCATAAAAAAAAGTATTTTGGTGATCCGGAATCTGGTATTATCTGTTTCAGAATAATAATAAAAAAAAAATCCATTATCTTCATGTTTCACACTTCGTTAAATCCAAAAATGTGTGCAGAAAATTTTTTGTGTGGGTGGGTAGGATGTTGTGTCTATATATAAGTGTGTAACGCAATTGTTTTCTGGGTACTACGTCAGAACGGCTGGATGGAATTCAACGACACTTGTCAGGGATTTAGGTTCATACTCAACTGAAAAATATATCTATGGGACATTTCAAAATTTTTATTAAGTTAAAGATATGGGCAAGAAACGCCTGCGTATGCATCATGAGGATTTTGTCAGTAAAACGCTTTGAATGAAAAAGAAATTGCGTTATCTTTACGTTATAGGCATCAAGGAATCCCAAAATGATTTCAAAATGTTTTCTTTGTATACATGGGGAGGGTGGAAGCATATAAAACGTTTTTTATTCGAAGGGGTATGTCGTGAAAACGGCTGGACGGAATTTAATGACAACTGGCTGAGGTTTATATATGTACTCAACTTTAAATTATATCCATCGAACCTTTTAAAATTTTAATTAGATTTATAGATATGAGCAAAAACAAAAGGCTTTTGTAACCAATTAAAAAATCTATCTAGGTATTTAGATGCGTTAAAATGATTATATTTGACAAAAAACTCGACTTTTTATTTGTTGTTGTTTTGTTTTTTAATGTAAACTTTGCGCTCACTTACGCAGACAAAACATTTTTTTTTTTTTTAAATCTTTTTTAAATTTTAATTTCTCTTTAAAATTTAGATTGTTTTGCATACTATAAAAAGCCGTAAAGAAAATTATGTAAAATGAGGGTCTCTTGCATTTCGCAAGTAAAATTTTTTATATTTTATTATTTCGTATTTTTTTAGTAACTACTTTTGTAAAATGCTTATAATTCATATATTTAGTTCTTTAAATAATAACAATAATAACAGATAATTGCACGTATTAAGTGAAAAAAAATAAATAATGTAATATTGTTTTTATATTAAGTTATGAGAATTATATTTAATTTTAGATGACTATATTAAAGGAAAAAGAAATAGAGCTGAAAAGCTGAAAATGTAATGTTTTACGCAAGTTTTGCTTGTTTTAGTTTTTATTAGAAATAAATAAATAAATAAATAAATCGACAATAACGCGATAATCGCCAAAAAAGTTAATCTTTTCCCTGCAATCAGCTAATTGATCTTTGCCACACTTTCTTATATTCCTGTAATAAATCAGTGCTTTGTCCACTGCAATAGTTGGTCTATGGATGAAAATTAATATGTTATTATGCATTAGATTCGAAACTTTAAAGAAAACACTTTAGTAGTTTTGTTAATTTAAAGTAATTTATAAGTGAAGTAATATTAATTTATGACAAAAACTGGGACCTTTTACATGACTTGGGTACAGTTTCGGTACAGTACCATCTTGCTGACATTTAATTTTTTTTTTTTCCATTTTGGCGATAAATTAAAATGTCTATCACAGTTACGTTAGACAAGACCTTGGTGAGACGCGACAGATCTATTTCCATGTTAAATTTCTGATGCTACTTCGGTGCCAAAGTGGGGTTACTAAAAATTTTACAAAATATAATTATTTTCTCTATTTTATAACGCATAAAAACTAATTATGTGCATTTTTAATCAAGATTCTTAAATTAAACAAAAAAAAAAAAAAAAAAAAAAAAAAAATCTACAAATATAGAGGAAATTTACTTTACCTACCTTGTTTGTAATTATCGAAGACATTTTTTTATTTGTATACTAATTTTTAAGAAGATACTTTACATTTATAAATATATAGGAGCTTTTCTACCCGTTTTTCGAACCTAAATAACAATAGAAATTATACTTTTTGAGCGTTGAGAAATTTAATGTTCAAATGAGTGTACACACAGACAATTATCCAAATTGAAAACTATATATTTAGATATATAATATGAGTGGAAATTTACAAATTGTACTTATTAACTAAAATAATCTGTTCTCTATCTTCTTCAGCATAGTAAGCTAAAATTAAGATATATAATTTACTATGAATAATAATTAAATTCCCGTGTGAGGAACGGGTACAACAACTAGTTATACATATAAAATTCTTTTACCTTTGTAATTCTGTATGAGTTATTTTCATTCTGAAAATATCTTCTCTCTTAATGAAATTTATTTTTATATAATAGTAACTTTTATATCTGTTTATAAACGACATAATTTTCGTATGTACTAAACGTTAGAAAATTAACTCATTCTATTGTGTTATATATATGGAATTCAGCTGATGTTGCACATTATCTCTTTGTTTATGTCTATTATATCCTATTGGGTTTATTAAATTACTAGTTTTTTATAACCAATTATGCTTCATTCTTCTATTATAATGTTAGACCTGCTAACTATGCTAGTTTATCCGTAATGGTATTAAGCCCCGGCTTTTTTTTCACACCAGAATAGTTGTAGAGAAATAGTCTTCTTATTTAATCATGAGAACATATTGCTGAATAGTACTCTACAACTATTCTGGTGTGAAAAAATAGGCGGGTCCTAATACAATTACGGATAAACTAGCATAGTTAGCAGGTCTATAATTTTATGAACAGTTATAAAACAAAATTGTAACAAACACAGTTTTTTGGTTTAAAATGAAATTTGAGACTATTGAGTAATTTTAAAAATATCATTAGTTGTGTTAGGTAATATTTCATATTATTTAAAGATACTAATTGAAACTAATTTTAATTTGATATACTAATTTAACTATAATCTTGAACACTTGCTTGAACAATCTTACTTTTATATACGTTTCCTCATTTCAGTGTACTTTATAAGATATCTGATAAAGCAATAAACGAAAGAAGTCAAGTGAAAACCTCTGTAAATATTATGCTTTAAACTTAATCAAATTGAGAAATCCGATTTTCAAAGGACAAATTTTAAGCATTTCTTCGTACTAGATCTCAATTCATCTGGGTTCCCCTCAACTGCTTCTCTCAACGGTTGATTCATTTATTTCCTTCCAATCCGGTGTCCTTATTCTACGTTTAGCAGAACGTCGATCAAAGCTTCATGGAAAGTCTGGCCATACTCCCTACTCAGCACAATGGGAAATAAGAGGAGTGACCATTAATACCCATGGCGCCGCGACTCCTGTCCACTTGCATAGGACTAATTTAATCCAGAAAACTGTTGAGCTTAGCTTAGAGTTCAATAACTAGATTAGCTGCAATATCTAACTAAGCCTTTGAGCTCAAATAAACAGCGAAGGAGAAAGTGCATTGCAAATACGAGCTTATACATACAAGCATATATGTATGTAAACAGTGTGAGGGAAAAGACCATGACATACTGAAGATCATTGTAGATAAAAATTACAATAACACAAGGATGGAAATTTTGAAGCATTTACTGGATTTATTATCTGTTACTTTAAGCAATGCAAAACGACTGTGAGAATATATTTTACAAGAATATTCGATATAAATTAGTAATCATTGGTATTTAATTGCTGTCGCCCATGTTATAAGGATTAACATTCTATTATAAGTTTTTTTTTTTTTTTTTTTTATAAATAGTATGTCTTTTACTTTTCTCACGATATTTAATAATTCGGTAAAGCTTTGTTTTAAAATATACAAACAGTTTGTTTTTAACATGATAAGAAAATTATTACACAATTTTAGATTCAATTTGACAAAATTTTTCTGGTGTCTTTAATTTATATACGGTCCCATCGTTCAACCCACTTTTCAAACAAGTAGAGAAGCCCTTTTCTGAAAGCTGCTTCAAAGAACTCTCCACTGCCAAAATAACTTCAGAATCTGTATTAAATTTTCTGCCACGGAGCTTCTCCTTCAACGTCGGAAACAGCCAGAAATCGCATGGTGCGAGATCTGGACTGTAAGGAGGATGTGGCATGATTTTAATATTGCATTTACTAAGATATTGCTGAACAGAAGTAGCGACATGAGGGCGAGCATTATCGTGATGCAATGTCCAATTCCCTACCAGTTCATGACGCTTTCTCGATATGCGTTGTCGCAAAATTTTCAAAACTGAAACATAATATTCAATATTCACAGTAGTTTTTGGAGGCACAGCATGCTGATAGATTACACCTTTATGATCAAAGAAAATAATCATCATGTCCTTTCCAGCAGATTTGGTTTGTCGGATTTTTTTCGGAGGCGGAGAATCAGTATGTTTCCATACACTTGTTGCGGACTTGGTAAGGGGATCATAATGATGCACCCAAATTTCATCACCTGTTATTACAGTCTTTAGGAGATTTGGATCATTTTGAAGCATCTGTTTCCATTCACAACATTGGTGAATTCTTGTTTTCATTTGTTCTTTAGTAAGGTGATAAGGGACCCATCTGTAACAAATATAGCGAAGCTGTAAATTATTGCATAGAATGCGAAATATCGACGTTTTCGAAATGTTTGTTGATGCCGCTATCTCCTCACATGTCATTCGCCGATTTTCTTGAAGGATTACCCACACAGTGTTAACATTCCGATCATTCAAAACACTTTTTGGTCGCCCAGGCCTAGGAGCCAGTTCTGCAGACAAACAGCCTTTCTTGTAATTACCATGCCACCTAAAAATCGAAGACTCACCAAAACATTTGTCTTTGTAAGCTTCTTTCATTAACTTAACTGTTTCTGGAGCTGTTTTGCCCAAACGGTAGCAAAATTTTATGGCACAACGCATTTCGTTTTTTAACTCTGAATCACTCATCTCCATTTCTGTAGGGCAAATAAAACACTTCTTTAAACAAGCACGGAAATAGGAAAATAAAATCGTCTGCTTCGTTTAGAATTTTGTATAAACGTACAGTTAACAGTTTGAAAAAATCGCCTGCACTTCTATTTTGTAGTTTCGCGGTGTTGCCACTACGTAAAAGAATAACTCTCAGTTTTTATGGAATGCCTTTTTTATATATAAACACTTGAATTATATTAGTTATGGATCAGGTTAGTTCTAAAATTTTATTTTTATGAGAACATGATTACTTTATTATTTTATATTTAGGGTAAGGTGGGGTAAGTGGGACCCCTTTTCGGCATAATTCGACTTTAGCTCAACATAGCACCGGATGTAATAGACCTAACAACTTAATTTTTTTTGTGGTTCATTCTTTCATATGTTGTTACTGTACCCATGGCAACCTCTAACCAAATTGGCAAATGATGAATTAAAAAAAAAAATATTTTGGGTAGTCATCGGGGTGGCCCACTTGCCCCGCAAGGTGGGGTAAGTGGGACCCCCCCCCCTGAATATATTTTTACACATAACTGGTAGAGATTTGGTGGGGCAAGTGGAACAATCTACATGGTTTTCTGAATCTTTGAAAAAAAAATCACTGAAGTATCTCCATTAGTTCACCCATAGCAACTTTTTCTGCACACAAGCCTGCTAAAAGAAAAAAATGTCAATTTTTCAACTTTTTACTTTACAAAGTTTAAACTAGCCTATGGCAGTATTACATGCTAGTGAACATTATATCTTGATAAATCGTTGGTAAACATTTATTTTGAAAGTCTCTTGGAAAGTGTTGGTTCATTTAGTTTCAGCACAACCATCTTCTAGGAATACATCATGAATATCATTAGCTTCAGGGGGGGGGGGAGTTATTACGCATAGTTGTGTCTTTGTGCATGTATTACATGACAACTGTATCTTCATCGCTTTGACTGTCATTTAATACCAAGCCAACATACTATTTCTTTTTTTTTTCTTTTTCTTTTTCTTTTTTTTTTTTGCCTTCAAACTGGACAAAGGCATAATCCCCATTTTAAAGTTCTGTGGTAGTGGGTGATAACTGATGGTTCATCTTCGGAACTTGAATTACTACTGGTGAGTCATCCAGAGGTAAACCCTATAAATCAGTGCATATGACTATTTTTTAACTATATTAAAGAGTTGGAGAGGGTGGCCCACTTACCCAGCCATTGTGGTGGCCCACTTACCCCAAACGCGGGGCAAGTGGGTCCCCCAATTTTTTTTTCAACCTTATTAACGTCATGAGTACATGAAATTACAAAAAGATTCTGTATTTTATACACTTTCAAAATATATAAGGTTTTGGTTTGTATCATGAACGGTTTGGAAAAAAAAAATAATTAGTATGATGGGGGAAATTACGATAGGACTGCAATTTTAAAAATGGTCAAAAAAGGCTTGTAACTTGTTACACACATAAATGAAAACGATGCCATAATGTTTTCTACATCTATTGGAGTAGATACATAAAAATATTACAGCAGATTTTTTTTGAGTCAATAATTGGGGAAATTCCAGGGGGGGGGGGGGGTGGCCCACTTACCCCACCTTACCCTAATTTTTTTTTTTTTTTTTTTTTTTTTTTATGAAATTGCTTTGAAAGTTACGATAATTGTTAGGACTTTATTAAAACAAACCATTAATAAAAAAAGCTATATCCTATAAGCGCCAGTGCCATCTATTGACAATATCCCAAAGGACACATAAAATAATTATTATGCCTTCTATTGTATAGATCCATGTATCCATTTAAGAAAACTTGTTGGGGATTGTCGATGGGAAAAAAAATTTAAGTATCGTAGTAAAGTATATATATATATATCGATATGCACAGATGGCTGAAAAAAAAATGTGAACACTGTCGCTTTTTTGCATTTTGTTAAATATCTTGAAAAGTTCTTTAGGAATCATCTTCGGTTGTATAAAGAACATAATACCTCACATTTTCCAGTAAAAGTTGTGTCACGAAAATGAAAAAGGGACCAGTAAAAAATTAAACAAAAATCAAAATGTTTTGGATCACCCTGTAAAAGGTAATACTTTAAATGCATTTTGGCTGTAGAATGTGATTATGAGGACTTTTCTCATTATCTGTGTAAAATTTTATAAGGCTACCACATATATTCATGCAGATATAATGGTTTCTTTTAAAAACTGCAAAAACAATTCTCACTTTTTTATTTATAACACGTAGGGTATTAGACCCAGTGCAAAGCCATTTTCAGAAAATATGGCATACTACATTAGACACAGCATACAGCAATCAGAATACAAAAATGATAAATATCTTACGAACTACAAGCGCTCTTACTATTTTTTTTTTTAACTATGTATGCGCAAGCTTTATAAAAATTTCATTTGCATAATTTAATAGCCAAAGATACTGAGCGACCTATATGAAAACTCCAAACAAATATCATGCAAATTCAAAACATTATGAGAGATAGAATGAACAGAATTTCAGTTCTCTCAAAATAAAAGTTAAACTATAAGGGGTTTTACTCACATTTTTATTTTGATTCAATCAATAACCAATGTTATTACAGCGTTTTCGCTGACTGTAAATAAATATTGATAAAACCCCCAAACATCTTCCGTTTTTTCGAGAATAACTTAAATTCTGTTAATTCTATTTTTCGTAACGTTTTGAATTATATTTGTTTGGGATTTCAAATAAGTTGCTCAATTTCTTTGGCTATTAAATTATTCAAATGACATTTTTATAGTGCTTGCGCATGCATAGTTAAAAAAGTATTTAGTGCTTGCGCATGCATAGTTAAAAAAGTATTTAGTAAAAGTGCTTGTACTTCGTATGACATTTAACATTTTTTCATTCAGATTGTTGTATGCTGTGTCTAATGCAGTATGCCATATTTCCTGAAAATGTCTTTGCACTGAGTCTAATAATTTATCTATGTGTTTTAATTAAAAATGTAGAAATTGTTTTTGAAATTTTTTAAATAAACCGTTATATCTCCATGAATATATGTGGTAGCCCCATAAAATTTTATACAGATAATGAGAAAAGTCCTCATTAGCACGTGCTACAGCGAAAACGTATTTAAAGTATTATCTTTTATAGGGGGATCCAAAACATTTTGATTGTTCTTTAATTTTTTACTGGTCCAGTTTTCCTTTTCATGACACGACTTTTACTGAAAAATATGAGGTATAACATGTTCTTTACACTACCAAAGTTTCAAAATCATTCCTAAAAAACTTTTTGAGATAAAAAAGTAAAAAGCGAAAGTGTTCACATTATTTTGTCAGCCGTCTGTACATATTAAAAATACGACAATCTTTTAGACAGAACTGACAAAAAATGGCAATTTGTGAAGCAATAAGATGGATGGTCGGGTTTTACGTCGCACTAGTGCTGCGCAGATGGGCAATTGGCGAAGGTCTGGGACACACCCCTACAGGTGGTCCGGATGCATGCCAGCACAATTTTGATCCTCCACGGAAGGGATGGCTCTCCCGTTTCGATGACCCCCAGAGGTATAATTTTGTGAAGCAAAAGGACCAGGAATGAAAAATTAAAACTTGAAGTAAAAAGAAGATTCACACTCTTATTTTTTTAAGTATATAAAATATGCAAGTGGAGATTTTATTGTAGTTTATAAATATTCTATGAAATTTTATCGATAAGATTATTGCTCTCCGTTGCATGAACAGTTATTTTAGCCAAAAATTTTTATAAATTTCATGTCACCATTCATTTTTCTAACAGAGTGTTCAAAAAAAGTTTGACGAAATTTATTAACATTGGTTTTTATAAGAACACTGTATTGGAATACACGGATTTATTATTATTATTATTATTATATTTTAAACAGAAAAATTGAAAATAAGAGGACTTTAAATTTATATTCCATACATGTATTCCTCCAATTTAAGGAACATATCTGGTGGAACCAACATTCTGAGCAGATAGAATAAACCTGGACTTCATACAAGAAGTTACAGACCTTAAAGGATCTTTATCAAAAAATAATCTTCAAATGAAGGAGATGAGTAGAGATAAAACGGATAAATGAATGCACGCAATATACGTATAAAATAGTATAAACGTAAATATTACGATTTTTTTTTTCGTTTAGCTAAATGTATCTGTGAAAGTATATTCAGTATTTTCCTTCTACTTTATGAACATTGAGAATTACATCGAAATTTCAACTCGCTGAGATTAACCAGGCTTTTATGTATTAAATAACCAAATGAGTTTAAAGAGAACATTATATTTGTACAGTAAAACACCGATTTTACTTATTTCTTCATAAGTAATTTTTTATAATCAAATTATACAGGGTGGGGCATAAAGATCTCCCCATTTTAAGAGGTCAATAAAAATATATAGGACATTGAAAACAAATATTTTATGTTTACATTCGGAAAGAATAATGTTTGCCATTAATTAATTTTTACAATCTGTGACAATTTTTTCTATTTACGAAAAAGTATATTGTCTAAACGTTTTGCGTTACTGTTGCCCCGTTCTCGGGAGTTCGAACATGACGTGGTCTACTGGGCGACTTTCGTTTTAAACACGAACCTGTTTCTCTAAAATTAGCAACCCATAAGGATATTGTCTTTCTGTCGGGTATTTTTCTATGCCTGCTGGATCCAAAGTGCCTACGAAATAATCCTTGCGTTTGAATGATGGAATCCGCATTTTTAAAATAAGTTTCAACAACGAATGCACGATGTTCACTAGTCCAAGACATACTGTCAACTGAAATAGCGTAACCAGGGAAATATAACAGCGCTACTTCGGACACGCCCTCTACACTAGCGCCTCCGCAGCGACAGCGGCAAATTAGGGAGATCTTTATGCCCCACCCTCTATATCATTTATTTTTTGGAACGAAGTTCTTCAACGCGGGTTGCGGTAGAAGTTAACTAGCAGGAATCGTCACGTAAGGAAAAACCGTTACGCTCTCTCCATTCGAATTTCTCCGTTCAGGAAGAAGAAACCCAACAATTTCTACTTTTTCTCCCTAGTTACGGTTGCTAAGGAGGAACGCACTTCATTTTTTTTTATATTTAATTTTTAATAAACAAATATTTTCGCAAACATATTAAATGAAACTTTTGATTCCTTACTTTACATTATTTTCACTGGAAAAAAAAAAAGAGAGAGAGAGAAAATAAACAATAAAACAGTGAGAGAGAGAGAGAATAAACAATCTAGATCTCTATATCAAATCAAACTCAGAATTGGAAAAAAGGTGTAAGGAACGACGTTCCTGACGGGGGTCCCCCTACTACACATTTTTTATTTAATGATTAATTATACATTTCACATTTTATTAAAAAATTATAATTTCAATTAACTCTTTCTATAATTGGATTCAACTTTATTTATTTATTTTGTATGCAAACTAAAGTTGACCGAATTACTTCCAATAATCATTTTCTATAAAAACAAATTACAGTTAATAAATAAAATAAAATTCATGATTAGAATTATTTTCCGACTTTTTTTTTTTTTTCAGTATTTGCAAGAAGCTTATTCACAGAAATGTTGTCTTCAGTATACTATAATATATATATGTATATATATATATATATATATATATATATTTCTTTATTTAAAAATGTGTTTATATTAATAAACTTTTGAATTTTGTACATTATTTTTTTCATACCATATAAAAAAGCAAAGCCAGGGAATGATACTCTTCTATATATATATATATCAATTTTTAAGTTCATAAAACATATACAATGAAACAAATTAAATTTGAATGCAAAAAGTTATTTTGACATATATTATTCGAAAAATAAATTCATTAAATTTTCCGCACATCCTTTTCGTTCCTCTTTTAATATTTAATATAAAATTAAAATGCATAAATATGCTAATACAGCGAGAAAAATTAAAAAAAAAAAATGGTAACGAATTTTGAAACAGAGAAGCTAACTCTAAACATATCGCACAGATACAAGGATTTCTCAATAATTTAAGAAAAACAGAAAAATCTAATATCAGTTCGCTGTGTTAAATTATTTAAGGGAAATATGCATAACTCGTTTTTATGTTTATAATTTTACAGCTAGCAAAAAAAAAAAAAAAAAAAAAAAAAAAACTCTGTCTCTTTCATAACAAATAAATGAGGATAGCTATTCAGACTTCAATTTATTTTTACATCGAATAAGAGCAAATACGTTCTGTGTTTTCTGTAATGACTTTTATTCACCTTTACAGGGCGGTTTTTTTTTCTTTATTGGAAAAAAAAAAAAAAAAAAAAAAAAAGATCGGGAATGGCTAGTCATTAAAATTATTTTTGTCTTCCTAGATTTCTGCAGTTGTTCAAGTAAAAGATAAATGAAAAACCGATGTATGTCTAGTTTCTTAAGGAAAAATGTCTAGAAAAATGCTTAATAATTTAGTTTGGGAAACTTTAGAGATAACAACATCATAATAAGCGCATACAACTTTTTATTTTATTTTATTTTTTATTTTTTAACTTATTGGGCTTTAAATACGAACAAACTTAGTAACAAGGCTTTTTTATGTCATGTTTTTTTTTTTTTTTATATAGTGGTAAAATGTTTCCATATTTTGCCCCCCCCCCCCCGTGTCTTTTTTATTACTATTTATTAAAGAATTGTTGCTGCACAGAACTAATAGTTCTGTCATCCGACTGGAATAGGAATTAATAAAATTACTAATTGATATTTATTATGTGACACATGTGATAATTTCATAGTCTCCAATAGGATGTTAAAAAAAAAAAAAAAAAAAAAAAAGTTTAGACAGGTAATAAAATTGGGTTTAAAAGTTCTGTAATCGGGAAATGTCATGCAGATTGAGTTGAATAACAATATCTAGTCCGAAATCGCTGCTTTGCTAGCACATTCCTAAAGGTCTGTATTCATAAATACTTTTCTTTTCTTTCTCATTTTTGATAAGAGATTTATTTGTGCTTTCTAAATTATGGTAAACAGAAACCATAATAAAAAGGAAGAGAATAAAGCCCTTCTTCCGCCCCTCCCCTCCGACAAACAGACTGATGATATGAACATGCGATGATGAGAACATGGTATTTTCTTTAAAATTCGTTTCTGATGATATCCATAAAAATAACAAATTTATGTTTTTTTGTATTTTATCTTACTTTATTTTATTTTATTTAAGCAAAACCATTTATAGTTTTCTATAAACATAAAGTATGTTTTACAAAAAAAAAAAAAAAAAAAAAAAAAAAAAAAAGAAAAGAAAAGAAAAGAAAGAAAAAAAAAAAAAAGAAAAATCCGTTTAAAATATTTGTCATTCCTTTAAACCTTTAAAAGGTAAATTTTAACTGGTTTAAGCAACTTAAAGGAATTTTATTTATTTTTTATTAGCATTCCAAAATTAATAGTGATTACTTTTTAATCTAACTTTCAATACTTTTCAATAAAACGTTTTTTGAATCGGCATCAGAACACAATATCTGAAATTTGCCTTCTTTTAAGACATCTAAAACAAGTGGTCTGTTCCACTTATTCCTCAGAAACAGGATATATTCTTTCATCGGGAGAAGAACAGATAATTCATCCGAAACGCATTGCCTATTAGTAAACTTTGATTTTTTTCATTATTATTATTATTATTTCTAAATATTCACTTACGTTTTATTTTATTTTATTACTCTGTTTTAGTTTAAAAAGTTATATTAGAAAAATAATATATATATATATATATATGTATGTATGTATGTATATTCTATGCTAATGTTACTACAAAAATATTAAGTATTGAAAAAATAATTTTATTTTAAAGACTTCCGGCTTTGAGACAGGGAAAGAAGTTGCGGAGAAAAAAATTTAGGACTTTTCTATGATTCTAATACATCTGTATGTTTAACAGAGTTTGAGATCTGCAAAAAATTGTCTGAGAAGCCGAATTCATAAATTCGTCGTTAGCATTTTATTAGTATATATCATGAGCTCCTCTTCCCTTTTTCCAAGTTTAAAAGCAAGTAAAAGGATTGCGATTACATAAATCTGCTACAGAAAAACACTTTTGGCAGCAATACAATAATGTAAATCGTACGAGACATAAGACAATTTTTAGAATATAATGTTGCTAAATATAAAATTCTAGAAGTTTATCTACATCTACAAACACATATAAAATTTTTTATGTATAGTGTTATGACGAAGATGTAACTTGAAATATTAATATTCATTTTAGATTATTTGTAATCTTAACTCGAGTATTTCTTAATTCCATTATTATATTATGCTATTTATTTATTTACATTTGAATACTTTTTATAGTTTTGAATATTCTTATACTCCTGTATTATTTTTATGCACAAAATTATATAGTTACATTTGTATACATCATATGTCCGTTAGTATATGATCGGGGAAAGCTCAATTTCTGTTATAATTTTAGTAATGTAATCCATGAAATATTTAAATTTAAAAAGAAAGTTTACTTTAATTTATAAATATTTTGATTAACTTGGTTATTAGTTATATAAGATGACAACGACATCGAAACAATTTAAACATACTAAATATTTTTTTTTTTTTTAATAAAAGAAAAGAAAAGAAAAGAACAATAAATAGAAACAAATAGAAATATTTTATTATGGGGAATAAAAACTTAAATTTTAAATTTACTTTAAAAGGGAAAAGTTTAAAGTACTATAGTTTTAAAAACTTCATTTGAAATTGCAAACTGTCTTCACCCAAAAATATAGTGCAAAATGCATTTTTGAACATCCAGAATAATTTTGCATTATAATGTGTCGCATTTAGATTGCCAAAACGTGTGTAATTTCTGTGTTTTTTGTATGTTTGCTACGGCACGAATGGTCTGGATGGAACTTTTTAAATTATAATGATGTCGAATTAATGAAATTTTCTGATAAAAATTTGTAGTATAATAGTTCTTAACAGATCGTGATTTAAAATAAATAAATAAAAAATAAATTAACTTATATTTTAAATATTTTATAAATATTTTCATTTATCAAAAAATAAATAAATAAATAAAAATAAAGTATAAAATAATTACCCAAAAGAAGTTAAACAGAATATTTCAAAAATCAATAAATATTATAAATACAGGCTTCTTTTATTTCATTAAAGATTATGCTCATAAATCATATACTTTTAACTGTGGCGTCCATATGTATGATGAATATTGCACCACATATCTCGTAAGATAGTAATAATACACATTATTATAATGAAAACAGTATTTTTAAATTGTTGGAAATGAAGCTTTTAAAATTAAAACATTAATAAAAATGACTTTCCATGAGATTTATAATGTTTTAGCTAGTTAAATTTTAATATAAATTATATCGTAAAAGAGATAATGTTAAAAACCATGTGTTATAGATTATTTAAAATAAAACTATTTTAAAAATATGTCAATAAATTAATTATATTTAATAAAAATCATTTTTAAAAAATATGTACAAATTTCGAAGCTTTTTGCTTTAAAAATGTGAAACATCTTCAGGAATTACATTAGTTGATTTCATATTAGCAGTTTAAATACATTGTAGTAGTTGCCAGTAACAGTTAAACAATCTTGATTTAATTACATGTGGAATGTCTTTTTAGAAGCAAAAATCGCGAACGAATTCGTAGGACCACAGGTCAAAGTCTTAAAGTCTGCAAGGAAGTGACGTTGAGCAGCTTCTAAAAGACTGTCCACATGTAATTACCTCAAGATTGTTTAACTGAAACTGGCAACTACTACAATGTATTTAAACGTTTTAGTTTTTAATTTTAAGTGTTTATACTTTTTACGTTTTACGTTAAAATATTATAATAAATTTTTCGTGTTACTATTTGCTGTTTCAAAATTTAAATCAATTCTCTTACTTTATATTTTCCAATTAACTACTTACTTTTATCGATAGCATACATTTTGTAATCCTAATTTGTCATTGATATTGCTGCATAAGCTTTATTTTTTGTGCCCCTTGGGGCGCCCTGCTCAAGTCTTAATTCCTTTTCGCCGTCCAGATTGTCTTCGTCAACGCACGTAACAGTATCACTGTTACACTTAGGTTTTTTCAAGGAGTTTTTAATTTATTATTTTATTTAATTTATTATTTAATTTAATTAATTAATTTATTTATTTATTTATTTATTTATTATTATTATTATTAAACTCCTGGTGCTTCACTCTGATTGGTCTCTGCACACGCGAGAGAGATTCAGAGATCAAAATTCTAAATTCATCCTTTTGGCTTTTATTTAATTTATGGAAAATTACTTCTATGGTTTTCTTATTTTTCGTTGGAGGTAAGCATTGGTTGCGACCAAATGCAGGTATTACGAAGCACTCACGTTGACGGTATTATAATTAACATTTTATGCTTAAAAAGAGACAATACCAATTAAACAAAACTTCAGTTACCGAGGAATTCATTCCGACGTATTTTTATTATTTTCTTATGTGTTTAACACAAAAGTGCGTCAACAAGTACATAAATATGTTGAGAAATTGTCAGTCATTAGGGCGTAAAAAAAGTACTGAAGATTGATTTTTTAAATTTATTTTCGCTTCATTGTTTTATCATGCAAATGAAAACGTAAGTTGAAATACATAACTTGCAATTGAAATGTTGCATGTAAACTTCTAAATATGTTAAACTAAATACAAAGAGTTACAAAAAATAAAAATCGTGAAGAAGAATAAAACTGGGCAATATCTTAATTTAAGCACATATTATGCAGTTATATTTGATCTTTTTTCTCATGCTTTTGATTTATTTAGAGACAAACCATTAGAATAAACATGCTATAATGGGAATTATCTATTATATATATATATATATATATATATATATATATATATATATATATAAATGTAAGTTTTTCAAATATCCCAATTTAAATGAAAACACTTCTATATATAAAAGCTGGAATTGTGAAAACAAATGTTTTTCCTTGTACAGACTTATAGATAGGCATGAAAATATATGAAGTAACAGAAACACAACGAGATCTGCAGAGTGAAAAGGATAAATTTGCAAAAAAAAAAAAAAAAAAAAAAAAAAAAAAAAACTGTTTATAACAGATTTTTTTTAAAACTTTTTATTATTTTTATTTATTTATTTATTTTTGAGAAAGTTAAACAGTTAGTTGCTTTTGTTTAAAATAAACTCCGAAATGAAAGAGTAAAGCTTAGATGAATCTGAAAATGGCATTATTATTATTATTATTATTATTATTATTATTGGAAAAGATTGCAATTTCACTAAAAATTTCAACTATTCTGTTGGTATGGAGATTTGTAAAAGTCGAACAATAATATATATAAATATATATACATATATATATTATGTGACATTTTAAAAATAATTAAAGTAATAAATTCTACAGATTTTTTTTTTTAAGCATTGTTTCTAAATAATTTTTATAAGAGTGATAACTGAATAGACATTAGAAAATGACCGAAAAATCCAGGTTCATATCCCGATAGCATCATTTTTTCCTCTTGTAAAAGTTACTTAGATCAATCCACTAAAAATCTGCATTTTAAAATTATCTTGCATTAAATTTATTTATAAATTACTTAATCTAAAAGTAAATCTTAACATATAATTTTTTAAAGGTACATTTTTACAAAAATCATGAATGCTTTTTTTTTTTTTTAAATATATTTTGTATTTTACAGAAAATAAAATTGACATTTTTAAGAGTTTTAAATAAGATTATACATAAATTTTAATATTTATAAATATAAAAGACGTACTGTTTTTTAATTTTTCCTTCTTTAACAATACTTCCTTATAATATTCTTATTCCTCTTATACATCTGCATTTTTATTCCAATTACATCCCTTAATTTTTATTCTTATACTTTCAATTAATGTTTTAAAAAATCATCAGAATATATTTTACGGCATTTAAATAGAATAGAATTTATTTGTTCATATTAATTTTAATTCATATTTATATATATATATATGGTATTTGCCAAGATTTCTGGTTTCACAGAGGATGGCCACTAATTTTTAACATAAGTTACTAAAATTTTTTAATGTATATTTATTTTATAATCAATATATCTCTACTAAATTTCTACTGTCAATTTTAAGAAAAAATTACTATTAGAAAACGGTGGTCGTTATTATTTAAAAAAGAACGTAAAAGATGGAAATTGTGATACAGTATTATTATTATTATTATTATTATTATGTTTGTTATGTGCATCAATTTCCTATGTTTATGCGAATTACTTCATTTTGCATCAAAATTAATTAATCAATATTTTAAAGACATTTTGGCTAAAATTTTTATTGTATTAAGCTTTTGATAACGACGGGCATAAAAAGTTTTCGAGAAATTTAAATGGGCCTTTTAATGAAAACTTGATAGCCATTCTAAAATAATAATTCTTGTCATCGTCTTTTCGAACGTTATTCCCTTTAAAAAAAAAAAAATCATTATCCGCCTCCGCAGCTTAATTGAATGGTAATTACCTAATTTGTTTGAATAATTTCTCGAACTTAAAAAGACAATTCCTGCAGAAACATGCATTGTTCGATGAAATTTTGAAAAGATGTTACATATTTTCTCACCTTAATAGCAATAAATTTTGTTAAGTTATTAAACATATTTTAATTATTATAATTAAAACATTATTATTTTTTCTTTCCTTGTTAACTTTCATTATTTATTGATGTACATAAATTAAAACATATTTGAAAGAAATATTAATGTAAAAACTTGTGATTCCAAGCTAAAACTGACAAACTTTACATATATCCAAGAAAGTTATATTTATTAAAATTAATGCTTTGAAAAATACATATTCTTTCAAAAAACTTTTTATTTTAATACAATCTCTACATTTTCATCAGCTTAATGAAACAAATTCAATCAAAACATTATAGCGCCAAACATCAGCGAATTACTGTTATTTAAAGGAGAGTAATCTATGTCTTACAAATTGTTTAATTTTAACTCACCCAGAACGCATTATATATAGTATTTTTACACTTAGGGTAATTGGTAACTGACCATTTAACCCTTTATATCCCAAATTACCTTATTTTTTGAAAAATAGTTTGAAACTTTTTTATTATATTTCTTTATGCATGAGAAACATCTCATATTAAATTATAAAAACTGTTACAATTTTTTCAATATTTTTTAAATTTAATATCGGACTTTAAGTCCCGACGGGACTTAAAAATCCCGATTTTTTTTATGGGACTTTAAAGTCCCGGTGGGATACAAAGGTTAAGTCTGTACATGAGTCAGACTTCTTTCTTTCTTCCCATATTATGCAATGGAATTTTCATTATATAAGAATATCTCATTCAAAAATGAAGTTTTTAGAATTCTTTTTCTTGAATATTACTCTTTAAATATGTCACATTTTAGCTTAGGGAGCAATTTTTGAAAAAGAAAATTAAATATTTCGTCCAGAGATACAGCAACGAGATTAATGGCCGTATTCACCATTAACTTCAACTCCCGGTTCAAGTAAAAAACTTGAAAAGCATCTAAAGGCAAGGTACAGCTTTCCAGAAAAATTTGGCGCGCTGTTTCTGCCATCTAGCGTCGAGGATTTCATGTAATCTTTTATTGGTTTCTTTTATACGCTTTTCAAATTTTCATGTTCAACCGGGAGTTGAAGTTATTGGTGAATAACAGCATCAGTGTCTTTCATGTGTGTTAAAGGCCCACCAGTTCTCTGTATGACAGTTCCACGTAATTGTCTATGTTTTTTTCCGAAACTTACGTAAATTCGGGCTAGAACCTCTTAAAGAGACCTCTCACGGAAAGTATTCCAAGCAGGTCCTTATAGTAGGCTGAGGGCTCTAATTCGTACGTCATCACCACTATAAATGTCTGATTATGTACTAGATCTCATTTTACCGAACATCAGTTCAATGTCTCCTCACATTTCTTTTAGCAAATTTAGATCCTTAAATTCCATTAGCTATATGGCGAATTGACCTTCTTGAAATTAAGAATTACACTTTTAACATTATAATTCGTGTAAGCTATTTTCTCGAAGATTTTAACTAGCGTCTGTTCGAAAGAATTTTTAAATCTATATAAGAATCAAGTTAGATTCGTAGTTAACAAATTTGCGTGTACATTTGTGATTTATTCGCTCTTAAGTTACATAAGAGTTTAAGTTATATTTAGAAAAATTGTGATTGCCCTTATAATTATAAACGTCTTGAAAGTTTATTTTTTTTTTATTATTATCCTTTTTCTTTATTATTCTTTACAAATTTTTATACATTTTATTTTTATATTTTTAAATAAGTAACAATTTAGATTTTTAGAATAGATTTATTAAGTGGTATCACAACTACGTTCATATTTACTTTTACGTTAGTTATTTCATTAAAAATTTTCTTGGAAATATGAGAAGTCTATAGAAGACAAATAAATAAATAAATAAAAATAAAAATAAAATTTTCGCCTTAATTGTGTTAAAAGAGCTACAATAAACAATATGCAAACAATAAATAGATTTGGTATTAATAATAAATATAGCATGTATATAAACATGCAAATAAATGAGTAATAAATTATACTGAAATATTTGGTTAATTTTTTAAATAATGTTTGTTTTTAATGGGACACATAAAATTGTGTTTTTGAAGAAAGAATATTTAAAATACTATTTTTTGTCAAATGAACTCTTATATATATGAAGTATATTAAAAACTTTAAACCATGTTTTCAGTTTTGATATTCATTTTGCATAAAACAATAGTTTTATGCTATATATTGTTTCCTTTTCGTATTTCAAACTGTTTTAAACTGACATTGGTACTGAAAAGATTTTAACAACTACAAAAAACAGATAATGCGAGGAAGTAGAATACCAGAAGGCCATTAATAATACATAATTTACTTAGAAATATTGAACAATAAAAAAAAATAGATTATTACCATTTTAAAATAGGGTACACAAATTTAAAATATCAATATATCAGTATGATTTTTCGTTATTCTATGTAACAGAAAAGGTAAACTATTAGCTTTCTACATTTTCTAGTAAAAATGTGTTATAGATAATAAAACACCTCTAGATACACCAGATCTTCATTAGAACTTACTATTAATTAAAGATATCATGTGATACTAATACTTGAATTACGCGTCGCATACGGTATGCATTTTATTTTATTTTCTAATACTAAGTATGGTGAACATATTAGAGTACCTTTATAAATCAAAAGCGTTAATAATTATAACAGTTCCCTAATTAGGGATATTATTTTATATTATTTGTAAATGGGGATGAAAATGCTAATAAAAATGATGAATAATTTTACTGTAAAAGTTTTTAAAACTTGTGGAAACGGCTTACAAAAACGGACTGTCGTCAGAAAATGAGGACATCTGGTCAGCATGATACTAGGGGTTATGTTTTCATAGTCAAATCTAAGTAATGATATTTATTACCTTTAGAACTGTAAATCAAAATTATCAAAAAAATTCTAGATTTTCTAAAACTATTTTTCTCTATTATTTTTATGTAATGACAATTAATTATTGGCATTTTTAATATTTTGATTTCGTTTTATGTTTATTTCATCCAATGAACATTTCACATTTTAAAATTTTCATTCCCTCCCTCTCTCTATATATACTTGTTTTTAAAATTTTATCACTATGATACATATTCTCTGTTAAATAACAATTTTCACTTATGACTTCAGTTGCATATACACAAATGTTTGCTTAGAAAGAGACAGAAAGATCGAAAGTGACAAATCGATGGAATAAAACATATATCTATATGTAAAATGAGAATTTTGCAGAATCTATACATTTTTACAGAAAAAAAATCTGTATGATTTAAGGACTATTTTAGAATTAAATATACTGAGATTCAAAGTCGCAATAAAAAGGAAAACCTAACGCATAATCATTGCAAAATGCGATACATCATTCTTCGATGTAAGCAAACTTTTCTAAAACAAACATAAATATCCTTACCTGTGTTGTTGATACCGTGTGGACGTATCCTGCTGTCATACCTGCCAGGACCTATTATACTGTCCAGTATCTTTTTTTCGATTTGTCTGAAGTTGGCTTTTCCCCTGAAAAATATTTTAATGCATATTTTAGTGTATGAAGTAAGATAGAAAACAAAATAAAATTTTCACGCTAAATTGTATTTCAAAAGAAATTTAAACTTGCATTACCTTATATTAACAGTTAAATTATTTTGCTTATTTTATATAAATTTCAAATAGATTTAATTTTTCTATCAACAATAGATATAATGTTTAACATCGATTAATTTTTCAGAGACATATTAATATAAACGAAAAATAAATAAATAAATTCGAATCAAATCTGTTAAAATTAGAAGTCTGGTTAAATTTATAATAATTAATGTTTAAATAAATAAATAAAACATACATTTTAGTTTATATGCTGAGGAAATTAAAGAAATCAATTTCATATTGAAACATCGCGTATCTGCATAAAAAATTAAAAAGTAAATATTACTTATAAACATCTTTATGAAAATTTATAATTCCTCATCCAAATATAAATAAACTATCAAGTAAATAAATCCTTTTTCCATCTTATGTCATTTTTATAAAGCATGATTTACTTTTAATTGAAATGGTTTGCATCATTTTTTTACGAAATATTATTTTCAATTAAAATATATTACTCAATAATTAGACATTTTTGAAATAGTTTTCAGATACTGTGATTTATGTATAAAAATCACAAATTTTAGTTCACGTTCTAGAAAACAAATGATAATAAAATCCAGTAAGTACTAAATATTTTAAATAATTTTAATCTTGGTTTTTTCAAACTATCTCTAAGCATTCAACGATACATATTTCAGTGTTTACATAACTTTGCAATATTGTTTTTTAAAAATTTTAAATCACCAGGTAAATCTAGTAATACCTAAAAATACAAAGACGAGTCATGTTAAAAGAGTATAGACACTAAACATTAGGAATACAAAATAATATTTAGATACTGTGTCCGCACACAAGACTTTCAACATAAAAGGAAATCAATGAAAAATAGAGAAATAAATATAAAAGAAGAACGTATTTAAAAATCAATAACATCGATGCAAAATATTTAAAATATTATTATTGTTCCATTTACAAAAACAAATATTTAAAACTCGTTAACAAGATTTGTTAGTTCAGGTGTTAAAACAACAAATTAATACCGTTTCAAAACATTAAGCAAATCTTAAAACAATATCCCTTAAGCATTATCAACATCTCCCCGGCGTGCAACTTGATACATGTTTAAAATAATCCATTATTATTAAAGCAAATCTTCTTCCATTCGATTTAAATAAAATTCAGGAAACTATCGCTCTTGTTAAATTTCTCAAATGACAAGTAAAACCTGCTAATCATACTAAAGTCAAATACAAGACTGGCACCATAAAAACAAATCAAAGGACAAATAAAGAAATAAAAAATCCCAAATCCACACTTGGATCAGGTGATCCATCAGCACGGCGCTGAGGGAGGAACAAATACAATCAGCTAAATCCTGGGCAATGATAGCCCCCTGGGATGAGAGACATCCTGGATAAAAAAGAAATGGGAAAAGGCTGAAGAGAGGGAAATTGCATGTGTAGGCAAAAACTTCCCTCGGGCAATGCAATTGACGAACTAACTGGAGGATGAACGTGGTTTTTACTTTCACAGCTCAATCTTTCCCGAACATTTATTGTTGAAAATGTGATAAGATGCCCTCCGCAGAATATGCAGTGTTTAATAATGCTTCTCAAATGGATTGGGTAAGAGCTGTCTAAATAAGGGATATTTCGAGAAAAGTAAATTCGAAAAAATGTATAAGCTCGCCTTCAGAAACGGTTAAATCAATACTTCATCTCAAAAATGCTGAAAGAATATTCCATACAACATAATAAGTAATACATATCTAATATTTTATTTTAAGGTTGTATAAAACGCAAATAGAAATTATTTTATTAAAGTGAAAAGATATCATTTTAAAAGTTCATTCATCTGTGAAAGGTTATTCTTCGTAAATATGAAAACTAATGCAGACATTTCTAAATATACATATAAAGTAAAAGTTATCTTATTTCTGATAAAAATATTATTTCTAGATTTCATTCATCCATGTCATGCAAATATTTCGCAAAATAAAAGATACTTTTGTGGACGATGTATAATGATACGTAAGTGAATTTAAAAGTAAAAATTATAGAGAAAATATATAAAATTATAATATCATCGCACTTTGAATTGATAAAAATATCAAAGATGCTGATAAAAGCAGAAAAAACAAAAGTGCAGAAATAAACTCAGAAAATTTGCGGACACCGCCAAAAAATGCAGGAAAAGTAGCTAAGGTAAACTTATCAAAAACGGGAGTGACTGGTGCTGGGACGTAAGAGTAATCCATCGGGTTTGCTACTTTCAGGCTGCTATTAATTATACATAAAATTATTATTATAAGTTTCTGATATATATAATTTTAAGTTTTTTATATATCCATGAATTTATACATAGAATTGTTTATATAGCTTAGGTAAACACACCGAGAAGAAGCGGGGGCGGGTCGTTCTAGGACGTAATTGTCATCGGTTGGTTGGGCTTTACGCCGCACTAGTGCTGCGCAATGGGAAGCTGATGACGGTCTGGGACTCACACCTAGAGGTTGTCCGGAGACATGATATCACAATTTTGATCCTCCACGGAAGGAATGGCTCACCCGCTTTGATAACCCCCAGAGATATAATTTTGATGAGAACATGGAGGACATTGTGGCCACGACAGATTTTACGTGCGCCAGCCACCATTAGTGTACACGACGATCTTTGGCCGGTTCGAGTACCGAACCCGCAATCTTCTAATTACGAGCCAGGCGGCGCGGGCTATCGTGGCCATGTAATTGTCACCGGAGAGAACTTACGATTTAGCATGTGATACCGTAGTATATATAAGTTTATAATTATATGTTTATGATGTATATTATTATAATTTTTTTGACATATTCATAATTTTATATAGAAATTTATATATTACATTAAATAATACATTTTATTTTAAAATCTTTACAGGATAAGAAACTAAATCAATTTACTAAATTCATTTTACATATTTTAATGTGTTAGAACATACTTTTATTTTTAATAATATATTGCTTAAATAATTCAGCATATACATCCAGAAACTTATTATTATTATTATTATTATTATTTTTTTTTTTTTAGTAATTTATACATATAAATCTCTCATAAAAAATGAAGCCCCATTTTTAGGTGACACAATTTATCTAGATATGAATACATAAATGCAAATATTATCAGAAAAATATTGATCGGGTAGTCAGTTAGTAGAGCATTGGACACTTAATACCAAGATCTAAGGTTTGATCCTTGTCTTGCTTACTTTTTACTTTTGCTATTTTAAGACGACATTCCCATCTAAAAAAATTTACCTTTATTTGATCGAAGCTAATTAGTTGATCCTATCTATATAATATCCAGCAAGTTGCCAAGAGGTTATGCTTTAAAAACTGGTGGAAAACAGTGGAACTTGTGGGCACGTGTTAGTCACGTGGTGAAACACGTGTTCGGACGCAGGTAGCGTTCGTCAACATAGCCATTCAAAGTTTTTCGTAATTTTATCGGACACTCTCGTGTATACGAATCCTTAGAAAGAGACTTTAATGGAAGATACTCCGCTTAGGCTTTATTCCCTCAAGTAGAAAATCAGCATATAAACCAACACTAACACCAATACACATTGTATATAAATGGATAACTCAACGCAAAATATGTCTCCGGATCATCTTTAGGGGTGCGTCCCAGACTGTCGCCAATTACCCATTGCGCAGTACTAATGCGACATTAAACCCATCCAACCAACTTCTACGCAATATAAAATTTTTAATCAAATAATATAAAATAGAATGTTTACTTATATCATTCTTTCGTAGTTTTATAAAACTAAATGAAAAATTGATTTTTTAAAATGAATATTATTTATGCGAAATAAAAAAAACAATTCTTTAAAAGTATTTTTTTTTGTCAAAAAAAAAAAAAAAAAAAAAAAAAAAAAAAGTCAATTTTAAAGTGCTTGAAAATTTTCTATTTCGTCTGTTTGTTCATAAACCAAACTCTTCAAATGAATATCAGGGTAAAAGAAGTCGTTTCTGCTTTCATTTATTCGGCTATTGAAAACCATCCAGGTGTGAAAGAAGAGAAAAAAAGTTTTGTTCGAGTGTGAGAAAGTCTATTTATTTAACATGTTATTTTGAATTTCAATTTCAAAAGATTAAGAACTTCATAAAAAAGTGAAGATGAGCCTTTATTGTTAAGTTATTGAATGATAGGAAATCGAAATCCAACGCAAAGTGTGATTTATGTACTCACAGATTTAGTTTGGTTTGATTCAGTGATTTCTTCGAAGTTGTTTTAAAGCAACAAATCAAAACAGTATAGAAAATAAATAAATCTAAAAATCTTCTCTCTCATGAATATAATATGATTTAAATCGAAAACAAATAAATAAATAAACAAATAAATCTCCGTCTGATAATTTCTTTATTTTCTTTCTTTCTTTTTTCTTTTTTATTAACAAATCTTCTAAGTAAAAGTTTCTTTTTTTTTTTTTTTTTTTTTTTTTTTTTTTTTTGTCACTTTGTAATTTTGTATTAGTTTTTTTAGATTTTTATGTAATCAGAATTTAGTTTTTTTTAATTTTCATCGAAATGTCAAGAACCAGAGATTTCAAAAGAAGAAATTATGAAATATTTAGACTTAAAATTAAAAAGAAACTTTTAAAATTTAAATTGATACTTGGAGAGTTTAGCAAAAAGTGATTATTTGAGGGACCATTAATTTTTTTAAGACAATGTCCCATAAGTAGAAAGCAGACATTTCTGAATGATGATAGCATATAAAGTATAACAACCAAAAGAAAAAAAAAAAAACTTCAGATGAATTGCTTTAGAAATTTTAAATATCTAAGCACATAGAACACATCAAAATCAGAAAAATCTAAACAAAATATTTCCAAGAAAATGTTTAAGATGTTATATGAAAAGGCATACTGTGAAAGAGAATAACAGGACTTCGCAAAGAAAACTACAGAATGATTATAATTAAAGTTAGGATTTCAAAACGCTATAAATTTAAAACTACCTCTCAGAGCGATTTGGTATTTTACCAGAGCAATCGTGAGGCAATGAAATTTTGTTTGGAAAAAAAAAAAAAAAAGTTACAAAATATGCCGTTAATTACCCGTAAAGTATTTGTTTCATGAAGCTCCTCTTTTTCTCTTTTTACTATGACTGTTTCCGCTGTAAACACGTATTCTTGTCTTTTTGCTAAAAAAAATTCTTGTAAACTCTTGAAGTCTGTTGTTTTTCAAGCTATTCCATTGTGTTGTTAACAGCATTCCTGTGTTTAATGAGTCCATTTAGGCGTTTCCCCCTGACATTACCCTGACATCGCCATCTACAGGAACATGTTGGAACTACTTTTTTCCTCCCCCAAATAAAATTTCATTGCCTCACGATTACTCTGGTAAAATATCAAATCACTCTGATGGGTAGTTTTAAAATCATAGTATTTTAAATCGTAATTTTAATTATCCTGTATATCTTGTAAAAATAGCTTTTAAGTTGATTAAGATGAATTTTTCAGTGGCATAATTTGAGAAAGAAGTCTGCAGGTGTTTTTAAAACTGCAATAAAATTATATTGAGAAATAAATTTGTTTGGCTTTGAAATTAATGGCCCCTTTTAATAAAATCTCAATCTCGAACAACAAGAACTATTTACAAGTGTAAAATATCATTTACTGCATTTGCTGAAAAGAGAATTTTAAACACTGATGAGCAAAATTAAAACGACAACTCGGTTTCTCTCTTTCTCCTTCTCTCTCTCTCTCTTTTTTTTCTTTTTCTCGCATAATTTTGAAAATTACGGAAATATGAACATAAAATTTGGATGGGTTTTCAATTCCTTAATCGAGTTTCATAAAACTTTAAAATAAACAGTAATTTTCAAACTGATATTACAACAATTTTTCTAAAAACTAAGCTTTGGAAGAAATGAAAAATATGAACAATAAAAAAAAAAAAAAAGAAAACTAAATGACAAATGTTGTTAAGAATGCATTGTACAGAGGTGGAGATACGCATGCTTCTACAACGTAAAAAAAAAAGTCCTGTTTGCTGCCAGAAATTTTCTGTAATGACAGAAAATATTCATAAGCTACAGAAAAAATACGTTGGCAGAAATTTTCTGTAACAGAACAATGCAGAAAATATTAGTAGACAGGTATTTTGCATAAGGGAAACTTGGTATTAAAGAAGCACTAAGTCACTCGGTACATTAACAAAACATCTATCTACTAATATTTTATGTTTTGTTCTGTTACAGAAGATTTCTGTCAACGTATTTTTTCTGTAGTTTACGAAAATTTTCTGTCATTACAGAAAATTTCTGACAGCAAACAGGTTTTTTTTTTTTTTTTTTTTTTACGGCGTAAATGTTAAATTAAAACCAGACTTTCTTCTTGGATTCGCTTTTCTTTTTCATTTATAACGAACTTTTAAAAAATATATAATTATTTACTTCAAAAATGAGAAGATTGCCAGAATAATAAAATTGTCAGTAAATCATTTTATAACGAACATCACTTTCAAAAATCCTGTTAGCAGGTACATATATTTTAAAGTTATTTACACGCGAAAAACGCACAAAAAAAGAAAAGTAAATACCGGAAGAAAAATACTTTTTTAATTTGAACTATAAAGGTATGTTCAGATTCGTCTAACTGTAATATATCAGTAAAACCATTTCTCATTCACTTTTTTTTTTTTTTTTTTTTTTTAACAAAAATCGTCAAAATTGTCTACTTCTTCCAAATCTTATTTATGAGAAAATTTGAATTAATATCAGTTCAAAATTTGTTAAGTATGTTAAAATTATATAAAATATTCTTAATGATTTGTAACTAACTTACCATCCAAATTTTATGTTCATTATTCGTTTGCTTAAAAATTATCCGCAAAAGAAGAAAACAAAGTAACAGGTTGTTACTTTAATTTTGTACATTTTTTTTTTCAATAACAAGAACAATCTCTTTATAGATCAAAAACGATAAAAAGAGATCAATGCTATGGACTGACCGTCACTCAGTCCAGATAATAAACCTACTGAGAAATCTGCAAAAAATCAAAGTGAAAAATGTGCAAAAAAAGACCCAAGTATTATTCGATACAGCAATTTTAATCAGCAACGGTTCAAGCAGAGTGCTAACTATCTCTAAATTTCATGCATAACATTATACTTTAACATATTAATCATGTGTATGAAGTGATAAAAAGGATGGAAAAACAATATAAATATTAACATTTTTAGTAAACTGTTAATTTTTAAGCTTTATACATAAAACATTTCAGTTACCTAAATACCTACTCCTCAGTTCTGCGATCTATAAAATTAAGAAAGATACCAATATTCAAACATACTAGTATTCAAACATACCAAATATTCAAACTTTGCACAGCTCTTAGATAATATTTATGCAACCTGATTTTACTTTTAGATATAAGGAGATAAATTTATGTAGGAATTATAAAGAAAATAAAAATAGTTAAATTTTTGGAATATTTTGACATTTTGGAGAAAAGTGAACTCTTGCGATAGATTTAAAAAATTCCGAAATCTGGTATTTTTCTTATTCAATATAAAAGACAATTTTTGTACGCTATTACATTTCGAAATTAAAAAAAAAAAAAAAAAAGTATTTTTCACTGCACCCAAATATATATATATATATATATATATATATATATATACATATATATATGTATGTATATATATTTAAGATTAGAATGAATTTAAAAATGCCACTGGTGACTCCACAGAGAACTGAACATAAGAATATACTGCAGATTCGTCAGATATCAAAACTGGTCATTTCTAAAGAAAAATTTGAAATAGGTATATATATATATATTTTTTAATAATGCAAACGCATTTAAATGTATCAAGTTCTTAAGTAAAAATATATCTGTAAAATGCAGATAGTCATATATGTCCTCGAGCAGTTAAGGCACACTATGACGTAGTTGCCTAAAAAAATGTTTATGTTACAGAATGAGAATAAAAGAAAATAACGAAATACATATTTAATTACAGAGTGAAATTTTTAGCCCATTTTTCTGCGTTTAATTTACAAAATTAGGGGCAGTTTCCTTATGATTATTTTCATCATTATATACTTGTTTAAAAAATTAGATTACAAAAAATACGATATTGCAGAATAAATCATAAAAATACATATATTTATTATTTAAACAAAATATTTAATCATAAGAATCAAAGTTTGGCTACTGGTCCCGCGAACCACAGAATTTAACTCATTACTGATCCGAACGACTTTGTTGTGATCTCGGAGCCAGTAGATCACCAAGAAATTAGAATGCTATATGGACACACTAGCCAATGAAATAGAAACCCGTGAGAGTTTCTACAAATGCTCGCTAGCGGCGTTAATATGAAAACTTGTTATTAAGGAGTGAGGAATGTTCTGTTCGTATGGAAGTTTTTCCCTGGTATTAATATGTAATTATGGTATTGTGGAAGAGTTTGCCTGGTAAAATATAGGCCATGCAATACCTAGACATCTTAGAAGATCAAGTGCATCCTGCAAAGTTACATTTTTACTCCGAAAGTGACAGGTACTTCATGGTAGATAATGCAACTATATATCGTGCCAGAAGCGTCCGATATTGGTTCAATGAACATCAATCTGGCTTCCAACAGTTTCCTTGGCTGCCGCAAAGTTTGAATCTTAATCCAATAGAAACTATTTGGGACATGTTAGAAAGGCTCATCCTACAGTATTATTTTCTTCCATCCAATCTACAGGATGTTAAAGTCTGTATATCCAATGCATGGCATTCTCTCGGCGTAAATGCACTCTAGAAGCTTGTAGAATTGATGTAGAATCGAATGCGGACTGCAGAAGAATGCTCAAATCTCGAAAGAGGTCCAATAAAATATTAATCTAAGTTCTCTAATTTATTGGCCAGATATATATAATATTATACAGGTTAGCATTACTACATGCGTATTTACGAAAAAAAATTCAACCTCAGATTTAAACGTGGTTAATGATAAAATAATACTTATTTCACACGACTGATTATCTTTATTACATAGTTTCTTAAAATAATAACAATGTTAAGAATTATAATACTATTTTATGTGAAAAATATCTTTTATCTTTATTCTAGGACTTATACTATACGAAAAGCTTCAACGCAATGCTTTACTTAAAAATTCTTACTGAAATTTGCACTGAAAAGATTTTCACTTATTCCCTTAAGTGAATTTTCTAAGGAATGTCCTAACTTTGAGTGCATTTGGAAAAACAAAACGAAACCGAACGGTTATCAACTTGTCATAAATGAAGCAGAATTTCGCACCTTTTTCTACAAAATACTCCCACAGCCTAAGCACGCACTGAAAAGGTTGAGATTGTCGCAGACCTTGACAGAAGGTACAAAGGATGGAGTATTGCATTTCCAATTTTTTTTAACAAAAAAAGACGTCGAAAACAACTTTTTTTTCTGTCAAGGGAGAAAGCCTGTATATGGAGCTGTCTTTGAATAAAAATGACAGCGTTACAATAGGATGGCATCCATCCATTTGCTTTGAAATCAAATTAACGATAGAAGCATTGCTTTCTTTTATAGAATTATTGGTTATTCTGTTTCATGTTCTTTTAGATAAAAGTCTTTTTGTTCAGAAATCTTTTTTTCTACATTCTTTTCCTCCTCCCTTGAAACCCTCATTCAATAAAGCTATGTATTTTCGAATCACTTATTGAGGAGAAACATTTTTTAATCTTTTTTCAGAGATTTCAGTAACGAGTGCTAAGTATTTTTTTTAATACATGCATTGTGTATTTTAATAAGCGGCAGTGTTTTAATAGCAATGTTTCAAAAGTTTGAAAACTTTTTAAGAATATTTTTCTTTTTAAAAGTCATTATTTATTAATTATTTACTCATTTAAAAAGAATCCATAAAATTGCATGCTTGAAATCTTAAGTAAAGATTAATAATTAAACAGTATGAGATTTAAACTTGCTTAACATTTATATGTAACACTAATAGTTTTCATTTAATTAATTTAATAACTAATTATGCGTAGTATGTTTTAATTACGTGTAATAACTTTAAACTACGTTTTTAAGTAATTAAGCTCCATCATTTATGGGATATTTTAATATTAAAATCTAAAAAAAAAAAAAAAGAAATATGTAAAAAGTTTTTAAATGGAGCTGAAAGTTTTTAATGTATTACTCTAAAATACATTTTGACGCATCATTATTCGCAGGCATACGTGTGTAAAATTGTTTAAAAGAACAATAGATTAAGAAAACAAAACCTTAATTATATCGATAATTTTAGTTTACCAATTTTACCTACATAAAATACCTGGGTGGAAAGGAAATAGTAACAAAATATTCGTTAATTAATACGCAAATATTGATATTTTACATCTCGTAATTATTAAGCTAACGGAACTTGTAAACTTGTCAAAATAATTCTTTACAACAATATTTAAAACATCAATAATTAATACACGAATAAATTGAACATTATTTTCAATGAAATATAAGCAGTTAGGAATAGCTTGGAACACTTTGAATTATTTTCGATGTAGCAATAATTCTTTTTTATAATTTTTATGCTTTATCATAAACGATTCGATATTTGTAAATCAATGTTTATTATTAATTATTTGAAATATTTATTCGGCACTAGTACACTGCTGTTTTAATTCTTTGCAAATTTTTTGGCTTCTTTCTCTAAAAATTACAATGATGTTTAATAAGTTTTTTTTTTTTTTTTTTTTTTTTTTTTAACGTTGAAATTGGTTTTTGACTAAATAATATATATATTTGGTTTAAAAATGAATACATATATTTAATATAAGAATTGAAAACTAAGGGAAATATCCAAACAAGTGAAACTGAAATAGCAATAAGAAGGAACAGAAGCCATCATGGCGTAAGACGGGTGAAGTGGGTTAAACATGTTACGGGCGCCGAACTTTCCCCAAAATCTCTGCAAGATCATATGATAAGAAAAAAAAATATTAAAATGAAAATTTTTATATTATTAGGTGAAAATGAATATTCTATAATTATTGATATTTATAAACCAACTTTATATGAACTAAACCAATCATATATATTGGAATTTAAAATAATTATTGATATTTATAAACAAATTTTATTTAATGTAAATAAATCATACATATTATATTTTAAAATATTATCCACTCTGTGCAGCTATACTTAATGTTGATAAATCATAATCATAAAATATTGCAAAGGTATTTGAAATATGTATCGAATCAACCGTAACCAAGCAGCATGATAACCGTGTGGTGAAAAAAAAAAAAAAAAAACTAATAATATACATAGCAAATGCAATTTTTCTTGTATTTTTTTTTCTCTCTTTTTCTTTTTTTAAACATAGTTTTAGCAATACAATACATATGGAATTAGAAACCATCTTTTCTTTTTCTAAATAGGTGTCTAAAAAGGAGTCACTCAACCCTTTGAGTGCTATGGACGCACATATGCGTCCAGCGAAAGTCATTAATATAGACTATGGACGCAAATACGCGCTTAGCAGATGTTATCAGTATGGACTATGGACGCAAATACGCGCTTAGCAGATGCCCGTATGGACCGCAGCCGTTAGCGCCTTCCGTATGGACCGCATAGGCCGCGAGTATTCAGCACTCAAAGGGTTAAGTTCTTCTATTCAGAAGAAGAAAAAAACTGCATATGCTATTTTTAAGAAGTTTTCATTATATTTTCTCCACTAAAATTTCTTTTACTGTTTATCATTATTTTTTTTTATGTAATTTTGTAGAGCTAATAAATCTGAAATAAAAATCTGAAACTTAAGATACACATTTTATTACAACTATTATTTTACACTTTGTTATGACTAATATTTTGTTAAATAATAAAATACTGTTTCTTTTAATTAATATAAAATATAAAAATATTTTAAATAAAATCAAAACTTTATTATAATTTGTTTTATATATAAAGAAAAAAAGTTTAAACTATTTAACCTTCAATCGCATTGCTTTTGTGACCAAATAAATTATAAATTATAATGTATACGAAGCATAAAAAGAGAAAATAATGAAATTTATATTTCCAGAAACACTTTAAAAATTAAAATTTACAGTGCAATACATGTAAAATTAAAGCTAATTTTCATTGTTTAGATTTACTTGTTTACAACTGCAAGATGTTTCTTTTCGAAAGGATTGATTTGATGATATGATATGAATATGAATATGATATGAATATTAAATTTTTTTTTAAGTAAACAGAAACATTGTAGAAAATATTTGTAGTCAAAAGAAATTGCCTTGTAAACAACAATATATTCAAAATCTTATATTCAAAACACTCTGGAAAAAAAAAATGTAAATATTTCCAATTTAAATAAAATATAGTAAAACATTCATTTAATAGAAATATTCCTATATTCTTATATTACTATATTAATTCTATATTTTAATATATTATTCTTAATATATTATTTCTATATATAAGAATACAAATATTTAATGCACAAAAAAGTTTATAGGAATTTATATTTTGATCTTCTTCATTAACACCTGACGTAACTGAAAATTTCAAATTGTTCGCTATAATAATTTATTAACAATTAAAATCGGAAGCAAAATTTATATTCCTAAACTGGTAATTAATATACTACATTTTAAACTAACTGTTTTTCAAGAAACTCTTCAAATATTTATGAAAAGATTTATTTATTTATTTTTTAAATATGTTTACTCCGGTAACTTATTTTTTTAAGCTACTTTAAAAATAGCTGCTTTTCTTGAGGAATCTGTTTTTAAGTTTTTTTTTAATTTTAATAATTTAAAGTAATTAAATTTTAATGTTTATAATGTTTATTAGAATCCTGTAGAGAAACCAAGGAAAAATTGCTAAATAGGATTATTCTTGTATGAGAATAATTTGTTACTCTTAATTGACCTTATTGCATTTATGCTCAACTATTTGGTGGTACGTCGCGCATGTCTGCTGTGAGGACGGTCCAGATTCGATTCTGGAGTGATGCAAACTGCCATTCTCTCTAATCTTAATCTAGATTCATTTCGTGGAAGAAATATATCGCCTAAATGTACAATAAATTTTACTGGGGGCGTGGGAACAACCAAAATGGATGCATAACAATGAATAATATCACTCTTAATGAAGAGTAAAATATCTCACTCTGTAGAAAGAAGATTTTTCACTCTTTAGAGACTAGCCACATCTTGCATGTTCAAAGAGTGATATGCCACTCTTTAAGAATAAAGTATTACACTTCATACTTGGAGAGTTCAGAGACCAGATGATTTGCAACTTATGAAAATTCTGACCACAATAAATTCCCACTCTATAATAACTTCAATCCAGTTTGTTGCTTTGAATAATTTTGACCACGACAGACATTACCAGACTGTACGCGCCCCAGAAAATTCTGACTATGGTAAACCTAGTTTACAGGTGCCTGCTGCGACCAGACACCTTCAAATTATTCTCATCCCATAAAAAACGTAACCGTGCAAAAGTACGTTCGTTGGCGTCGTCAACCCGATGTGTATCAAAAAACACCGGGCTCAAAACCATACTTAATATTTGAAATACAAAAATAATTAATACAAATAAATTATTTATTATCGCTA